>OZ001664.1:12543982-12864633 GCA_963924145.1 Pyrausta purpuralis
TTTGTTCGCTGTTGTTTAGTGTTGGGGAAACATCGATAGATTGGATATAATTGACCTATATTCTACAGAAAAAACAAGAGGCACTTAGGTTAGTTAAAGTCAGTTTGTTAGAAACGATACAGCTAAAACTACCGAGTCACTTTACTCATTGATAAACATTATAAGCATTAATGGTGGAAAAAATATTCAGTAATTACTTTGAGTTTAAAGTTGGACACAAGAGTTTAAAATAACCCCGCAAATTGACAAAAAGAATGAGCTAGGTAGAAATTGTGTTTTTATAGTATAAATAAACTCATAAATTACGTAGCCTCTCTTAATAACATATGAAGTCATTTTAAAACTTACTTAAATGTAGATCACTGTAAATGATAACTTTAAATACTTTTTTTATCGAAGGCTTTGCAGCGTATACACACACACACACACACACAAATCAGCTTAGAAGTTGCAACATTATCGATAACATCCTTTCGGCTCATCACTGCCGCTGTCCATGCTCTGAATATTTTGTATGCAAAATTTTGCGAGGTAAAAATTGCCACTTTGCAAATTTACTAGACTTTTTAGGCCACCGTCTAGTGTTCGCGCGAGGTAGCACGTTCGCGTTAGAGGACCGAGTAGCGGTACATCAGATAAAGTCTGGTCTAGTTTTTGCCGAATTTTTTTGAATCCGTCAAACGTGTTTCTGCCTAATCCAGAGCTTCAAAACCGGAAGTTCTTTTTTTATTGGCTGTACAAAATTAAAGTGTGAATTTTGTAACTTTTTCAATGTTTCATACCGTATTTTGAAAAAGGTTAGGGTTTATACATTTCTCAAAAGCACTATTTTCTGGTGCAATATCTTAGTACCTAACACGAACTCATTTAAGTCCGAACTTGGTGAAATTTAAATTGCCTTAGGACATTGAATTGCAAATATAATGGAGTACCAGTATAAAGCAGTGTTTGGCATTTTCTGTTTCAAGGAAGTTCTCAGAGTTTCCGTGTAATTGCTTAATTCCGTTGCGACGACGATAAACTTGCTCTGGACTAGTAATATGCCAGTAATATGTATACAGGACTTGTGTTTTGGAAACTTTTTCAATATTGTGAGAGATGAACTCCTAGCGGCAGTTGTTATCTATTATATTTTGGAGTTTACTTTGAACTAACGAGCAAGCTTGTTGCATGATTCCCTTGGAGATATAATTTGATTTGACAAACTTTGTTATTTGGATAATGCATTCTATCAAAGATTTAACACAAAAAAAAACATACAATCAAATTGAGTAGCCTTTCTTTTATTTAACAGGTTAAATAGACACGAAAATGCTTTTCAGTACAAGCAATGTTAATTCTGAAGATGATCTCATCAAAAGTGGAGTCTAGGTACATCGTACCCGCATTCGCACAACTTAACATGGCGTTTCAACTTCACTCATTAAATAAGTTGTGACTTATCAGCAACCCTATCAATAAGCCCATAAATACAGGCGTGCTATTTATTAACTTGTTAATCGGAGTTCCATTTGAACTTTCAGCGTATTAATTCGTAACTGCAATAATAAGCCGTCCCCGGTCTACGATAGCACGCGACGACTCCGCCATAATTCTGCGAAGCAACCTGACGACAAGGCTTATCAGGTAAAGGCTTCGCTACACTGCGGATAGCACCAATAGATAAAATTCCAACGTTTAAAAATAGCATATATTTTAACTGCCTCGGTGGCGCAGCGGTTAGAGGGTCGCACTTTCAAGCGACGGCTACGCCAGAAGTCCCGGGTTCGATCCCTGGGTCGGGTCAAAAATTTGTACCTGTTCAGAAGTTCTTAGGGTAGCCCGGAGTTTGGCAGTTGGCGGTGTTTCACCCCCGTGCCTCGGAAAGAACGTAAAGCCGTTGGTCTTGTGCGTCTGATCTGTCTTTGATCGTGTCAGATTGCTGTCCAATCGGGCTATGAAAGTGAAAGGACTAGAGCGTGCACCTGTGTTTGCGCACCCACTTGTGTACACGGGACACACGATATGTCCCACGCAGTAAGTTAGTCGTTGAGACTGGTCACCGTAGTCGAAATCGGTAAGGGGGACTACTAAAAAAACTTTTATAAATCAGTACCATTACTAACAGATTATGATTGATTGATTAATTCTATCATCGTACCGCTAAATACTTTTTATTACTCGTAGGTATAGAGATTGTCAGATATTTGGCAGTTTAAAAAGTGTTAAATAAATTAACATCGCCACAGCATCAATTTAGAATCTCAAAGAGCAAACTAAGGCTATATAGGAAAAAAAGATGCTTTGCGTGCGAATTATATTTTAATTTAACGTCTCCTTACTACAGTCTAGCTCAGATATTTGGTTTGCTCAATCAAATGCCTATGCCGTCATAAAATTGTGAACTACCTATACCTTATTTACTTTGACTTTGGAGATGAAATAAACTATAGAGTTGGTCTAGTTACTAAGCTACAGCGGTATGGTCGCAGCCTTATGTAATTGGTTCAACAAAAACCCGGTCCCGGCTCGTAATATAATTCCCTAATTGTTGTGTCGTGTTAAACCATTTTCAAAGGAATAGTTTTGAGATTGGCATCGAGTTGTTGCGAATGGGAATAAATGAAGACTGGACAACCCTGTTTTGTTTTTTATTTTTTCTTTCTGCTATATTTAATAATGTACGTTTATACGAGTATATACCCCATTCAGGTACGTAGTGTCTAGGTTATTTTTTTACAATTTGAAGCCTAGAGCTTATAGGCGGTGGAAAACTGTGTTACGCATAAAATTTTACTAACCATGTTAACAAAACTCCTATAAGATTGGTGCCCAGTCTACAGACTGACTGAGTCTGAGACTGTTTTACCATCGAACATTATTATATTATCGGCAATAACTGATAAAAAAAATTGTTTCTTAAATTAAGCGTATTTTTTTTCTTCAAAGAAGAGACTAGCGATATGCCGTTATCGCGTAGGTATTTGTGTATTTCCACAATCACAACAGTTGAATTATTTTTTTGATTAATGTTTCGGCTATTTCGGAGAAGAGTGCTTAACGTTTTATGAAATTCTTTGAGATGCATTACTATATACGTTAGAAAATTGTAAAAGGAAATAAGGCTTGAGTTTTTGGGAATAATTTCCGATAAATTGAAGGGATTAATTTTTAGAGAGTTGCAGACGGTGACGTGGTCAAAGCGTTTTACCCTGAAGTGGGGGCAGGACTGAAAGAGGTGTAGCCATCTATGAGTAGTGGTTTCATCGCAGGGACATTTGATTTAGTCGTCTTCAGTAATGTGAAAACGATGCAATTACTCCTTATGGTAGTCGTGATTAGTCAGTAGTTGAGGGACAGCAAAAGCTGGCTTGACAAATATTCGGAGAGCTCGTGGTATAGTGGAAGGAAGGATTTGGTGAGGATGCAAATGTTTGGATTAGAGTAAAGTTTATGACGGTGACGGTTTTTAAGAAATCCAGAGCTCAGTGTAAGTCAGCAGCAGTCTTGGCCGCCGTGTCGACGACCAATCCTGCTGCTCGGGCTTGATAAGCTTCTGTCGATGATGACAGCAAACTTGTTTTGAATGGCAATGCTTGAAGTCCAGATTTATATATAATACAAAATAATTATATATATATATATATATATATATATAATATATATATATATAATATATATATATAATTAATTAGGCGAATATTCCTTGTCTGACGGTGGTAAAATCGGGCCTGAAAGAAAAGAAAAAATGGTACACATTTCATTCTATTACAATAATAAATTATTTAGATAATCACTAAGATTAGATTATAATAGTCATTTTGAAGTAAATACTAATATAAAAAAATATTTGTCAGTGAGTAGAGTGAACTATTTGTCAGGGAAACCTTAACAAAGCTACACCTATTAATGCGTGTTTTTTTCATTTTTCGTTTCGTGCTTTCCGTGTCCAATTCAGTCCCTAATTCAAGTGTACGTTACAATAATTAGGGCTGACAAAAATCGTATCGCACACTTTGACAAATGGAAATATAAATGGCACGTCAAACGAAACAGTGCCGTGTCAGATGTTTATCAGAAAATTGCTCACTTTTTGGTGGTGAAGACCCCCTGTCGTGTCAACGAAACCACTGCTATACAATGCGTTTTGTATACTCTGACTAATCTGACTTGAATAAAAATATTTTCAATTAGCATCTTGGTGAAGTGAATAGAGTGGAAGATTACGAAGTGGTTACAAATTGTATTCCGATTACTTCTATTACGATTGAAAATATGAATTAATGCCAAATTTTGAGATGTAGTGTTTATGTATAAAACGACTAATTTTAAAATTGCACTTACATAAATGTTTGCTGACAATAATTAGGTGACGTTTTCATATTCGGCGTATTGAATTATAATCGACCAATATTCCTTATTTGACGTTAGTAAAATCTGACCCTAGAGGCATAAGATCGATATATTTCAAAAGTATTTTTTTACATTAAACAACGTTTTTTCTTACTTCAATTTACTTTCACTTTTTTTTAAAGCAGTTAGAATTTCCTTATGTACCGTCCAAAAAACGTGGAAAGGCATGTAATTTAGGAAATAAGATTATTCTATCGACACGATAAACAAACGTGTCTACAAGCATTTATTAAAATATAGAGTCGACTTTAAATTCACTTCATTTGTCACATGTTATTACTATATTGATTATGGCCAATATTTCGACTACGAATGCAGACGAAACCGCACATATTTGTAACGTAGGTTTTTATCGTTTGTGTTATTTGTGACATTGTTTTGGGCATGGTTTCGAAAACATACCTCTAGTGATTTGTTAGGCAAACTAAAACGTATGTGGACGCAAACAAAAATTTGGCATTACACATCCGACTACTATTGATTGCGGACGACTTTTTCTGGCCAAATTCGCACTCCATATGCCAGGGTTTGTGTTTAACTCATTCAATTATGCAAAGCTACCATTTGTTAACAGATTTCGGGTAATTCGGTGAATGTCGAGTCGGTTTTATGCTAATAAGCTTAGTGTCCATTATTTATCGTTGGACAAGTTTACAAACACCCGACGTTACCGATAACGCTATTTTACGCAATTAATCGCAGAAACACCCACTGAAATACGATATAAAGCGGAGTTAATGACAATTTGCTGTACTGTTTATGTTATAATTGGTATTTTGTGTTAATTTAATGTAAATGCAAGTAGCTAATGGTCGATAAAAAGCATTTTTAAACTTTTTGTTGCGTTTAATGAGAGTTAATGTTTTAATGTGTTAAAATTATTATAAAGATAATGATTCGGTTCATGCTCAATTGATGATTATTATTAAATTCAACGAAATATTATGATTTTTACCTAAAACATAAATAACCAATATGCAGCAGACAACATATCGAAGTATGGAATAACCATCTTCTTCAAAAAAACATTTTTATTCACACTATTTATTTTTTTGTTACGAAAAACCTACTATCAATTTAATAACAAAATAAAGGTTTTACTTCATAATAACACGAGCTGATGTTTTATAAATCAAATGAGACTAAATTTCGTCCAGTTCTACAAATACAGAAAACTCAATACCATTTAAAAACATTTACTATTAAGAAGTTTGTTACAGTCATAGTACAATAACTTAGCTCAAAAGAAAGGAAAATTTCCATTCAGCCCAGAAATAACGCCTCGAGATTGTCACAGCACACATATTTATGCAATCCACGAATGCAGAGCTAGCCTAAACATTCCGCCCTAAGCCTGCTGATTGCCTTCACAGTAGTTCATTAACGGCGATTACGTAAGGAACGCTGTCTGCGTTCCTTGTTCTGCACCTACGGAGGGAGTAATGAGTATACAGTAAGTATACTGCATTAGGAAATTTAGCGAAATATGACTAAGTCTGAACCGAGATCCGTACGTGTAACACCTTTATCGTTTATTTAGTTATAAGTAGGTACTAAGTTAACTGTGAAATGGGTTTGCTTTTGACACTAGTCAATTCTTGTTGTGGCTTCTACTGAGACGACCATAGACCGAGCTCACCCAGAAGAAGTCTTTTCACTCTGACTTCGAAGAAAATCCTCCAGTCATCCGGGTGATTGAAGTAAAAGTATTTTAATGAACGATAAAGTACTTTATCATATAGTTAATCGATTGTTGCAAAGCTTTGTTGTAGTTTATGCATGAAATCCAATGAAAATATTTCCGATTATATTTCTCAGTTTGCGCAAACATCACCAACTGCTACCATAACTACACTGTGTCCTCATCTCGCACACTGCGCTGTTCAGTGCGTCAATCGTTTGCGTTCACTGCTCGGTACCGCAATTAGTACAACCTGTTTGTCAAAACCTTCAGCAATATTCTCTTGGCCTCTTTGAACTGAATTAAATTGGTTTTGGTAACGCGTAAGATCTGTTGCCACGGAATGTATAAGAAATAGTCTATGGTGCTTACATAGTGGTAATTATAAATGATAAAATGTATTTTATTTCTTAAAATAAATTAGTTTTAGTCACACCACTTTAAACTCGAGAACGGGTGGACTGGGACTGATTGCCATAATTTATACTTTTTTGGATTTGTCTTGGCCCCGAATAGGATAATAATCACTTTAAGAGCTTCATCTCTTATAATTTATGAGGGCATCAAGAATTGAATATTTGTTAATTTATAGTTAATCAAAAAACAAAAATGGAGAAACAATTTACCGGGAAATAATTTTGTCTTTACGAAGAGTCATTATGAATATACACTCATAGTATGTTCATTATTAACTTAATAATTATTATTAAGTTAATAATGAACATTTAATTATTAGCACGGTGAATATAAAATTGCAAAACAAGATGCAACTAAGTGAGTTTATATGGATTGCATCACGTATTCAGTAAACATTCGTTATAAATTCATTTCAGAGTCTCTCACTGCACGTGATTCAAGATAATGCGAACAACATGTTATAGCAAAGTTGTATTTACATAACATCCCCCAAAGCGAAATACTAACAATAAAACTGTGAAGTACCTACGTGATGAGCTTTGTCGTACTGTCACTATGCATATTTCAAATGAAATATTCTGCAACACTAACTGTTCGTTAGACTGCACCAATACTTACAGGGATAGTAAAAACTTTGAACCCAAAGTAAACAGCAATTGGCTATTCACTGACTACTCCTATACTACTCCCATAAAGTGGCTAGATAAGTCGATAACTCCCTGAAATATACAATATGAAAAAAAAATTTGTCCGACCCTAAGGGGTCATAAAGTTGCTTCAATAACATAACCAAAACAAGTATTAAAATTAAGTAATTCATTAAATTTTTTTTTATCGATTTTCAAAGACAAGAAGTTTTTACTACTATTACCCTAAAACAAGGAAATTTTCAAAATGCGTTATCACTCCTGTCGCGCTAGGTACTTGCGAGTGCCTGCGCAACTCCGCGCCTCCTGCGCGCCCCTACCCCTTCGGGTTGCCAAGTATGTTTTTTTATGATTTTTGTATTATTTTTTCTTGGGTATTTTTTTTCTAATATTTTATGAAAATTGATACGCAAATAGAACCTAATCTCGATACCTAATAACCCCTTAATGAGTCGGACTGGATTGTTTTTACACACTGTAGAGTTGATTTCATATACTCGCTACTTCAGTTTGAGGTTAATTAATATCCGATGTATAAGTTATAGCAAAAACCATATGGGGTAATCATATGGCTGGGTACCATGTTATAGCAAAAAAACCGACGTCAAAACAAAATGGACTAAAAGGCTTATTATAACTCCTGATTCTTAAAAATAACAGACTAAAAGAAAGGATTTTAGGTGAACAATTTAGTTTTGGGAGTCGATTCCCTGATGGATGATTCTTAAAATAGAAGGTAAATCCTCTGAGTAAGTAAAGATTTAATTATAATCAGTCCTCACAAATACTGAGACATGAGATAAAATACATACAAAACAAAACATGCAGTCGAATTAATAACTTCTGAAAGTAATTTTACTTATTGACCTGTTGGTTTGTTAAATATATACCTATAGGATTATAGATAAAGCTGCAAAAAGACTTGAACTTCGAATTCCCTAACTTTATTATGATGACCAAACCTAGGGACCAGCAAACACGTGTTGGATCACGTATTCACTATACAAACGCGGTACACTCGTTACAATCTCATTTGAGCAGCCAGCATGCGTCAGCCAGGACATTTACATAGAGTAGATGCCCCAGCGACGCGAAATGTAAATACTGAAATTATATTACACACGTCCAGCTTTGTTCGCTGTTGTTTAGTGTTGGGGAAACATCGATAGATTGGATATAATTGACCTATATTCTACAGAAAAACAAGAGGCACTTAGGTTAGTTAAAGTCAGTTTGTTAGAAACGATACAGCTAAAACTACCGAGTCACTTTACTCATTGATAAACATTATAAGCATTAATGGTGGAAAAAATATTCAGTAATTACTTTGAGTTTAAAGTTGGACACAAGAGTTTAAAATAACCCCGCAAATTGACAAAAAGAATGAGCTAGGTAGAAATTGTGTTTTTATAGTATAAATAAACTCATAAATTACGTAGCCTCTCTTAATAACATATGAAGTCATTTTAAAACTTACTTAAATGTAGATCACTGTAAATGATAACTTTAAATACTTTTTTTATCGAAGGCTTTGCAGCGTATACACACACACACACACACACAAATCAGCTTAGAAGTTGCAACATTATCGATAACATCCTTTCGGCTCATCACTGCCGCTGTCCATGCTCTGAATATTTTGTATGCAAAATTTTGCGAGGTAAAAATTGCCACTTTGCAAATTTACTAGACTTTTTAGGCCACCGTCTAGTGTTCGCGCGAGGTAGCACGTTCGCGTTAGAGGACCGAGTAGCGGTACATCAGATAAAGTCTGGTCTAGTTTTTGCCGAATTTTTTTGAATCCGTCAAACGTGTTTCTGCCTAATCCAGAGCTTCAAACCGGAAGTTCTTTTTTATTGGCTGTACAAAATTAAAGTGTGAATTTTGTAACTTTTTCAATGTTTCATACCGTATTTTGAAAAAGGTTAGGGTTTATACATTTCTCAAAAGCACTATTTTCTGGTGCAATATCTTAGTACCTAACACGAACTCATTTAAGTCCGAACTTGGTGAAATTTAAATTGCCTTAGGACATTGAATTGCAAATATAATGGAGTACCAGTATAAAGCAGTGTTTGGCATTTTCTGTTTCAAGGAAGTTCTCAGAGTTTCCGTGTAATTGCTTAATTCCGTTGCGACGACGATAAACTTGCTCTGGACTAGTAATATGCCAGTAATATGTATACAGGAACTTGTGTTTTGGAAACTTTTTCAATATTGTGAGAGATGAACTCCTAGCGGCAGTTGTTATCTATTATATTTTGGAGTTTACTTTGAACTAACGAGCAAGCTTGTTGCATGATTCCCTTGGAGATATAATTTGATTTGACAAACTTTGTTATTTGGATAATGCATTCTATCAAAGATTTAACACAAAAAAAAAACATACAATCAAATTGAGTAGCCTTTCTTTTATTTAACAGGTTAAATAGACACGAAAATGCTTTTCAGTACAAGCAATGTTAATTCTGAAGATGATCTCATCAAAAGTGGAGTCTAGGTACATCGTACCCGCATTCGCACAACTTAACATGGCGTTTCAACTTCACTCATTAAATAAGTTGTGACTTATCAGCAACCCTATCAATAAGCCCATAAATACAGGCGTGCTATTTATTAACTTGTTAATCGGAGTTCCATTTGAACTTTCAGCGTATTAATTCGTAACTGCAATAATAAGCCGTCCCCGGTCTACGATAGCACGCGACGACTCCGCCATAATTCTGCGAAGCAACCTGACGACAAGGCTTATCAGGTAAAGGCTTCGCTACACTGCGGATAGCACCAATAGATAAAATTCCAACGTTTAAAAATAGCATATATTTTAACTGCCTCGGTGGCGCAGCGGTTAGAGGGTCGCACTTTCAAGCGACGGCTACGCCAGAAGTCCCGGGTTCGATCCCTGGGTCGGGTCAAAAATTTGTACCTGTTCAGAAGTTCTTAGGGTAGCCCGGAGTTTGGCAGTTGGCGGTGTTTCACCCCCGTGCCTCGGAAAGAACGTAAAGCCGTTGGTCTTGTGCGTCTGATCTGTCTTTGATCGTGTCAGATTGCTGTCCAATCGGGCTATGAAAGTGAAAGGACTAGAGCGTGCACCTGTGTTTGCGCACCCACTTGTGTACACGGGACACACGATATGTCCCACGCAGTAAGTTAGTCGTTGAGACTGGTCACCGTAGTCGAAATCGGTAAGGGGGACTACTAAAAAAACTTTTATAAATCAGTACCATTACTAACAGATTATGATTGATTGATTAATTCTATCATCGTACCGCTAAATACTTTTTATTACTCGTAGGTATAGAGATTGTCAGATATTTGGCAGTTTAAAAGTGTTAAATAAATTAACATCGCCACAGCATCAATTTAGAATCTCAAAGAGCAAACTAAGGCTATATAGGAAAAAAAGATGCTTTGCGTGCGAATTATATTTTAATTTAACGTCTCCTTACTACAGTCTAGCTCAGATATTTGGTTTGCTCAATCAAATGCCTATGCCGTCATAAAATTGTGAACTACCTATACCTTATTTACTTTGACTTTGGAGATGAAATAAACTATAGAGTTGGTCTAGTTACTAAGCTACAGCGGTATGGTCGCAGCCTTATGTAATTGGTTCAACAAAAACCCGGTCCCGGCTCGTAATATAATTCCCTAATTGTTGTGTCGTGTTAAACCATTTTCAAAGGAATAGTTTTGAGATTGGCATCGAGTTGTTGCGAATGGGAATAAATGAAGACTGGACAACCCTGTTTTGTTTTTTATTTTTTCTTTCTGCTATATTTAATAATGTACGTTTATACGAGTATATACCCCATTCAGGTACGTAGTGTCTAGGTTATTTTTTTACAATTTGAAGCCTAGAGCTTATAGGCGGTGGAAAACTGTGTTACGCATAAAATTTTACTAACCATGTTAACAAAACTCCTATAAGATTGGTGCCCAGTCTACAGACTGACTGAGTCTGAGACTGTTTTACCATCGAACATTATTATATTATCGGCAATAACTGATAAAAAAAATTGTTTCTTAAATTAAGCGTATTTTTTTTCTTCAAAGAAGAGACTAGCGATATGCCGTTATCGCGTAGGTATTTGTGTATTTCCACAATCACAACAGTTGAATTATTTTTTTGATTAATGTTTCGGCTATTTCGGAGAAGAGTGCTTAACGTTTTATGAAATTCTTTGAGATGCATTACTATATACGTTAGAAAATTGTAAAAGGAAATAAGGCTTGAGTTTTTGGGAATAATTTCCGATAAATTGAAGGGATTAATTTTTAGAGAGTTGCAGACGGTGACGTGGTCAAAGCGTTTTACCCTGAAGTGGGGGCAGGACTGAAAGAGGTGTAGCCATCTATGAGTAGTGGTTTCATCGCAGGGACATTTGATTTAGTCGTCTTCAGTAATGTGAAAACGATGCAATTACTCCTTATGGTAGTCGTGATTAGTCAGTAGTTGAGGGACAGCAAAAGCTGGCTTGACAAATATTCGGAGAGCTCGTGGTATAGTGGAAGGAAGGATTTGGTGAGGATGCAAATGTTTGGATTAGAGTAAAGTTTATGACGGTGACGGTTTTTAAGAAATCCAGAGCTCAGTGTAAGTCAGCAGCAGTCTTGGCCGCCGTGTCGACGACCAATCCTGCTGCTCGGGCTTGATAAGCTTCTGTCGATGATGACAGCAAACTTGTTTTGAATGGCAATGCTTGAAGTCCAGATTTATATATAATACAAAATAATTATATATATATATATATATATATATATATATAATTACAGAATAAGATAAGTTCCGAGCGAGTATTTGTTCAGTTGCCTTATTTATCACGAACATTTCCGCTTGAAACACGGAGAAACAGCTTCAGCTTTACTATGGCTCAGTACGCCCATCAGGTCTAAAGATGATGAATGTAACTCCGACCCTTTGATCGTGTGACAGATAACGCTAATCAGAACTTCTTAAGACTTTGTGAAACGGGCCGTTAGTGTGGCCCGGTGTATTACAAAATAAAGCTTAGTGTTATACGCTGATTGTCGAAGAATAGTGAAAAGGAAATAAATAATACACACAAATGTCATTGACCCTATAACTTTATTCGTGCGTGACAGAAATTAGGTATCGCTCGCTGCTTATCAAAGAATGATTTGATTAGGTTAGTAATATCAGATCGTATCTGAAATGAAATAGTATTTTAAATGTATTTTTCTAGCATATACCCTATTAATATAAAAAAAGTTAGATGTAAGAACTGTAACCATTTTCTGTGTTTATTAGGGAAATGTATCGCATATTTTATCGTTACATTATATGCTTTTTTTTTCTTTGAAAAAGCACATTTAAAAACTAGGTATAATGGGGGAGGTGTGGGGTGCCCCTTACCTCACCTTGATTGGACCGCGCAATAGAAATGCATTTTATTTCATTTCAGTGACGAATAATTATTTTTGGGTATTTGTTTTACATTATTTGGTGATGGCATTTTGGTAAAACTTTTATACACTCTTTTGACTTTTAATTATTTGGTGATTGATATTTTTCCCGAGTGAAGCTGTATTAATATTAAGGTAATAGTTTTTACACTATTTGCTGATTCAATAAAGGTGACAGATTTCCTTTTTTTAAGAACAAAATTTATTTATTTGGAAACCAAAAATGCATTAATTAGGTGATTAATAAAATCATACTCGTTATAAATAAGTAATAGTGTTACTTATTTGAGCAGAACAACAAAACTAAAAAAAACTTATGGTGAATGAATAGTTACTATTGAAGTATACCACAAAAACAACAGACTTTAATGACAACCTAAATGTAGGTTATAAATATTAAAATGGCTGTGTAGTAAATCGTATAAAATCGTAAATAGTTCCCAACAACTGTCCGAACTTGGACCCTTCTCCGGATTAAAATCCTGTCTGCTAATTCGCCCGTGCAGAGCCATCTATGGCGGGGTGGCGTAAACTTCTCGCTAAACACAGCTTGTAGAAAACAGCGGCGCCACCGTGCGTTTAGAAGCGCTTCGGGCGGGACACATGCTTTTGTCAAGAGATGGCGCTGATCAAAAAAGTTTTGAGAGTGTTCCTACAATGTTATTGATTGATGCGGTGTTCCTTGTCTAAAGTACCTAAGCGTAATAATCACGATGTATGGTACTGACGCTGTACTTTATTTTGATTAGATTGTGAACTTATTACGTTTCTGAATGAAAACGATAAGTACAATTCATGAGAAAAAATAATCTTTATGTTTTGCTGTTTAAAAAAATATTTATAATAATAAGGTATGCATATTTTATGCCATGTTATTGTTTACATTTTGGATAAAATCAAAACAAATAGTTATACTAGTAGGTTTTACTTAATTATTATTGCGATTCATTATATTTTATTGCATATTGTTGTGGTCATAAAGGCCAGTAAAATACTAATAAGCAACCTGCATTGAAAAAAGGCTTTTTTTCCAACAATCTATTATAGAAACAAAAAGAATTGGGCGGCATATGTCCTTCGTGGAAACGGTATTTCCCGAGTGAAAAGTAGATACGGAAAAAAGTGCACATGTGGATCCTTCGAAGGGTTAGGCCCTACTCTGAAAAGCCTCATGAGGAAATCTTGTTATGAACAAGTTATCAATATAAAGGAGATTGTGCATTGAAGTATGGAATTTCGTTTCAGATTGTATCATGATGTATCTCCATGAAACCTACCTCATTTTGTAGGGTTTTAAACGAACAATTAATTACACAAAACAATAAATCTCAAATTCACCGGATTTATGAACAGCAGCTTCACGAAATTCATTAGTTCGGTTAGGTTATTTTTGACAAATAGAATTATACGAACGAGCTCCGTATTTTCGAATCTATAATAAATGCGATCAGATCACGCTTTACTTCGTTTCCTTCTTTGTCTACATTGTTTTCTTTGATTGCACACAATATTATGATGATTCCAACACAAAATTACAGTATATGACTTGTCATTTTTTTCATTCTTGGTGTTGCCCGCCACATTATTTTAAAGATTAAAATAATCGATCATTGTTTAAGGTTTTTTGTGATTGAATATCATCCGAAACAATATCATTTTTTTATAAATTAATAAAGCAAATAAACTTACTGATAGGCAGATGTTGATGGTCGATGTGAGTATTTACCGACTAAATACTCAAATCGAGTAAATACTGTTTATCTTTCTGTTTTTACTGCAGAAAATACCTTAATCAGACAGTTCATATTTCTTCGATAGTTACGTTTTAATACAAGATTTTATAATTCTTAATGCATAAACTGTGTTAAATGGACTTTCGATATTTTTTTTTATGGGTCTCGGGTCCGTATTTGGGGTCTGATGATGTAGTCTGTGTCTAATTAAACAATGCTGCACCCTTATCAGCTTGGGCTCGTTCGATTCGTCTTGAGACCTTAGATATTATCTCGAACCGACCAGAGTCCTTGTCAAAACAATTCAAACAAGCCCAAACTCGATGATGTTGTGCCGTTTTATTGCAGAGTTCCCATGGTTACCTACCAGCACCATTATCAGACCCTGAATATGAGCTAGAGTCAATTTCAAACATATTAGCATTGTAGCTAATTCTTCATTCTTCGGTTTCTAGTGCCTTTATGTGCCTTTATATCTATTATAGTAAATCGATATTCGCCAGAATCGATTAACGCCAGGGGATGGACAGATGACCGGCTTCCTCCATCCTTAAACACTGGCAACATTGGAAAAGTTGGAAAAAGTGTTATTGGCATAGCAAGCGTAGTAATAAAATGACTTCCTAATTAATTAGCAATTTTATACCCGGCGAAGTTATTGCTTGATATTTTAAACAAGTTTTAGTAAAAAAAAATACTTAATTTTTGATACTAAATTTATTATGGTACAAAGTGAAACCATGTTTGCGCATTCTCCTTTTATAAATAATGGACACAAATAACATATATTACTCTATGCTCTACATATATAGCTATGGTAATGCACTTGTAGAATGGAAATCGGAAACAACTGTGGTATCAACACCTAGACCCGAAACAATATAATATGATTTCTTCATTGACCCGACCAAACCGGGACCTAGAAGCGGTGGCACCTTGAGACCCAGTGCCAGCCACTACATGTACACCATAAGGCATAGATACTTGTACCTTATTTGAAGATAAAATAAAGCTCATTTTCAACCCTCACTGCAAGCAAGCAATGAACAAACATGTCAGCACAGAGTGGCGACGGAAGATTGCTGATTGGAACTACTTTTCTAAAGTGGCCTAAGTCACTGTCTTAAATTTCGACAGCAATCGTCCTTGTCCCTCATACTAGAACTCAACGCAACGACTAGAGCCGAAAATAACATCGCCTATAGTTGGATTCTGAATCGTCTTATTTACTAACAACTGCAGTGAATGCGAACGTATGAAGTCGTTTTTATATAAACATCCTACTTTTCCATAATAATGGTAATGGATCCTTTTTAATGATCATGCACTGTCTTATTTTCTCGTAGTGAGAGAATCATTGACAAAGTCATCAACGAGTTGTTATTTTTAGAAAAAAATATATAAAGT
This sequence comes from Pyrausta purpuralis, assembly GCA_963924145.1. Taxonomy (NCBI): domain Eukaryota; kingdom Metazoa; phylum Arthropoda; class Insecta; order Lepidoptera; family Crambidae; genus Pyrausta; species Pyrausta purpuralis. The sequence goes on from OZ001664.1 coordinate 12,559,687, forward strand.
CCAAACGCCTTTCATTATGTGTTAAAATTAAAAAATACTAGATTAAGAGATTATTTAGCTGAAGTCAAAGATTGAACGTAACGTCTGTAATTCCTAAATAAAATAAGCCGTTTGATTTGAATTAGGGCTCAATTAACTTATCAATCACTTTCTACAACCTTCGTCAATATGGTATGTACTAACCGTTACTAGGACCTTTGATAGCGTTTAAATTAATAACCTCGTTCCCAATACCGTTATGGGTATTACCTAAAATTTAGGGCAAGGCCCCAATCACAGTTTTGTGAAAGGGTACTTTGTTCCCAGTATCTATTGACGAGGCCTCCGATATTTCGCTTATTTGCGTGCTTTCATAGCCAAATTTAGTGTGGCAGCATCTTGAATCAATGTACGATGAGACTGTTTTTGAACATGAGAAATAGAGTCACATCCCCTTATTCCAAAAACATTGTACCAAGTTTAGGACCATATCATGATACTATATTTACTAACTAATTTAAAAACAATGCCTTAATGACAACATTCAAGAATGGAGGCATAGTTTTCTTATTGGTCGGATAATATTAGTCTCGGTTTGAACCTGGTACTATATTTTCTGTAACAAAGAAATTATAGTTGAAAAAACTAGTAAAGAAACTATATATAGCTGTGTAATGACTTTATTGTATGGTAGAAAGTCTAGGTCAGAACCAATGAACCAATATGTTAAAATAACATAACTTCAACTAAATGGAGACGAAATTGCCAAAACGTTGTTTGTGTAAGCCTTTCCCATATTTTCGTAACGCTTCTGTTGCTAAAACCTAGATGGAAAATCCAAATTGTTCTCAAACTACTAGCCTACGCACTTGAGTTTGATTAAATATTCATATTTGTTATCTTGATCCTATCAATACGAAGAAAAACAAGCCGTCGTGAGTTATTTTTGCATCTACTAGTATATTTTTAAACGTTTCTCTTTTTTTAGGCCTTTACATATACAATGTGATTTATAACTACTCATTTACAATGACGAAAGCTACTCAGAATCGCTATCGGACGTTTTATACCTATCCGGCAGAATAAGTTTTTTTATTAATTTATTTTTCATTAATTTAGTATGAGATTAAAGAAAATGAAGGATTGGGCATTGAATTCAGAGAGGTTAAGCCGATAACGTAAATAACTTTTAAAATCGTTAGGGTGCTGTTTTTAAGAAAAGATGTTTTCTTTGTCAGTGAAAATAAAAAAAAAATATAACCTCAAATTTCCAAAAAAAATTGTGGCTGTTTCTATGATGTATACAAATACACAGTTAAAATATTATCACTTAAAACGATTTGACCTTATCTGAAGCAATCGTACTACATAAATTCTGAACTCAAAATTACCAAACAAATATTACAAATACGTCGATACTTATCTGATTTCACTAAAATGACTACCTACGCGATGTTCAGTTATCTGGCTTAACGTTGCGATCAACGCTTGGCTAGTTGACGTTCAGCCATTTAAACGAATGCCGGCGTTTAATTAACTGCTTAGCCATTCAATTAACTGGCTGATGTAACCAGATGACTGCGACAGATAGATAATATATGTCGTCACTACAACATTTCAAAGAACAATAGTTAGACATTAGAAAAAAAATGAATTTTCCTGTAATATCGGGAAGATTTGGCTGCTAAGGATCTGGCATCCATATTTTACAATTCAAATCAAATCAATTTTTGCCATCAGCCAAGAAATACTTATAACACTGTACAGGTTTTACTACCAATATGATTCCGTGTTCTGTCAACGGTTGTAATCCAGGGTTGCCTCCTTCCGAGAAGTTAATTTGTCTTCGTCGCGATACGGGCAAATGTCCTACACTTCTTCAGGATTACGCGGTTCATCCTACGCCCTTTTAGTTAATGGAAAGGTGGCCAACTCTCTTCCTGGATTAATTAGGTCCCTAGAAGGGTTATTTATGGAACTGTTAGGTTTTATATGCTCACTATCTTATGCCTAGACTTGATTATGACATCCTTGGAGAGCTGAGAATGTTGTTAGTGCATGTGAAAGAAATAGGTTTTACCCATGATTGTAAGGTGACAAAAATAACTCTATGAAATGATGATGAAAGAGGAAGTACGGCTTACAATAATCAATCATTACACTATTTAAGATTAAAAAACTATTTTTGAAGTTGGCCATTAATTTGATTGCGGACTTGTGTGGGCAAGCATTTTTTACAAATGACAGCAGCAGCTTTATACGATCCGATCTCCCGCTACGGGTAAGTTACAGAATATATTTGTCGAAGAGGATACTCGGATAAAAAGGTTTTAATCCGCAAAAGCTCACCGCATCGCCTTATCAAAAACCTGCATCGCCGATGCAAATGCAGACAGTGCGGGCCATAACTCAGCATATGCGGGTAGGGCCATGACTTATGACGTCACACGCCGACCGCGACTCGGTGGTCCTATTATGTCAGGCTCGTATTCTACCAAAGTACAGAAGCGATGTGTAAAATAAGTATTTAATAGACCTTACATATTAAAAGTCATTTATTTATGCAAATAACACATTTAAACGTCCCAGTATAAACTCTACTACAGCTTCGGGACAATTGTGGGCTAGTGCTGAGAAGAAGCTGCGCAACCAACTCAGTCACTATTGTTAATGCCTCTTTTCATAAGGTTAAGACTGTTTGTAGAGATCCTGCAAGTTCATACATAACCATCTTTTAAATGATCATCTACTGCATATTTATAATCCTTCCCTTTTGTCATTAGGGTTTTTTTAATGTCAGTTTTTAATTTAGTAACCGGTAAGTTTAAAATGTGTTCTTGTCGATTGGCTCTCTCTAGGGTTCTCTAGGTTTGATAAAACTCTGTCGTATCAACACGGGATACTATTTTGTATATTGGTACAGTCCTTATTTCTATTTCAATAACCAAAATGTTTTCACTATTTAGGTACTTTAGGATCAGTAATGTCATTTTATTCGTTATTTGTTTTTTATAACACTGATAAGTGGTGATATAGTTTCCGTATTAGGAGATGATTACCAGACATTCGATGTATCCATTCAAAATACGACCAGCAGATCTCAAGTTCATTTAAGGGAATTAGTGTGTTACATAGGGATTACGAAGGGGCGTTTTTATGATAGTTTTTGTGAAATTTAGTACGTTACCTAAGTTTCGCTTGGCAAATATGCTAGTACTCGTAAGTTGGCATGTTGGCTAAATCTATCGTTGCACATCTCATTGCCATCGTTTAAATTCTTTTGTTTCCCAGATGAACAAGAGTCTATTTTTAGTCAGCCAAAGCTTAGGACGTAATCATACATCATTATTAAAGTCCTTACAATACATCAGACTTCAAAGAGGCCTTTACCACCCGGTGGAAAACGGACATATTACGTCACAACCGCGACGCAACCTGCGGGCGAAGTCTGAAGCATAATTTTTGACAGTTCGCGTCGACAATTTCAATTTTATGTTTTTCTGATTCATCAAATAACATTTTCACTTACGTAGCTATATCTTTAATAAATCTTAAAAAAATATTTGTAGTTTTTTAAGCTTCATTCAAAAATTCTTCTCAATCAATAAATACACGAAAACACCAATTTTGTCTCAGCATTTTTCGAGCGCCACCTGGTGGATTTACACGGAACTATGCCGAGACTTCCGACACTGGTGTCACGGATATCGAGAGCTCTTGTTCCCAATAGATGGATGGTCACTGATTTGCAAACTCCGATATTGGTTTCCTATGCGACCGACTCGACAAGAGAGAAATATTGGGATGTAGCTCGGTGACCCATTGTCAAAGGATAAATTTACAGTGGACATCGTGGTTGTATTTTGTAAAAGCGTGTATTGGTAAATAAATTAAGGAAAATCAGCATTGACGAAGATACTTTCACATAACTTGAATTTTGGAAGATAAATCAGCGATCAATTAGACAAGAAATACAGTCAATAGCATAAATAGATTGATAGATAATATAACTCTTTATTGCACATCACATACATACATAAAAAGTTTGCGATCACTTGCGACATACAATATATCATTGCTTGTGACATACACAAAAATCATTTTTTTTTTGATACGGTAAAGGATATCATTAAATATTATTGTTATTATAATATAAATACAAGGTTTTTATATTTTAAGAAAATACACAACAAATATGCGTTAATGATACAGTTAAATTAAAAAAAAACAGCTTATGCAAATGATCACAAACTTTTTTTTGGATCTGTGTAGGTCAGTTACAAATCGCTTAAAAATGGAAGTTTACAATACGAGTACGAACTAATCAAAACACTCAACACTGTTGTAAATGGGGCCTTAAATAATAATAAATGGAAGAAAATAAGTGCGAACTGAACTCCTCGAGTAAATTCGGTCAAACAAATATCTCGCTACTTAATCAGACGTCTCCGCCAGAGGATTAATCCATTAACCCGTTGACAGAAACAAAATGAAATAATAATTCGCCGATTCGTACAGGATGCGTATGTCGGGGGCCATCAATCACTCCTTCCTTCCGTGTGGCAGTACATTTAGCTCCTTAATTAAAACGCCACCAGATGGCGACGTCATAGGTTTCAATTAATACCCGTCACAACAAAATTGGCCGAATACTTTATTCAGCAAATACGCGATGACATATTACGTTTTGCGTAGTAATACGATTAGAACGTGATGAAATGACGTGTGTGAAAGCAATTAGATGGAAGATGAGAGGTGTATTAATAATGCAGCTGATTTGTATTCGAAATTCAATTGGTGGTCGTTCTGGTTCTAAATTAACGAAATTCATGTAATTGATACCGGTCAGTCGGATGATAAATAGACTGTAACATTCTTTAAATGTGCCTGTGCACCAAACTATAGCATTTTCTAGCTATAAGATTGGATAGGGCGTCCTAATTATTGATATTGCTATTTTTTTAATGCTATCATAAGACAGTTAGAAGATAGGCTACAAATCGATTACGTTACCAAATATACATGCGTAAATTTAAAAAAAAAAACAAGGCAGGTTTTGTAGCATTTTAATTCAAGATACAAAAAAATAGGAGCAAGTTGGCAATCGTTTAAATTTTCAGACGCCCCTGATTGAAACATCACACAATCATTTCCCACACACATAATATTATTTTAACCCGCAAAGTTAATCTGTTCACGTTCAGCATACAGCTAGTTCAAACAAATCACAGTTTGAGTCTCGCCAACATGATAATTTGGAAAAGTGGGACGTTCGCTTGTAAAAATGTTTTTTTAGGTCCCCCAACATCGGGGTATGCAGATTGCAACTACGTGAGTCGCGATCCAATGTCGGTGTGGCAGTGACAAGCCGATTAGTGGTCGGCTAGGGGTTTATTGGATTTTTTCAAGTTTTCCGGATTAGAGGTGTTTTAGACTGGCTGATATTGCGAATATGGCGGAATATTGGATTGGATGGTTGCAATAGAGAAACCAACGCTGCTAGTTTTGGTAATGCCAACGTAGATTTTTTTAACACAATTATGGCTGTTTAGTCAAGGGTCTCATGTTGTCTAACGGTAGTTATTTCTTATTTCCTAGTAACATTTGACGAGTCACGTGATGCGAATAATATTTACCCATCTGAGACAAAACGACGTACTTAATGAAACTTTAACTCCAAGTTAATAGGTACATCCACTTTAAATTGCGAGAGGGTCTAGCTATGAACAATCATGAAACTATTGTATTTCATTATTGTGCTAGTTACAGAACCAAACAAACTTGCTCGAATTTAAATGCGAAATACCAGGGCACTATGACACCGGAGGAAGTGGGTTAAAGTGTTTAAGCGCACGAAGCATGGCGGTGACGGATAAGATCAATGGTCCTACCTTGGACCTCGTAGTTTTCTTGTAGAACCCGTCTCTTTTGTTCTATAGCAGTTAGAGCTAGAGAGAAAGTAAGGACAAAGAATGCCCTCCTGGCCATATCTGACCACGGCGGTCAACTTTGACTGAGGTTACTCAACTGAGATTGGTGGTTTTTCTTTACTAAGACCAGCCATTAGCGAGGTACATCTTTTATAGTGCTCAAGTAGATTTTGTATGATGGAGTATTAAGTGTCACCGTTATATTGTTAAAAGTGCGTTATTACAATATAACGGTTTTAAATACGTGAGATTGTAATTTGCCTATTTATTGTGAACAATGCCGTACTTTATACAATATAACGTAAACTGAAATGATGGATCAAGTAGCAAAGTTGTGAGTCAGGGTAGATGAAGGATAATTGGGGTTAGCGCAGGGAAAACGGGGATTCCTTCGTGTTAGGTTGACATATACTCGTAAGAACTAAAAAAGTCATAAATTCTAAACCTTGTCGAGCTGTTCATAAGAAATCGACAGATTTCAACCCAACAGATTTAAATCCGTCAGTGACATATGCAAGACATAAGAGTACGTTCCTACACTCTTATGATTCAGTGAGAACGTAATCCTACAAAACCGGTAAGAGATCAGAGTGTAGAGTTAACGGATAAAACTTTCTAAGGCAAGAATCAGTAATCATCCACCAACCTTCAACTTTCTGACGACGAGCTGTCTTTGAGTATTTTAAAGGCCTCAGAAACAATTAAATTAAAGGACATTGGCATACAGAGTAGGGGACTAGATACAAGGAACGCCTACGGAACCAACTTTACACTTTCAGGTCAGCGGGGTGGCTGTGCTTTGGAATACATTAGAAAAGTAATGCTAATACCAGCTGTTTTTTACAAGGTTTTTGTGGTACAGTCGCCGTCAGATATATTGGAGCAGACAAAGAGACCAAATACTTATGAACAGTTTAAAATGTCAATAAGTTCCATACACTACGAGTTACCATTAATATCAGAACATTCAATAGTTCATTAATATCTGAGCAGATGTTAGTCAGTAACTTCTATACTCACAACTAACCAATAATATCTGAACACTCAATTGCCAATTTATTTATTGCATGACACTTTCATGACAGTGATGACAATACTGAAAACTACAAAGCGTTACAAACTGCCAGCGTCATCTTACTATACTACAAACTATGGAAGGAGTTCCTATTTTTTAAATAGTATTTATAATTAAGTTGGAAGCACTTTCTTCTACAATTTTTCTCGATTGTTCAGATATTTAAGACCGACTGCGTCGATACATTTGACGTTATGAGTGTTTAGATATTAATGGTTAGTTGTGTGTATAGAAGTTATTGACTAGCTTCTGCTCAGATATTAATGAAATAATTAATGTTCTGACATTAATAGTAACTTGTAGTGTATGGAATTTATTGACATTTTAAACTGTTCAGAAGTATTTGGTTACTTTGTCTGCTCCGATATATCTGACGGCGACTGTACATTGTTTAGAACACCACTAGGCTGCTTGATTGCATTGAGCATCTTGATGTAAATGAGTTCGATACAAACGAGATACTTATCAGTTTAAGGGTCTGTTTCACAATATCTAGATGAGTTGCGGTTATGCCAGATGAGTTGTGCCAGATAATTTAGACTTAATGACGTTCTACTTTTGAAATATTCGCTGGTTAGTGTATACTTGTCGGATGTGAATCAGGCCCTTAGTGTAAACTTAAATAAAGACAAGTTTTCGACAGTGGTTTGTTAAAAATATGTATAACGGGTTTTAAACTCGAAGCTATAAAAACGGTAGGAAAATTCTAAAACAGGCACCTAACTACTATCGTATCAAAACAAACATGCAGTAACGATTAAAAATTAACTTTAATTAAAGCTAATCGTATTCAGACCGAATGCATTCAAGCAAACTGATTGTTCCGAGTACATAATACAGGTAGGAAGTAATAACATTACTGACTACTACACACATCAAAAATGTCTAGGGATCAACATATATTTTTGCAATAACTTTTCTCCTGATGGATATTAATTAAAATTTTCTTTAAGGATTCATCAAATAAAGTGTTTTCGTTTGTCTACAGTAACGACAAACCAAGTCACCTTTGCATTAATAAAGAAATTTGCCATTTTCCTAATAAAAGGATTTTTGATATTTGAACCACTAACATTAAAGTTCGAAATAAAGACTGAGTTTTCTTTAAAATTTTATTGGGTAACTTAAACAATTAATAATCCGTGTTTCTACCGCGATCACTAACAACACAAAACATCGGTTTGGCATACTTAAAATGAGTTCATCCAAGTCACGCTGTGGAATGGCCGCCCATGTTCGTTGCAACAACAAAAAAAGGTCTTCTTGCGACTGGATACCCTCCATATTCGGCAGAGCTCTTCTCTGTAGCATATCCCATGCATGCTCAATCGGGTTCAAGTCTGGCGACTGACCAGGCCAGTGCAGGATGTTAGCTGCGGCGAGAGTCTGTCTAGTTGTAAGACTTGTGGTGTGCGGTCGTGCATTATCATGCATTAACTGAAATAGGGGACCGATTTGCACTTGTAGAGGAACAATGACGTCTGATACAATCGTCTCAGCATAAATTTGAGCGTTGAGGTTGCCTCTGATCCGAATCAAATCAGTTCTTACGCCGATCCAAATACCCGCCCATACCATGATGGTTCCACCACTATAAGGATGGACTTCCTGGCAGGATTTTAATCGCTGTTGGCACCCAGGGGTTTTTCAGTGTCGTATACGTCTTGTATCCGGTCTCATACCAAAACGAGACTCATCAGAAAAGCACACGAAACGCCATTGTTCTTCTGCCCAATTTCTGTGTTCAAGAGCCCATTGATATCGAATCCTACGATTGTGCATTGCTATAGGTGGTACCCGTAGCGGTCTTCGGGAATGAAGGTTCACTTCATGCAAGCGGTTTCTGACTGTTTGGTCGCTAATTAAGTTCCCTGAACAGTAATGAAGCCTCACGGCTAACATCATGGCGGTTATTATTGGAGCTCTTCGAGCTGTGATTTGAATGTATCGGTCTTGTCTCCGTGTGGTGCAGCGATACCGTCCTCCATGGCGCTCAGCCACGGTACCAGTGCTTCGGTAACGTGTCTAAGTCGACTGATAACACTCTAACTTGTATTCAGAGCTAAAGCCACAGTACGTTGCTGGGAACTAGCTTCTATCATTCCCACGGCTCTGAGCATTTCTTCCCTGCTTAAATGACGTCGCCGCTCCATAATAACGTTGGTTTTAATCAGTAGTAGGGAAACAGTAGCACTAATAATGTCTTCAATGCGTTGTATGTTTTTATAGGGAAAATATTGACGACTGATTTTCATCTTTTACTCGAATTTGATTGACAGTTCCTGTTTCAAATTATGAAATGCACCAAAAAGGATCCATATAAATTTATAAAATCATAAATTTATTACAAAGACATCTCAATCTCAAGAAATCTGCATAAAAATGCTTGATCCGTAGACACTTTTGATGTGTGTATTATGTTTTGGAGTTTATTGTTATTTTACTTTAAACTATTATTAATAAATATCTTTTAGTAGGAAACTGGTAATCTGTGCTTTAAGTACTAACAAAGTATGATTTTGTAAAGCTTTTTACGTTAAGCTTTAATTTATTAAGTTAAAATTATCGTACCCAATATTCAATTGTTGTTCAATAAGATCGTACAAAAAAAATATTTCTCCATTTTTATTAGCAACTTCATTATACTCGTATAATTATTAACGGACAACATCACGTCAACGCAAACACTGCGGTATCTTATATCGCTGCAATAAGGGTTAGTTTACGTAAAATGTGTACAACTTAATATGCTGGTAACTGTTCTTGGACAATTAAGTTGCTTTCTAAAAACTGACTAAGGGCCGATTTTTTCAATGTTAGACAAATAGGTGACGTTTTTGAATTAAGCGTTTTGTATTGCATTTGACGAATATTCCTTATCTGACGTTGGTAAAATACAAATACAAAAATAAAAAAATCTTTATTGCTTCATTATAGTTTAAATGATAACATGGATTGGTTCTCCCTTTTGAGTTTGAAAAACTTGTGACAGGGAGTGCCGAAAAACGGACTCTAAAAGCTTAAAATAACTCATACGTCTTCTATCATGGACTTTTTTTTTATTTTGGAGGTGTATGATGTGTGTAGACTGGTTGGTATTAGGTGAGCTTGACAACTTGCACCGACTCCAAAAGAATTTGTTTGTCCTAAATAAAAAACAAATGCGTTATTGAAGCCGTTTTTTATATATTTTTTATTTCATGATTTTTATTTATTACTCATGTATCGAAAACTACTGGAACGATTTCGATGAAGTACACGTGATGGAACTAAAAACTCATAATCTCGCTACGACTTCTCGTTTTCGAAAAATACTGGTACATGCAAATACCTATACAAACACACATTATACTTATGAAATTTTGCACACGTGTTAGGAAGCCCTTATTAAATTTTATACAATTCTGACGATATCACACGTCGAATTGATTACTTTATTTTTTAAAGTCGCTTAAAATAATGTGTAAGGGAACTATTGATGACAACGTTGAATATAGACCGTATTTTTTAACGTAACACAAGAATTACCTATCAATATCACAGGACGTTTCGACAGGAAGTAATCATCCAACATCACCCACAGTGATACTGAACCATAAATGTGGAACGACTTAAATTAATCTTATATGGCGCCAATACACGAAGATGGCAATTTTAATATAGCGAAACCTCCTCGCACCAAGATTGATGTCCCGGAAAATGAGAAAAGAAATTTAAGAGACGCCTCTTTTGAATATTAAAAGTATACCGTTTAATAACCTGGTTATGGCAGCGTGCGAGTTGGAAGTTACGGTTAATGTTCCTGGCATTTTTAACCCTTGGGTGTAATTTTAAAATTACCATGACTCGTCATTTTAATCAAAAATACCAGATAGCGATTGCAAAAACAGACATGGTGACTGACTCTGTGACATATTCAGCTATTCTCTAGCCCAAAAAGTAATAATCCAAAGACTGCGGCTAGAACAAACGCGTTCTTTCAACTGATAAAAACGTTATTTATTAGTTTCCCGAATCGCGCCGCGAAAAAAGATTTTTTGATAAAGCGGCTTCCGAAAGAGATACGGCCAAATCCGACGAGTTGGATACAAACCTTTTAAAGCTATCTACACTTACACAACAACGATCTTTTAAACGAGCGCCACGCAAGTTTCACCGTGGACTGATTTATACCGACTGGGTTTGAGCGACAGTGACAAATGACGTCACGCGGTCACACCGTACGTCACTTGGTTGCATTGAGGTCTGACGTCACATTCTACCGTCACACTTTGCCGTATCTCCTTGTTTATGGGCCCGTCCGAGTATTTGAGTTATGGCGCGTATGTCTACTGCGTGACGTCGCGGAAGATAGATTTATGGAGAGAAAGAGTGTGTGAAGAGGAATATTTTATGTGCGATATGAACTGTTTTATAACGAGGTTAGCGGGGTTTTAAAGTACCCGACCAAAAACATAAATGTGAAACGAACAGTTAAGTTTAATTCTAAGAACGTGTTTAAATGTAGACTCCGAAAAAGCAATATATTTGTATGGACAAACATACAAATATACAAACATACATACACTTGTGTAAACACGTGTTTGGAAGCCTTAATAGATATAAAAAAACGGCCAAGTGCGAGTCGGACTCGCGCACTGAGGGTTCCGTGCCAACTTTAACTGAATTAGGGAATCCACTTACTTCTACTTAGTAAAATACCACAATATTTTGTTGACTGCAAATATAACTTTGTTTTTCATAGTGTTTGTATGAAGTACAAAGTTATGTTTGCGGTTGTTGAAAATGTGTTATATCTCAAAAACTACTAGTTCGATCTCGTCCGAACCAATTTTTGTTGAAAGTATTTGTTACGGTCTATATTATATTTTTTTTTCCAAATTTACACTCTCTTGGTTTAGAAGTTAGATGGGGGACGCCCATTTTACCACTTTGGAAGCAGATAGCTAGGAAACGTTAGACTTTATAAGAAAATCGATTTAGGAACCTCAATATCGTTTTGAAAGACCTATCCATAGACGTATAGGTTTGACTAAAAAAAATTTTTTTGGTTTTAGTTTCATGTATGGGAGCCCCCACCTTTAATGACATTATTTTTATTTTTTGTATGAGAATCGGTAAGCGGTTAACAGGATACATCTTCCTACCAAATTTTAACAGTGTAATGCTTATAGTTACAGAATAAATTGGCTGTGACATACGGACGGACAGACAGACAGACAGACAGACAGACAAACAGACAGACTTGACGAAACTATAAGGGTTCCGTTTTTTGCCATTCGGCTACGGAACCCTAATACTCAAATATTATCTAATTCTAACGATATCACAAACACACACATTGATTGATTACCTCTTTATTTTTGAAGTCGCTAAAAATAATCAAATGAAAACAATCACAAAAATATTTTACACAAAAGTTAAAACAGAATATTGCCCATCATGTGGTTGAACTCTCCCTAAAAAGGTTGAAGGTTCGCGGTAACCCTGAGCACTCATTCATTACACGTAAAGTAACGCATCGGGCTCGAGACGATCATCTACTTTCACTAAACCGTCGAACTTTTAATGATGACGAATCACGTTTGAGCGTGTGTTTAGAATCGTATTACTAAGTAGAATCGTATTTAGTAACGTGTACAAGTAAGAACAGTCATGCATGTTTTGGCATTACATATCTAAAATATACGGCCAAGTACAAGTGGGACTAGCACACTGCGGGTTCCGTAACAACTTAAGCTGATTTCCGCATGATTTATGCAGGATCCACTTAGCCAAAACTACCACAATATTTTTGTAACTTCAGAAAATCTTTGTTTTTCGTAGAGTTTGTGTGACCTATATTCAAAAAAAATGTATAAAATATTTTTATATTTTTTAGTATTTTTTTCTTTAAATTTTCGTAAGAGAATTGTAAAGCGGTCAACAGGATACAACAACCTACAAATTTCAGAATAAAGTAGCTGTGACATACGGACGGCTTGACAGGCAGACGGACATACTTGACGAAACCCTAAAAAAATACTTTGATGAAAATTTTCTTCTGGTTTTAAGCACTAGACCAAGCTGAGGGTCTGTTTTGAAAAATAAGCACTCGACAACGAATAATTCAAGAACCGTCATCTCATTCTCGGAACTCGTTCTAACACAACGGGTCCCCGCGAAAGCGTCCGCGCGTTTTCAGTTTTCTCCCTCTTCTCTTGTTGCAGCGTGATGTTTTATAGTATAAAGCCTTCTTCGATAAATAAGCTATCCAACACAAAAATATTTTTTCGAATCAGTCCAGTAGTTCCTGAGATTAGCACAAACAAATAAACTATTCAGCTTTATAATATTAGTATAGCTTGTGAAACTGGCCGTTCGTATGTAAATAAACCAATACATTCCAAGATTCCAATTGCAGTGTCAAAAAACCCTCATCACTAGCCCACGTTGGCCAAGAAACATACGAGTATGCAACAAAAATACAAGTCACAGGTCATTCTATGAAGGTTACTTTTTAGTCTTTAGAATTTCCACTGCAACTTTATATTCTTCCAGTTTCCTGTAACCGGTACTAAGGCTCATGTTTGTACAATCAATAAATATTTATTTAACACTTTAATGTAATTTTTATGCAACAAATATTTTTATATCATCAAAGGATTCGTCATTATCGTAACTCGTGACCTCAGGAGGATAATTAAATTTCTCTCATTACGAGCTATGTTTTCCCTTCACTCTGTATAATGGGAGTCGTCTTCGTGGATAATTACTGGAACCATTAATAACGCAGTGTCGCGTGTGTGACGTCTGACGTCGTATTAATTCGATGTCATCCGCCTTGACACTAATATCATAACTCGATAAATTAAGCAAGGCGACGTACCAGTAATTTGGCACATTATTTGTGAACGTGTTAGGTGATTTTGGGTTAAGTAACGGAATAACACAAGTGAGGCATAGTATTTAGTTCAACATATTCCAGCATCATCAAAAAGTGCTAGGCATTTGTCGCTAGAGTTTTTTTTTCGTAAAAAAACTCCTAGGGAAGACAGTGTGGTGGTTTCCTTCTTGCCTTCCACATTGCAGCTTAATAACAGGGGTCATTTTGCCTCCCAATGCCCCGTCAAAAGTGATTCCGATTGCGAAGAATAATATTGTTAATTTGAGTTCACGTATTTTGACTTTTTTTAATTAATTGATAATTATGTATTTTATTGTTTATTTTATTTTCTCCCACCGAAAATTAGTGTCGTGGCATATTTATACTGAACGAGTACCTTTTTGGCTCACCTATCCGTATCTATATTAATATATATTTTTTAATACGATTTTTTTTCTGAAGAATATAATTGTTACTTTCATCTATAAGTAACTCTATATTCATAATCATTATAAAATATTTATACCGAATCGGCTTGTGGTTAAAGCAGCTTAAAAAACCGGCCAAGTGCGAGTTGGACTCGCACACTAAAGGTTCCGTTCCAACTTTAATTGAATTAGAGATCCAGTTACTTCCACTTAGCCGCAATGCCACTATATTTTATTAACGACAAATATAACTTTGTTTTATAAAATATAACATAGTATTTATACGAATAACAATGTTATGTTTGCGGTTATTGAAAATGTGTTCTATTTCAAAAACTACTAGTTTGATTGAGATCAAACCAATTTTTGTTAAAAGTCTTTGTCAAGATCTACATCATGTATTTTTCCGAAATGTACACTCGTTTAGTTTAAAAATTAGATAGGGGGACGCCCATTTTACTACTTTGGAAGCGTCTATCTGTCAAACGTTAGACTTAGAGAAAATGGTTTGTAAAACCTCGATGTCATTTGAAGAGACCTATCCATAGACAGCTCACATGCATAGGTGTGTGTGTGTGATTATTATATAAAATTAAAAATAAATAAAAATTTCAAATTTTTATTTATTTTTAATTTTATATAATAATCGTAAAGCGGTTAACGTAATACATCTACTTTATTCTGAAACTATTTCCATCTGTGTGATGCTAATAGTTTCAGAATAAAGTGGCTGTGACATACGGACGGACAGACCGACAGACTTTACAAAACTATACGGGTTCCGTTTTTTGCCATTCTGCTGTGGAACCCTTAAAATAACTCCTTATTCAGTGTGCCTCTTGGCAAAGACCTCGTTTAGCTGTTTGTATTGTGGTCTGTCGCAAGCATCTATCCTCTATTTAGTAAATTTAACCAATGGTTGAAAATCGTTACCACCGGTTGAATATTGAAGAAATAACTTCACCAACCCTCATAAAAATTGGTATTCTTCTAACCATTAGCAAAGGTAATCAATATATGTTTTGTTTAAAACCCGCGCACGGTCTTAATTATTCTGCCAATGGTCTTAATTAAAAAAACCGAACCTTAGGGTACATTATGAATTTGTTGCTGCAATTGTACATTTATCAAAGATTGGAGGAAGTATTACTCAATTCACCTTCACATCGTTTGTAGCAACAAACTGTCGTAGCATCTACGAGATTACGTAGCATGTCATGCTCTCACGTCTTGGTCGAAGCTTGTCGTCTCGTAGCAAAAATACGATATATTTTCCTCGTAGCAAAAGACGTAGCCATGTTTGTATGTACCATCAATATTTCGATATTAAAGTTGTTCTAAAATTGTTGTCTTGAAGCAAAAGAGGTAAAAAGGTTAACAAAAAAAGAATAATAAAATGCAATGTTATTACTAGACATAATATACATATAACTATTGCGTTACATTGCATTATGGTATTTGGTGATGTTTGTTTTGCTATACTGTAAAAAAATACATAAAATAAAGAATTATTCAGTGCTTAAATACTAACTGGTGTTATTTTTAAATATATCAATATTTCATCACAATGAAATGATGAGAAATATTCGCGTAAAATTCAGAAACGAGTATATATCAATGTTTATTTGATGCAAGAAATCGTAATGTTTAAGTACATGTTTAATGCTCTAACTAAGACGTTGTCCGTCTATTATTCTCTTTATTTTCGAAGGAAGGTAAATAAGTAAAATAATTTATTTACTAGCGCACAACGGTACGGTATATAAATGTATAAGCATTTTGTATTTACGAGGTAACTTTTCTTGTGAACTTCGAAAATAATTTGCCTGTTTCTGTGTACTTAAGTAAATTACCATAATGATATTCTCTTATTTATTTGATTGAAGTGAGCTCTTATGTAAACTTAATAAACTATTAAAGGTTTCTAAGAAATCTTTGAGCTTTGATTTACGTTTTAACGTGGTGCTTTACTCAAGTTAAGTTAAACGTCAAGTAAAAGTAAACAAGTATTTTTAGACTCATGCAATTTTGGTGCTCGAAGGCATATAATTTATTCCTACAGAAAACGTCTAAGGGAATATTCTTTGAAAAGAGTATTCTCACTCCTAACAAAAAAAAGTATTTCATTTCGGAGTGGTAATAATAAGCATAGTGTTACCAATTTATAAAAACTATTTTAAGCCCTGCAAATAACTAATCTAGGTCTATTTTATGGCATATTCTCGTTGTTTTTTCTTTCGATATCTTATTTTGTATGTTACTTAACTCTATCTTATTGACAATAATACATCAAAAGATATAAAGAAGTACTCCTTAAATTTTGGAATCAACAAAATGGAAGAGATCAAGATTTTTAATTTGACAAGGTGCTAACACATTAGCAACTTGCTAGGTCTATATCTCACTACAGAACGAACTAAGGTGTGAACACATTTAGCAGATACATACAGCTTTCCCGCGACAGAGTTCCATAACAGGCTCCTTTCATTCACCCAGCCACTCTCAGATTAGGGCTGCGATATCTTAAAGTTACAAAATCATTTGTTTTTGCATACAGACAGACCCACCGAGGGCACTGTAAACCCATGTATAATGTATAATGTTACTAAAAACTTAGATTTTTTAATTCCTTAGTTTCTTACTGTCAGCAATATCGCATTTTTTAACTCCTATGCTCAACATCAAACGTATCTTTTGACCCATCCATATATCGTATCTTAACTGATTTTATTGTTCACGAAAGAAGTATAACTGCTAATTCTTTCAATATTTTAAGGCAATATTTAATAACCCTTTACTTGCAACGTGTTTTTTAAAAATAATTTTGGCAGTTCCTTCCACAAGGTTGGTAGCTTCGTTTTGTACCTCTTTATTCTCGATCTTTAAATTAATCCAAATTTGATTAGTGACCAAAATCTTCCATAATAATGAAAGTGTGTTGTGCTGGTAGTTTTATATCGTAATCATCATCATCATCAGCCAAATGATGACTACTGCTGAACAAAGGGCTCCCGCATAGTTTTCCATAGCGACCGGTTGTTACGCTGTCTGCATCTAGTGATTCTGCGATCTTTACAAGATCGTCTGTCCTATCTAGTCGGACGTCCTATCTACGCTGCGCATTTCTAGATCTTTTCTGCTCCAACAGTCATCAGTTCTCCGCGATATTTGCACTTGCCATTATCTCATGAGCTTACTGATTCTCGGGGTTTTGTCTGTTATCTTAGATTTTCTACGTTTTTCTACGCATTTGTCGTCTACTGGACAACCCTACACCCTTCAATGTAGCCTATAGAGGTGTTTGTTTATACGTTTCACACGCCCTCAAACGCGACGTGTCGCCAAGCACTGTTCCGTTTTCAAGTAGCATCGGATCGCTCTATAATTTGTTCACGTTACACGCAAATACTGGAGTGATTCCATCACTTTTATCACACCACTTTTTAATGGTGACTCAATCAGTCAGGTTAGAATGATTATTCAAAAAAGTTTCAAAATATGCTTAAGAAGCTGTGTTTCGATGAAAGTATTCGTATGTAAATGATGTAACTTGATTATGCTGTTTCAGAATGACGTTAATTTAAAGTGTAGGGTTGCAGGTACAGGCCTGGGTAGGTTATAAATTCTAAGCTAAATAATATACGAAATTATTTTTCTTGCAAAACGTCATGTTATACTTATCGACATAAATGTCGCTAGATATAAACTATTATTTACTACTTACCTTTCCAAGTGAAGCGTATTGTTGGCCAGAAAATTAATATTTCACATACCGTGGTAAGTACACCGCACTTCCATATAATATTGGGTCGTCAACTCTACCAAAAAATATAAAACGCAGCTCATGCATGCAAAATATCCATTAACCTTACTATTATCCAGTCAGTTACAGAGATCGCTGAAAAAGCGGGCTTTTTACAAAATCGCCGGGCGAATATGGGACGAACTGACCGGAAAATTCGATAGCACTCTAGGCTAGGGATGCTGAACTATCGATAAAATATCTAGCCCTAACGGCTGTAGCGGAATTAATAAGTGTACTTTCGGAATAAGTAACTTAGGACTGTAATAATTTGATCAGACAAAGGAACGTTGTGTAGTTTGTAACTCTCTAATTGGTTGTCCTGTCAGATTACCGTAAAAACGGAATAAATATTCCACTTGTGTAATACGCTCAGCCAAGTCCACTAACAGATTCTGCGTATGTGGTAAACCTATTTGGGCATTTTCGGTAAAAAGAGTTTTTACCTGACTTGTAGACTAAACTGAAATAATTAATAACTTCAATTCAACGTACTTGCGTGACCCAATACCATCGATGTTTTCCGTTATTAATATTTTGAGAGCTATTAAGCTATTAGAGCGCTTTTCTATTAGAAAGTCGCGCTGCTGTCACGCTGCTGTCGCTCTAATGTTTGTATAGGAAATCTGAAATTGTCAGATGTACTGATAGGCTTGTTAGTGACGAAAACCATATCGAGTGTCGCTTAGTTATCTCAAAAAATGATAATACTCTTCTGTCTCTGGGTATTCATCAAAAATCATACTAATCATAGTCAATACTACTTGCAAAACCTTGGCAGAGCATTGGATGTCCTTAATCTTATGACGATGATGATGATGTACACCGGCTAATATCGATATATTCAGCGAGACATATCGATATTGCTTTCAAAACATTGCCCTAGGCAGGCTGAGAGTGGCGAGCAAAATCCAGATACTGTATGGCCATCGTGGCGTTTCCAGATATTTTCACACGCCTAGAACAATGCAATGTTTGCTGTGCTTAAGCCCTATGGCACGTATAGATAGGGCTGGCAATAGCTTGAAGCACAGATGCGCTTGTATGTACCTAGTTAACTAAAACTTTATAGTAACGAAATCATACGGTCTCAATTAAAACAGCCGTATTTGAGACAATACTAAGATACTTTGGTGTTTAAATTATTCGCTTAACAATGTGAATTTTCCACATAGTTATGATAATATGAAGCTGATTTTTTCTGTGTATAATTCAAATAATATGTAGTCATTTCGTTTGAAATATTAGAAAAATAACGCTAACCAGACATTTTTAACTTTGTAAAACAAACGTCAGTATCTATATCTACTATGAAATACTCCAAAAGTTTTAAGTAATTTTAGTATTACAGAAATATTAAAAAAATACTAGTGGACCCAGCGAGCTTTGCTTCGCCCCTAGCAGTTACCTAGTACGGTTATCTAACATTGTGATATGGAAATTTTATATATTATAGAAGATAAGTTAAAACAATGAAAAACCCGGTTGAAATACCTAACTGCAAACATCATTTTATTTCACACCTAGATCATTGTCACAAAATGTCACAGATTGGTTTTGAGCGCAAAGCTAGTGACCTAAATATAACTTTATTTGAAACTAGCGGTTCCCCGCGACATTGTCCGCGCGTTTTGAGTTTGCTCCCTCCCCTCCCGTCGCAGCGTCATGTTTTATATCCTAAAGCCTTTCTCGATAAATAAGCTATCCAACAATATTTTTTCAAATCAGTCCAGCAGTTCCTGAGATAAGCGCGTTCAAACAAACAAACTCTTCAGCTTTATAATATATTAGCGCAAGCGCACGTTGTACTTAAGCTGCGAACATTATTTTGATGCGGAGTTATGTTAAAACTGTGATAGCTCCTAAGATATTTATTGAAATCAAATGATATAAAGGGCAACTTGGTTCTGAATGAAATGCTCGTGATGATGAATGTATTTATTTTGATAAGAATGACCTAACCTGTGTGTATTAACCTGTGTGTATTATTATACAAAAAATAATGCATTATTTTTTTACAAATTTATTGACATAAAAAAGGTTGTAGTAAGTCAACCATAAAAGATAGATATATGCTGGCGCGGACTTTATTATAGAACTCTTAATGCTGAACAATCCTGTCATACATGGTTTTTGTGTAACTTAAGCGGTTTCCGCAGCGTATGCAGCGGAAGCTCTCAAAAGGAATATCTTCCTCCCGTTTTCGCAACATTTTTCATTTCTGCTGTGGTCTTATGAGTTGTATCTTTATGTTATATAGCCTAAAGCCTTCCTCAATAAATGGACTATCCAACGTAAAAATATTTTTTCAAATCGGGCCAGTAGTTTTTGAGATTAGCGCGTTCAAACAAACAAACAAACAAACAAACTCTTCAGCTTTATAATATTAGTATGGATATACATTTTCAACACACTTGCTCAAAACGACGTTTTTATTCCACCGATATTTGGCTCATAATGCTAGATACTAAACACGCGTGTTTTTTCAGTATATTATTCAACGAGTGCCTTTAGTTTATTAACCCGACCAATTTACATTTGTACCCTAGTACCATAATTTAGTCGGGTTATAACTTTTATTTTAGCAAGAAAAGTATTTATGCGAAAAACAACAGTATCTACATATTTATTTCAAAAAATGGTAAATCCAGCTTTATTACTAAAAATATACTCAAATTCATTTAAAATTTTCTGTAATTTTTGTTTCAAACGCAAATTGTTACATTTTTAATCTTGGCTGTTGGCCGATCTAGTTCGCGCCTTAGCCTTGCGCGCGCATCGGTATCGCGGCAAGAAAAAAAAACAATGCGCCATTTTTCGTAAATGTTTGGATTAATTGTGAACTTTAATATAGACATTTTCGTAAATGCCTACTTCAAGTGAAGAAAATGAAGAACACCTATTGTCAACTCCACCGGACATACGTAACGAGGCGAAAAACTCGTACGATTGTCTTTTGCCATAAAAATAGAGTGAAATGTATTAAGCGGCCTATGAAAACCTTTTACAATGGAAAACCGGCAAGAATGCTCATTCTTTTTTTAGGAACTTACTAAATGAAGAGTCTTGTTTTTTCCTCGCAAGTGTATTGAAAAACGTCGTATGAAACACGTGTGCCTGTGACCATAATATACGTGGCTTTCTTATGGCGCACTCGCTTCCGCTCGTGCGCACACAATATCGCCGTGTATATTCTGGTCAACTAAGCACACTTGTATCATAATGTATTATCATTAATTTTCTGTGTTAAATACTAATTGAAATGGTAGATAGTGTTTTGTGTTTATTTTTTTGTTTATGTTTTTATGCTCAGCAGCAGTAGCAAAACGTTTAATGATTATTTAAAGCTCATGCAGCTTGAGTGGCTTGCTTATTGTAACAATTCAATTTCAATAAAATACCCTCATATATAAAGGACTTACCATTGAATAGATTTAAAGGTGCTTTCTACAGATGGCTTAATGGACATTGTTTTTATAGTGTTAATGAATTTTTAAATTTCAATTGTTAATTTGTTAATGACATGTTTATACAATTACTATTTTATATTTAATAACTTGACATTTTGTGAATTGAATTGATTTATTTGTATTTTGTTTTAATTATTATTCTGATGTTTGTTTATTGATTTGGTCTACTTGAGTTTGATTTTTGACATTTCATTATTATTATTTTTAGTCTGTATTAAATATTTGCATGCTATCTTTATATGGCTGAAAAAGATGAACTAATACTTAATGATTCCATCTAAACTGTACCCTTTTTCATAAGCAAATAAATTTCATTTCATTTCACTTCATTTCATTTCATTACTTTTCCTCGTGTACGACTCACACACACAGTGACCTACATATTATTATGACTGTCTGATGGACAAAAGAGCATCGGAGTGCATTCCAATAGTTCCTCCAGCCCGGGAGCTGAGTGGTTCCGTGATCCGTTTGAAAAATGTGGTCTTGTCGGCACGCTTATAATTAGTCCTTGCACGTGATCGGAAGGATGATCAGTTTTATAAGATATCCGAGGCTTGAAATAAGAGCATAATTTTACGATTCTTATCAAGGATTGAGAATGGAGTTAATAGTAGGCATAGTTAGTCATCTTCAGTCATGAGGTTTATTGAAAAAAGAATCAACATAATCTTGCCTTTACGACATGATCGAGTAATTTTAGCTGGTTTTAGCGAAAAACGAGGATTAAATAACGATGACACCAAACCTTTTCGACAGTACGCAATAAATGGTGCAGACACATGAAACACATCCTTGAAGCTTTAACTACTGAAATCTAAAACCGCATACCTCGCGCGAGACAAATGTAGAAAGCGACATTTGTTATCAATCAAATGTAGAAACACCTCAACAAGTTCCACAAATTAACTGCATTAACGTGCCATTCTCTTGTGAACTTCAATCAAAATAAGCAAGCAAGCACGCTCACAATGCATCTGCGGTGATAAGCCACCGCATCGAAGACGCTAACACCTGAAGTAGGAGGCTACTCTGGATAGCGAATAGAATGGTTTTGTACTACGTCCGAACCGAATCCGAAAAAAATTGACATCGACTATCAAATCAATCAATTGTTGTCGTGGTCCATATGGGTTCAATGGGGATTGAGTAATCGACGATTGCTTGAAACCGTATGTATTTTCGCCATTTTCATTTAGGTCTGACGTAATTCGAAACTACTTGTCATCATCAAATCAAATCATTTATTGCTCATAGTCACATTACATTTTAAGCTGGTACATTACAACAAAGGTATCATTATCGCTTCAAATCATTTCGTATGAATAAAAATATATTTTTCGCTAATTACAAAATCATAATCACATATCATATACACATAATATGTAATGATAGTCATGATTAGGCTTCATGAAAATGTAATCCCAAAAGTATTGACTTTATGATAGCCACGCACTTTAATGTGCACATGATTATCTAGACTGTACTTTGTTAACTTTTCCGTGATTCCATAATAATCGCAAGTCATTAGATACCAGAGTGCACGCCCTCCCTTTCCCGTTGTTTCCTTTTTTTTCCAACTACTTGTGCGTACCTGCAGAGTGTCGGCGGGTGTAAATTGAAACACTTGCAAATTCAGCCCATACATTATTCATGTATCAAACACCCTCGGAGGCGGACTGACAGGTCGCGAGAACTTCTCAAACCGAACGCAAAATAACGGTAAACTGACTATAAACACGTCAGCCGTGTGACATCAAAGTTTGGTGAAGGTACTGAGACTAAGATATACTACGTAACTACTTCAGGATATAGGTCAGGACGTATATTAGCCCATATACATCACTTCAGCGTTATGTGGTTATCGCCTATAAAGCCCGCTTGCGCACGATGATTCAACCTAGAATTACGATCATTCTGTCTCGGCCAGTTTATTTGACGTTGATAGAAACAAAACGAAGATTTAATTTAGGATTAGCGTAACCCTGGGTTAAATTATCATTCGCGAGTCCACCATAGTGTCTTGTTTATCACGATCAATCTATCCAACCAATCGTTCCAAAAACAATGTTGAGCCATGTTGTTAAACTTACTTCAAGATTACGGTCAAATACATTGCAACTTTGTTTATGCGACCTACTAATGTATCTATAAATGATTTTTGTCTCAATGTGAAAAAGATCTCTCTCTCTCTCTCCCAGGTTAGAAAAAGTAAGTAACCTGAAACCCAATTTACAAGAGTAATAACACGATAACAACTTTGCAAACATCAAACAAAATCGATATCAAACTGGATTCAATTGCCGAACATTTACGGCCGTTCCCTATATGCAAACTAAGATCAAAGATAGATAGCTATCCTCGAACTGTTGTCACCAGCTATCGACCATAATAAACAGTTTCTATATTACAGATAGGTGTTGCTTATCTCCAGTTAGCAGAAGATAGGCCACATTATCCAAGCCCTCCCTTACGTTTCGAATTACGCAGTTGTACAAAACCCTCTCAATTACGTCGCGTCAACGTTTTCACGATATTTGTGGTCAATACGATACACCAAGGATAATATTTATATAATACGTTTAAAATAATATTTATTTTTATTGCTATGTACCTAATTATATATATGTTCTATTTTGGGTAAAAATATTATGTGAAGCATGCATAGACTTTACGTAAAATGGAACGTTTTTGAGCTCTGACAGACAGCTGATTGATTGACATCATACCTACGTCAATTGATTGAAAATTAATACTTTTTAACGTAAAAAGTATTTATAAATTTTAAAATTCAAAACGACCGATTGAAAAGAAATAGAAAGTTATTGTTCCAGTTTATTTTCGCAAACAGAATGCTATCAGTCCGTTTGCTTAGAAAAAACAATGTGTCCAGCTGGTAAACAATGTATTCAAGGAGGACTTTATTTCCATAAAATAAGTGCAGTGAGCCGCAGTGAGTGAGTATCAATTGTACTTTCACAAACAAGTCGTTTACGGTTTTTAAAGGATATTGACCAAAGCCGGGTCCAGATTGCGTCTTTGTAGTTTATATTTTAAAAATCTTGTTTGAATTATAATTGTACTGGTATTTTAAGGGTAACTAAGTTATTAAGTATTGAATTACTTTAGTAAAATATAACAATTACCTTCTGAATGTATCAAAATGAATGTAGGTGAGGTGCATTAACTCTGCAATCACAAAACATAACCTCAAAATGCCTAATCTGCCATTGAATTCCTTGTAAACCTGATTATTTATCAAAAATATTTTTTGTGTGTATTCTTTCAAATATTTAGGTATATATTTTATCCAAACATTTTGTAAAGACGCATGCTGCCGCAAAGTGTGCAGAGTTTCTATAGAGTTTTGGTCAATATCCTTTGCTTAAATACCAGTTGTTTTCATGTTATACTAATTTGTTTTATTTACTTCTTTCAGCCACAGCAAAAAGTCCACCTTCCCTTGACAAAAGAATAGATGATGATGCTGGTGGAATTATTTCAGGCTCATCGAATGCTATGCAAAGCATCGGGTACCTTCCCAGTCACTCAGCTGTTCCCAGAGAAAAAGTTGACTGCTTGAACTTGGATTCAATATTGTTCGCCACCCAAAACTTATATGTTTTTCATAAATTGTACGAGGTAGCACCTTACATACTACAACTACGAACATGTCAGTGACCTACATAGCAGAATCCAGCACCGTCGGAACTCACACTGGCGGCCCACCTATTAATGTATCTGTTAATATTTTAAATAAACTAATTTACTACCAATAAATCAGATATTATCCGTCCTTGTTGTTCTCATTTCCCTTCACTGCAGCAGACACCTTTATCTGTCCCTATGATCAGTTTGGGCAGTCTGTCAGACTGGTAGCGGGTCCCACCACCTACCTACCATCTTAACGCTGCTGCCCTGGATGACCTGAAAGCAGCTCTCCTACCACATCATCCTTATTATATCTAAGTATCTTTTGTTAGGCGGGGTTATGGCTAGGGTCAGTTTCTTAGGGTAAAGGAACATCTTCGCCACTAGGGAGAAAGTTTCTATCTTAACCTTGTGAGCAGCAGGACTTTTACATAAATAAATCAATGAAACATTTAAAACTAGTAATTTGCCAGGGTGTACAAGAGCGTTATCCTCCAAAATCCTAGGATTGAATTCTGGGGTTACTAGAGATAGTCAAACTGACTGACAGTCAGATGAAAAACATTATAGGAACGCAATAAATGTCAATTTCATACAAATGCCTATCCCTAGTAAGCTATCCGTCCTCCCATCGATAAGATGCATCCAGAGATAGTTTACCCTACTGCCAGTAGGTTTATAGAAACAAAAAATCTAAAGGTAGATAACCATTTCTAACTCTAGTAGGGCAAAACCACAGTTAGAATGGATATAGGGAACGGCCGTTAGTAACGTTGGATAGAGTAATACTCACAACAAAGGCCGTTTCAAATTACGCTACAATTAGATCGATTCAATAAGGTTATTGTCAAGAACACGACGGGGTTCTCATACGAGTAATTGTGTCTCTGTGGCTTTGCGATGCGAAAATCACACCCCATTCAGGCAGCGTGGTAGCACATAAGTAAAGTAGGTCAACCATTATACCTCTAACAAATGGGTACCCGGTTAAGACGGGCTGCAATAAGGAGTTCTGGTACCCGCAACCTGCATTATTCTGACCCTAATAAATTTGCCGAGTCAAACTGGTATTGTCAGACAAATGAGTAAGAAGACTTACGGCGGAATATGAGATATATTATGTGCTGAAACGACCGTTTCAATACACCTGCTTACTTATGAGATTTTGTAGAGATGTGTGCAAGTGAGTTAATAGCCGTCAAGACTTTTTGAGTGTGGTAATGATAATGAGCATCGTAATGAATGTTGCTACCCTTAGGGTAACTTTAGTAATTTATATTTCGAAAGTTACTGTTGTATATTTTACTGTAGGACAATGCAATTATTTTGAAATAATGTGGAAAGCTCCTAAACCAGGTACATATTTGTAGAGTGGATTACCATTAAAAGAGCAATAAATATTATTAAAGCCCATCCACTTATAATTTTGAACAATAAATAAAAACCCGCCAACCTTAAAACCTACAGAGGCGAAATGTTAATTTACAAAACACATTTTCCTTGGAGAGTTTAACGTAATTTCTTTCTCACCAAGGCGTTTCCTGAAATAAATTACAAGTGTAAAATTCACAACAACAAAAGCGAAACAACAAAAGGCTCGCGGCTC
This sequence comes from Pyrausta purpuralis, assembly GCA_963924145.1. NCBI lineage: Eukaryota > Metazoa > Arthropoda > Insecta > Lepidoptera > Crambidae > Pyrausta > Pyrausta purpuralis. The sequence continues at coordinate 12,586,493 of OZ001664.1, forward strand.
GCAACATCCGGACGACCCTTCCAAACTTAGCAGCCTGATTACGGATTTCCGAGCAAGAAAAATAAAAGGAGAAAATAATACACGTCAATGTTGGGGCCAAGTGTTTTCAAACAAACCACCGCTATTACAAACATTGAAAATAAAAACTGATAACATTATTCCTGATCTATATTTTCTATGGAGCACTTTCGTCTTAAGAGAACGTTAACGTGAAAATCCACGTAATCGAACAAATCTGGTTGCGGCGTGTAATGTTTTACGTAGAGATAGAAGCGAGGGTCTTTCTGAGCCGTATCTCCTCCAGATGTTGGAGTGGGTGCAGGCGTACGAGGAGTTCTAGACATTGGTGACCTCGGAGGAGTAAATGGACCTCTACCCTCATGTGGGTTCGGAGGTGGCACTTTTTTCCACAAAAAAGGCTCTTTATGTATTGGCCCATGGTGTGTCGCCTTATGCCTTGTATCCAACTTACGCTTCACTGGAGTAGTGAGCTCATACATCTCGGCTAAAGACAGATACCAGTAATCCTCCCCTTCGCCTATTATCGGGAAGAGTCTCTTATTGGCAAATCTCGGTCGATGTTTTCGGACGAACTCATCGTATTTCCTTCTCAGCCGCTTCATGTATTCTGTGTAATGAATTGATTTTAGAAGTTTCTCGAAATCGGAGAGCTCTGTTGTCGCTGGTTTGGAGTAGACGCCGGATCTGACGTAGGTTCTTAGTAAGTGGTGTAGTTTAAAGACGACGAACGCAAGCCACTGTCGTGCCTCTTCTTCCAGAATTCTGAGGTCGTCAGCTCTGCTTCGGATACCGAATTCCGCGGCTTCGGCAGCCCGTCTTTCTCCCCGTTCAGTGACTGTAGCCAGCCAACGACGGTAAGACCGGTAGCAGAATTTTGTTCTTCTTGAATAATGCCCACGCCACAGTGCCTAGATAAATAATATTCGTTTTACATGTCTCGTTGCGTTTTCAACTATAACTAAGCTTAAGCTTGGTAATTAAAAATAAAAAAATTATTACATGAAAATCGTTATCGACCCGGGTTATCTTCAATATAATTCATAATATGATTTTTTGCAAATGAATAAAGGATAAAATGAAAAATAAGAGGGGCAATTCATAAAATGTATCCAATAAAAGCCCTATTTATCTAAAGAATTGTAAAGGCTTTAGAACTAGTACGACAAGTCACAACGTTGCTATAACACGTGTTAAACAACAAATCAAATACCTGTATTATTGTAGCTGCCCGATCGTAATATTTGGCATGCTTGTTCCTGACTGCTCGCCTCAGAGCTGCCCTGTACGCCTTCCTCGCTCTGTGCATTCTGAACGCACACTGTATTATCGTAGCATTGTAGGACAGCCATGCCACATGCTTCCTTATCAAGAAGCCTCGAACCATGCGTTGCAGCACTAACACAGCCAAAAACCTCTTGTGACGCTGCGCCTCGGCAAAGTCGGTCCGGTCTTGCAACTCAGCGTAAAACTCGTGAGCCGTAGGCAATAGTCTATATACTGTGGCCATTACTTTGATTAATAAACATTGAAATTCAATTGAACCACAAAATCACAATGTTGACTGTAAATGTCAATTTGACTGAATTTGACGGCAACCAACAGCAACGATTGATTTGTCGTTAGTCATGTCAATATTTGCCCGAATAAGATCCGTTCGTAAAAGTTTTGATCATTAGCAATAATGAGTTTACATTCGGCGCACAAAGCTCATTATAATGTGAATGTGAGGGTTTTATGGGCTTGTTTTTTGTGCGCCCTTATTCCGTTCCTAGTCTCGCTTGCCCATTTCGTTATGCTACCCCTCAACGGTATGGCTCCTATTTCAAGAGTCCTCACCTACACTCCTCTCCCCCTCTCTCAGGTGGGCCTATGTGAGACAACATGATTTATTCAACGGCCAAATTGGCAAGGTGTGTATGTTTATTTACTTTCACTCGAAATTTAGTAGTCATTTTCATACATTACGTGCGCTCATATCTAAAACCCTCTTGTTTGATGATTATTAAGTTAGGTTTGTCTCATTTTGTGAACTTGTTTAGATAAGTATTTTGCGTCTGTTAATTTTGTTTTATCCAAAAATTAAAACGTAAGCTAAAAGAAGGTAAATTTTTGATGTTGAGAAGATAGACCAAAACGTAAGTAAACGAAGTTGAACTTTGTTTTTAAGTAGTTAGCAGCTGTTTTTAAATCAAGTCTCCTAGAGGCTGGGCTTTAATAATTAATATTATACCGCAGCGAGACTTCTCAGCAGGGAAATAATGGTAGCAGTGAATATTTAAACGGCTAAACGTTTTGCGGAGTATTCATCTAAGGATATTTTAAAATGTTTTCTTAATAATATCTTCATTAATATTGTAATAAGAAATCATACGATCATGAAAAATAATTTTCCGTTTAGTCACTTGCAAAGCAAATAATATTCATTTTATACTAATGACGAGTAGCAATCGACTCGCATTTAGAGCAGACCCAATTTTGCCTTTCCATTCCAGAACGCAGGAACAACCGTTCTACTAATTACTGTAACATGGCTCTTGCGATGGTGCAATGCAGTGTTTCAAGCAATTTTCACTAATATCCTTAAGACTAAGCCAGCAAAAGTCCGACCGTTTCAAATGAGCATTCAGAATTAACTTTAATACATGTTAATATGATGTGCTTTGCATACTAACTACTTACGTGCAAGCACTAACTTTCAGACTAACTCGGATAGTGAATGCTGATTTGAATGTTATGGTATGCGATGTGTTTGTTTTATTGGATAACTCCATTTGGTTTAAGGAAAATCTAACTGGGTTAGAGTAATTTGAAGTTTCTAATTTATTGTACGTATGTTAGAAATTATCGTAGATATTTCATTAGAACTCAAGTGTAATTACTTACTAGTATAATCATGATCAGCTGAGTCGATCGAGTATCGTTTCCTTGTGTTTAGTTATTTTGTGAAATGGGTTTCTACGTTGCTATATTGAACCGTCTCTATTTATTTAAAAATAACTTGTAATCTTGCGCGCAAAAAGTAATTAGTGAAATCAATTCTCAGTTAATAAATAAATAAATAAAAGAATATAAAATATCCTTTGGACATTCCCAAACATCGCCATCTATGTAGTCCCAAAATAAGCTACTCAAAGCTTGTGTTATGGGTGCCAGACAACGGATATAATACTTAAATACTTTTTTTTGTTTGTAAATACATACATGTTACATAGAAAACACCCAGACCAATACAAACAGACATGTTCATGCACAGAAATGTTTGTATTGTACGGGGATCGAACCCGCAACCCGCTGCGTAGTAGGCGATTTCTCGACCACTACCTACACCAGACGGGTCGTCAAATTCAATTCTCAGTTAACTTTTATGTGTGAAAACGAGCATTTGAAATCGTTTTAACAACGAGGTAGGTATCACTGATTGTGACTAAGCTTAATCACACAAACCACAGCCCGCGTATCCGGTACTAGTATACGCTAGGTACGACAATATCTAGATGTATTCTGGTTACAGCGAGGCTTACATACCGGTAATCCTATCCATTGATCGTTAGCGGGGATAGCTATGTTCTGTAACTGTATAGCATGACGTTCAGCGCTGTGGGAATTGCATAATATGTTGAGTATTATGAGAATGAGAATTAACATGTGAAAAGGCAGCCATATAATAAGTAGCCGTAGTTGCAGGATGCCATAACCATACAGAGTTTCTTTCCCTAACTGACACATTTCAGACATTCGATCATGTTAAGTTGGTTGGTTTGCAAAGTCGAAGATAAGTGCTTACTTATACGACCGTAATGTACATACAATAAGTACCTTTTAGACTTACCAAGAGGTTGTAGTGATAATGTCAAGGTGACTTTTTGAATGTATATGCATTCATACTCACTCGGTTGCGTAGTGGTTAGAGGGTCGCACGAATATGCGACGGCTGCGCGAGAGGTCCTGAGTTTGATCCCCGCGTCGGGCCAAAAATATGAACCTGCGTTTTTCTGCTCAGAAATTCTCAGAGTAACCCAGAGTTTGGCGGTGTTTTACTCCCGTACCTTAAAAAGCACGTAAAGCCGTTGGTCCTGAGCCTGATCTCTGTCAGGTCATGTCAGATTGCTGTCCCGTCGGGCTTTGAGAGTAAGAGGAATAGAGACTAGACTTGTGTTTGCGCACATACTTGTACATTATATGTCGCGCGCAGTCGGTTAGTCGTTGTGACTGGCCACCATTGTCGAAATCGGCTAGGGAACTATTACATTTCATTATATGCATTCATATACTTATGCAATCTTATATGACTATAACAACAACAAAGGCGTAACCTTTGTTTGACTATAAAAATATTTTATATTCGCAAAAAGCGTAAAATCTTCATACGTAATGCAAGCTTTTGCGAGTTTTAACGCAATTGAAAAACAATCAACTTTATTTAGCTCGTCCCACTTGCATACCATAAAAAGGTCGTCAGAAAAATTAAGCAGCGCTTCTGGGCGAAAAGTTATGTGTCATAAAACTCGCGGATTCTACAACATTATTCTGGTTTTATGAACAAAAACGTACGTGTTCTAATCTCGTAATCAACTTGACCCGGTTTCTAAGCTGTGAATAGCATTTATTAAGGTTGACAAGACTTTTAATTACTGTGTAAGCTATTGGCATACATAGCAAAATAACTCGTATAATTTAATTAGAAAGCCTCCCTTAAATACCGTAATTTTTTAATTTGCCCCCCAGGTATGAAACTAAAACATTAAAAATATTTTTCGTCAAACCTATGGGTGTCTATGAATAGATAGCCTTTCAAAATTACATCGAAGTTCTCACAACCATATTCTCTAAGTAAAGGTACATATTGAAATAAAATACAAGATGTAGATCTTTACGAATACTTTCAACGAAAATTAATAAGCACGAGATTGAACCCGTAGTTTTTGTAGCAAATTATCAGCAACCGCAAACATAAATAGTGTCAACAAAATGTTGTGGTATTTGGCTCACTGAAATTAAGTGGGTACCTTATTCAGCTAAAGTTAGTACAAAACCGTCTCTGCGCGAGTCCGACTCGCACTTGGCCGGTTTTCTAGTGTGTCTGTTACAGATAAAATGGAATGCGCTACCGGCTAAAGTTTTCCCTAAATAATTAAGTTTTTCGGTATTTTCAAGAAAAGAGTAAAAGTAGCAGAAATTATTTGTCCTCCACATAAACCCTTAAGTACCATCACGCGAGATACTAAAAATACATGATTATTTCAAACTTTATTTTAGATAAGCATTCATATTTATATCTATCAAATATATAGTACATTAATTTGGGATGTTACAACAAAGATTTTCAAAGAATAGATTAAGGATAGAAAAAGGATAACAGATTTAAATGTGATGTGAATACACTTGAAAAGGTTAAGATTGGTGCGAACACCATAAGAGCAAATGTAACTGCTAACATTGTTACCCAAATTTTTAATCACTATTTAATTTCAAGGTATAAACATTTGCTCTAGCGAGCGTTATGTCGAAAAACAAACGCAAAGGTCCTCCAACGCGTTCCTCTCTGACCGGCCAAACTTTGGAACGTGGGCCATATTGCTGAACGTCTCCATGAAAAAAGACCTCAAACTTTCCCCTCTTCGCCAAACTTAATAAGCGTTTGTGAGTTATGTTTAATGGTTTTTATGCTTCCTGTCTTTTCATACAACTTGTCATACTTTTAGGAATGGAATTCGGAACTTACATAACTTGGACCTGGCGAACTTTGTTTCGCCTCCGGCCTCGTCCCGCCCCGACCCCGTAATTTTAATAATTGTTTTCAAACTACGGACGTTTACGAACCTAAGTCATCATCATCATCATCATCATTATCAGCCAAAGGACGTCCACTTCTGAAGATAGGCCTCTCCCACAGCGACCTGTCTGTCTGCATCCAGTTATCTTGTTGGTGGACGTCCTACGCTGCGTATTTAGTCGACTGCCTAAGTAAAAATCATGAAAATCGGTGGACCCGCTCATTTATTGTTTTATTTAATTTCATACAAACGTTAACCTGATAAAAACAAACACAATTAAATATTTAGCGTGATCGGTCCAACCGATCTCGCGTGATGCCGTAACTAAGGGAATTTGGATTCATTATTAAATAAATAATTGATTAATGAAATTGACATATAAGTTAATAAAGACGCTTGAAGATAAGTGCAAATGAGTAAGAATGTGTATTGACATAATTTTAATGTTGATCAAACTGTCTATACCTCATTCAACACTCACCCGCGCTACATAAAAGTGAGCCTTTATTACAAATATTCCGCTTTAATGCCCACTATAAACACCCCGTTTGTAGTTACAGGTCGTTATTCGACCGTAACGCACCAACGCAATAAACCTCTGTTTATTGAATCAGTTTGCCAACGCCACTTTATGAGTAGAAGACCCGACTACAGCGCCGCCCTGGCGTAAAAATGCAGTAATTTTGCATGCAACAGATACCGCCTTTATGACTTACAATGCAGTTTACTTACATGTACCCATAAAATACGAGAAGAGACGTGCATGACATTTAATATTCTGTTCAGTTAAAGTCAACTTGAACGCAAATTTCCCCTCGTGCCATGATACTCAAGGTTTTTAAATATACTTTGCGAACATTTTTAGAACTTTGCTAATAGCAAATTAATAACATCACTTCCCTTCCGCATTTCCTTATTTTAGTTGAAAAGCATTTGTAAACTTAATCTTAAGTTTGGCCAATTCTTCTTCGTGAAACAAATCTAAATTCTTCAACTTTTTAGGTGATGATAAAATTCTTTCGTCGGTCTTGACACCGCTCCGCAACGCCTGACATAATAACTGGGTTAAAGAAAAATGAAAACTTTGGCAATATGGTGCTTCTAAAGTTTGTTAAACACAAGAGTTCGGTAATAAAAGTTGCTTGGTATATTCGCGCTGTAGAATGCTGCAGGTGAATCGCTTTTACGAGATGAAAAATGAAAAAGGTTTTTATTTAACTTTCTAAGCAATTTATTATGTAATAGTTTGAAACGCAAATCCAATTAAAATCAACGTAAGTTAGAAATGTGATTAAAAACTCTCTATAAGACACAAAATATTGCAAGCATATTTCAAGAACATAAGGCCTTTAGTTTCTACCTAAATGAAACTGGAAAACAGTTTTCCATTTAGATGTTCGATAACGGCTACCTTGTTTTCAATGCGCTCCTAAAACGAACCTTATTGGCAACAAAAACAATCAAACACTTTGAAAATGTAAAGGCAAAATCTCTCGAAGGTGTGAGAAAACGGATAAAACAGCGTTGATAAAAATGGCATATGTTTTAATTTATTTCACCCAACACGCAAAACGATTCGCGCATTTTTCCAATAAACGAAAAGCTTATTTCACTCACGCCTGACTTTGAAGCATCCTCCGATTGGAAACTGGAAAATATTGGAAATATTTTCAGCAAAGAATAATTTTCGCGTCTATTCAAAAGGCGGAACGTATGTCGGTTAAACTCACGCTTAGTGCGGAGGTATTCAATTATATGCTGAATCCAAGTGCTTAATAAGTCTTTAGATATTGTATGTAAGGAAATGTTTACATACCGAAGCAATGTATTTATTACTTTTCGCTTGTCGAATATTTATAATCTTGACATTCCTTTTTACCGAAATAATTAATTTTCAAATAAGATTTTTAAAAAAACACCGACTACATAAGCAAATCTTACTTTAACATGGATCTCTTTTTAAATCAAATAGTTAATTAATTTTATTTACTGATATTATTTTAAAAGTTATAAAAATACTAGCGGTCCCCCGCGACTTCGTCCGCGCGTTTTGAGTTTGCTCCCTTCCCTCCCGTCGCAGTATCTTAATAAGCTATCTAACACAGAAATATTTTTTCAAATCGGTTCAGCAGTTCCTGAGATAAGCGCGTTGAAACCAACAAACTCTTCAGCTTTATAATATAATTAGCGCAAGCGCACGTTGTACTTAAGCTGCGAACATAATTTTGGTGCGGAGTTATGTTAAAACTGTGATAGCTCCTAAGATATTTATTGGAATCAAATGATATAAAGGGCAACTTTGTTCTAAATGAAATGCTCGGGAGGATGAATGTATTTATTTTGATAAGAATAAATACCTGTGTGTACAATACACCTCTAAAAATGATGCATTATTTTTTACAAATTTATTAACATAAAAAAGGTTGTAGTAAGTCAACAATTATAATTTGGTAAGTAATTTAAAAATGGTGAAAAGATAAACAAAACTTAACAATTTTGTCATAAAAAATGTCCTAAACGTCAAAGCTTTATAAAGATACAACAAAACAATACCCAATTACAATGAAATTTAATTTTGCATTAAGATTGGTAAATATAAATTAAGTCAACCAACCTATTAATTAAGCATTAACCTAATGTAATCAATCACCTTACAGAGAATAAGAAGAACAATATAAAATCAAATTACCTACTACAAAATCAAATTATATATGCCCATTTAGATTTAATACCTACCTATTTTAAATGGTACTTATTACTAAGTCAAGAAAAACTTTTATAACATGCTGAGATGAGCTATCGCAGTTACTTATACCTGCATAAATCAGAAGAAAGAATAACAAAAGTAATTACTTACTAAATCTATTAAACTTAATAATTCATAGATGCTTTCAAAATTAAAACCTACTCAGTGGCGAAAAGAAAACTTTAACCTGTATAAATCTGAAGAAAATTTTTTAACCAAAAGTATTACTGAATCTACCTAATAGAAAATATCTGCTATCAAAAAATGAGCTCAAGTCCTTTCCTACTCAGTAGCGAAAGGAAAACTATGTATTACGCGCTGAAATCACTTGAAGTATCGCAAAAAAAGCAGTTGCGCGGTACAACGGTTCCGTAGGAAGCCAACTAAATTAATCTAACTAATAGGTAAATATTTCAACGCAAAACACATATTTTAATGTAAGTGAGAAGCCACCAACCATACTTAGCGCAAGCTCGCGTTGTAAGTACTTAAGCTGCGAGTATTATTTTGATGTGGAGTTATTTCAAAACTGTGATAGCTTCTAAGATATTTATTGAAATCAAATGATGTGAACTTTGTTCAAAATGAAATGCTCGTGATGATGAATGTATTTATTTTGATAAGAATCAATACCCGTGTGTATAAAACAACACCTTCAAAAATAATGTTCGAATAAAAATAGTAAAATATTTTAACGCAAAACATACGCAGTTTTATTGTAACTAAGAAGCCAGCAACCATAGCTCCTAAGATATTTATTGAAATCCAATGATATAAAGGGCAACTTTGTTCTAAATGAAATGCTCGTGATGATGAATCTATTTATTTTGATAAGAATAAATACCTGTGTGTATAATACACCTCTAAAAATAACGCATTATTTTTTTTACAAATTTATTAACATAAAAAAGGTTGTAGTAAGTCAACCATAAAAGATAGACATATGCTGTCGCGGACTTTATTATAGAACTCTCGATGTTGAACAATCCTGTCATACATGATTTTTGTGTAACTTAAGCGGTTTCCGCAGCGTACGTAGCGGAAGCTCTTAAAAGGAATATCTTTCTTCCGTTTTCGCAACATTTTGCATTGCTGCTGTGGTCTAATGCGTCGTATCTTTATGTTATATAGCCTAAATCCTTCCTCGATAAATGGACTATCCAACGTTAAAATAATTTTTCAAATCGGGCCAGTAATTTCTGAGATTAGCAGGTTCAAACAAACAAACAAACAAACAAACAAACTCTTCAGCTTTATAATATTAGTATAGATAGCTTAAAGCCTTCCTCGATAAATGGACTATTCAACATAAAAATATTTTTTTCAAATCGGGCCAGTAGTTTCTGAGATTAGCGCGTTCAAACAAACAAACAAACAAACTCTTCAGCTTTATAATATTAAGTATAGATTGTTTACATTATTCGACTAGCAACGAAAATCTGACTTTATATTTTATGCCTGCTGCCATACATTTTGGAGTTGAAGCACAATACTACAGATGATTTTTCCAACAACTTCTTTAGTTTCCCTATTGTAGGCCTATGTGGCCTTGATAGAAAAGTGTTGATTGATAGAGCCGTCCATACCATCAACTTTTACTTTAAAGTTATAATTTATAGCAAGAAGTTAGTAGAAAATGACCTACTAGTCTATTGTATCATATGATTTTGGTGGAAGATAAAATACACGTTATGCTCAAAGCGTTTTTTGATACAAAACAACCATCATAGCTTGAATTTATCTATAAACTACGTTAAACGAATTTTCAAACCAAATAAGCTACAAGCGTCATCAATAAACCTTGCAATACTGCAATTTGAAAACAGCGAACTAAAACGGCTAGTAGTCATAAATATTTAGGTCAACTCTCAAAGAATAGTCAACTTAAAGTGAGTTGGATCGCGGACAGCCTCTTGTCTCAGTAATGGTCAGTCTGTAAAGACTCCCTTTAGCTTGCTCATTAAATTTGCATCAAAAAGGAGACCATTCATGCCCTCCCGTCAGACGGGTTGTAATGGCGGCTAGTATGGACGGAAGCGGAACTGGTACATTATAAGCTAGTATATTTTTTTTCGTGCAGTTCTTTTTGCAATCGATGTGGACTATAAAGAGTTTTGTAGATTGGGAGATATGATCTTCAAAATAGCTTGCTATAAAACGTCGGTCGTGGCTTATATTTGCACAGGTACCTCGCTGAAAACAACGACCTCTATACATATAAGTATATGTCTGAAAACAATTTCAATTTAAAAAGTAATAAGGTTAATTATCTCAAAATTATAATGTTATATAAATTTAATTTTGCATTTAAATTTAAACTGGAATTGCTCAGCCTCCATAAATTGTGAAAGAAACAACGGTAACTAAAGAATCTTTCAGAGTTCAAAATTTGACGAAAACTTCTTTGATATTTATTATTTAGAAGTTATAAAAGTGATTTTCAGGTTTTTGTCTTATTGGCATAAAATATAGTGTAGCGCAAAAGTTATCTCTGTTTTGGGAGGTAGTATAATTTTTGCAGTAGGAATTATTTCAAATTAATATATATTTATAAAATGCACATATACAGAAAATCATAACCACGTATACGTATACTAATAAAGATATTAAAACTGTAATTGAGATGAAGTATTTATTTTACAGATAAATTAATTAAACCACCTCATTTGACATCAGCATATTTTGGCGTCATGACATCTAAATATTTTGTACCTGCACATCGTGGTTTTGATTTTCGTGGAATGTGGAGCCACCTTTTGTTTTTAAAGCAAAAAATCGTCATCTGCCAGCATCACTATTTACTTTTTACAAACAATCACAACAAAAACATTATTGAAAAGGTTTGGATGTCGATTTCAATGTTTTAGTACTGTGTGAACGTTTGTCAATGTCTGTCAACGCCACTATTTCTTTTTTATGTTTTATAACGAGGCTAATAAGGTATAATGAGAATGATATTTAAAAATATTGAAAAACTACTATTTTATTTTATTTTATCTCTCAGGAATACATTGTATAATGTATGAGTGTCTGTTCTGTTAAAGGTTTCTTCTTATACTACTGTTTATGTGTAAAATAAATCGTTCAGTAAAAAGGATTTGACTTTGGCAAAAAAAAAAAATGGCCAAAAACGAAATTCCATACAAAATACAAAATTAGTTTAAAAGTTGGTAAATGTTGTACAAAGAAGTTTTAAAATTCCTTTTTATTTTCATTTTACAATTCAGTGTCCGTCGCATTATTATATATATTCGAAGAATGTTTAGTAATTCAAAAATTAAGACAAGGATTTCGGTAGTCATCGAAACTGTGTTGGTTCTTAGGCCATATTCATCAATTCCTAATTAATAATTATTTTCAGTAACTTACATTTTAAATTTAATTTTGTTCAATTACTAACCAATTTAAGCTGCATGTGATTGCTTGAAATTAATTAATTTTAATTTGATTTAATATCGGTTGATGTAGTCCTAGCCTAGAGGTTTTGATAACATGTGACGGCGAGGTATGTCGCATGCCTTGCAAACACCCCATACCAATCAGCACTGAACAGGCCATGAACGATGCCTGATTGCAACTGGTTTAACTTCCCTAGCATTGACAGATGGCTTGGTACTAGGTTTCTCTGGTTCTTCTTCTTCGTCATCGTGGTCGTCCGAACTAGAAGATGATGAGCAGCTGCTGCTGCTTTAGGACGAGAGATTTGAACTCTATTTGGGCGGAGGTTCTTGATAGCATAGTAGAGTAATGCTTTAACTATCTCACAGATGAGGTTAAGCCTTTGTCCAGCAGTAAAACGCTACAGGAAAATTTTGAACTTTTTATAAAAGCTTATGTTAAGGGGTAGAAATCACGCTGTGTAGAAAGCATAATGGCTACAAGCTGTTTTCAAGGGCCATCACGAATCGTCTCGCACGTAGGTTTGATGACTTCCAGCCTCCCGAACAAGCCGGTTTCCGAAAAGGCTATATAGTACCATAGACCACATCCATACGCTAAGGCAAATTATACAGAAGTCAGAGGAGTATAATATGCCTCTATGCTTAGCGTTTGTGGACTATAAGAAGGCCTTTGATTCGATCGAAACTTGGACGGTGCTTCAGTCTCTGCAGCGGTGCCACATAGACTATAGGTATATAGAGGTGCTAAAGTGCCTTTACAATAACGCCACCATGTCGGTCCGAGTACAGAAGCAGAACACGAGGGCAATTCCATTGCCGAGAGGTGTAAGACAGGGAGATGTTATATCTCCGAAACTGTTCACAGCGGCATTGGAAGACGCCTTCAAACTTCTGGAATAGGAAGGAATCGGCATCAATATTAATGGCGAACACATCACACACCTCCGATTTGCCGATGATATAGTCGTTGTGGCAAAGATGCTGGACGATTGGCACTATGCTCGAAGACCTCGACCGAGTATCCCAATAAGTGGGTCTGAAAATGAATATGGAAAAAATGAAAATTATGTCGAACTCTCTTGTTGTACCCACTCCAGTATCCGTTGGAAACTCAACTCTCGATGTTGCCGACGAGTACGTCTACCTGGGACAAGTGATCCAATTAGATAGGTCAAACTTCGAGAAAGAGGTCAATCGACGAATCCAACTCGGCTGGGCAGCGTTCGGGAAATTACGCAAGAGTGTCTTCTCATCTCATCTACCTCAGTGTCTGAAAACGAAAGTCCGTGTGTGTTACCAGTGATGACATACGCATCCGAAACATGGTCTCTTACTATGGGCCTTATAATGAAGCTCAAAATCACACAACGAGCGATGGAAAGGGCTATGCTGGGTGTTTCTCTACGGGATCGAATCAGAAATGAGGAGATACGTAGAAGAACTAAGGTAACGGACATAGCCTTGAGAATCAGTAAGCTCAAGTGGCAATGGGCAGGGCACATAGCGCGAAGAACTGATGGCCGTTGGGGCAGGAAAGTTCTAGATTGGAGACCCTTCGACCAGAGACGCAGCGTAGGACGTCCATCAACAAGATGGACAGACGACCTTATAAAGACCGCAGATATCAAACTGGATGCAGACCGCTAGTAATCGGTCCCTGTGGAAAGGCTTGGGGGAGGCCTATGTTCAGCAGTGGACGTCCTTTGGCTGATAATGATGATGATGATGATGTATGTGATATCGTCAGAATCTGATGAAAATTAAGTAAATCTTTTAAGGCTTTGTAACACGTGTGCAAAATTTCGTAAGTGTATACATGTTTCTCGAAAACGAGAGGTTGAATGATCATTTCGCTATCGAAATGATTATTTTGTAGTTCAATCAGGTATAGTTTAGCTAAGGATACAGTGTAAGTTTCATCAAAATCGGTCTAGTAGTTTTTGAGATATGAGTAATATTAAAAAAAATATTAATATTATTTTAAGGAATTTGTCACTAACTGTCCTGTATTATGTGCAATAAAAAGTTATCTTATCGTTACCTTTTTGTCATCCAGCATTGGTTTGCGAAGGTATTAAATGTCCCTACATCCCAATAAGCACAGAACTGCATTATAGGATAACACAACAGGCCACATCGGCAATTCGAGCATTTTTGAACACTTATAAGAGTACACTCTAACAGCCATAGCAGAAAATTACTCTCTCACCTGTATAATTGCGCTATCATGTGTCACGGTGAGAACGCAGTAATGTCATAAGCGTTCATATGGGTAACTCATCCTTTTAAAGAGGTACATGCTGCTAATAAGCATTTATTTGGTCTTTAACTAAGCTATCTTCTGAAAATAAGACCACAAGCACAACCTTAAAACTTTGGCATTTTAAGGAAGAACATGTGAAACACTAAAATGCAAATAGTTATTTTGTGATTTTAATTAATGATAATATACTGCTTTTTGCTGTACATAGTTAATCTTAAATACTGTTCATCAGCAATCGTATATTAGCATTTATTCAGCTCACATAATCACAATGAGTGTATTGATATAATGTAAAATTAGAGCACACTGCTATAAATTAGACCAATGTAACCCATACTCCCGCTTAGAGCTGAGTACTTGTCCTAGCAACCGCAATAAACCTGCTCATGAAGTTAAAAGACGTCTTGGAAGATTTTTTATTTCCGCTATAACTATATACAACTATCTAAAACTATATGTTTTAGATTTATTATTTCAGTATATAGTTGAATTGTAAGAAATTCACGGACCCCTAAATTGTTTTATTAGAGACTGTGGTATTAGCGCACATGTTTACCCTTATTATGCTTTATATGAACCTGTGGCTGATTAGTTTATCACAAGAACTACTTCTGTCGGCTCAAAGCTGACTTACGGTCCACAATTTAACACTAAGAAGCCCCATTGCATTTTATTGTAATTAATACAGTTCACATTGCTGGCCGCCATTTTTTATGGATCTATTGAATAAGTTACCTATATTCACATCACCGATCTTTGTTAAGTTAACAACAATATCATAAAAGTATGACTGTGAAGTAGTAACATTGTAAATGAGTAGATAAAAAGCTTATTATAAAACTAAAATGACAAAAAACTTTTTAATTTTTGCCTATTTTACGTATTTAACTACTAGAAAACAGAAATAATTTGATGGCGCGTGAAAATTTTCGCCTATATTTATATAGTATTTGACAATAAACTTTCTTTCCCATTCGAATTTCTAGTAACATTAAGGAAAATCAATACGAAGTTTACGAAATAATCAATTTACAACATTAAACTGTCATCCATTGAAGACGAACAAACTAAACGTCAATAATAAAATATAAAAGTTGAAGGCTAAAGAATTAGTATTATATTAATTCACAAATTTGCCACTTAAGAATATTAAACTTCGTAGAAGCGTTAAAAGATCCTACTAGAGTGTACTTTGGTAACGCTTGGCTACTACAAACTCTATAATCGGCTAGTGTGCTGTTTAATTGGTAAAATTTTACTCTATTATTCAGTCAATGTTCAGCTCTTAGGGTGACAGTTACCTGTAATAATGCTCAAATAATGTTGTTATAATGCTAAAGAGACAGTTGTTCAGCTAATAGCTGATTAATTTGTGCCCAAATTAGAGTTAAATAAGCACTTACAGCGCCTCTAACTCTCTTATTCAGAAAGCTTGTACAGCTAAGGATTATATTGTGGACAGTAGTTCAGCTAATATACAGCAGTTCTGTGCTACTTGGGATTTAGGTACAGTAGCCAGCACATCAGGTTACCCGCTTTTGCTGCAAACTAGCCTTTATAACAACTACATAAGATACCGCACTGTTTACCTTGACGTGCTGTTGTCTGTACAATGATAATAATTTGAGGAAAATCTAAAGCTGCAATCTTGCGCATGACATCCATTACTTATACCATTGTTCCTTTTTCTTACCTTACTATCCGCAGCTTTCACACTGAAAAACCGTTGTTTCTTACTTTGCTTTACAAATAGCCCTATTTACTAGCAAAGGAAACGTATTTAACGAACTGGTTAGAAGTTGAAAGCCACGTTCATCTGTGAATAGCTGAGCACCTTGTTAGGCCGCTCCAGATGACACAAATGCCCAGTTACCTCGTGAATGGGTTTTTTTATAATTAAAGACCTCTGACTTAGTTTAAAAAAGTTTAGATTATAAGTAGGATTTTTTAATATAATTAGGAGCAATTATAGCGTGACCGTATGGTAAGTTTAATGACGAGGCTATATGACATTCAAATATTGCATTTAAATCGGCAATTATCATACTTGTCAGTTCTTGTTAACGCATTTTAACGGCCCTCAATCGGTGACAAATTTACATTTATTTATTGATGTGTAGAACCCCAGATAATAAAATACTACGTAGAACTATTGAAGCTATATATATTCTTTCTCCCATTTAAAACGAAACTTCTGCTTATGGAAAGTTTAGTCAATCCTATCATCGACTATGCTGATTCGTGCTGTAACCTCACTGAAGCCTTCATTGATAAACTTGAACGTCTCCTAAATAGTTGTATTAGATTCATCTTTGGCCTCCGTAAATACGACCATGTCTCCAGTTACAGAGCACAACTAAATTGGCTTACCATCCGTCAACGTAGAGACTCTCGAATTCTTTACACATTCTGTATAACCCCTCTGCCATGCATGTTTCCATTTTTAAGTCAAACCCATGATCGTTCTATCCGTTCCTCTGACAACCTTCGGCCAGGTACGCAAGCTCACCGCTCCTCGTATGTTTCTGAGGCCTGATTTTTCAATAGTCAGATAAGAAATATTCGTCGAACAAAATACAAAATGGCTAATTTGAAAACGTCACCTAATTGTCATCAATCATAGGTTAAACTGTCATTTTTTTTAATCTGATAAGTTTTATCTGACCATTGAAAAATCGGCCCTTAGTCATTTACAGTGACAGCTACATGACTCTGGAACTCTCTACCCCTAGATGTAAAGAAGGCTGATTCGAGGTTATCCATCAAGAATAAAGTTCGCACATTTCTGGAAGAGTGAATAATTGCATAGTATAATTATTATTGTTATATGTATGTATTATTGCTTTATTTATGCTTAAGTACGTATAATTATATTCGTTTATAGTTAAAGTTGCTATTTTAAAGTAGGTTTATCTATTTATATACCTAATATATTATAATATGTTAATTTATTATTAAAGGATAATAGGGTTATTGTTTCAATGTTCCTTCTTTCCTTAGAAGCTTTTCACTGCACCCGTTGACATCTTTCTGCATGACCTAAAGGTTTGACTGGTAGAGAATGCTTTTAGCATTAAGTCCACCTTTGTACACTAAATTTGTGCAATAAAGTCTTTAAATAAATAAATATATGTCACTAGCAGTCGCCCGCGACTGCTTCCGCGCGTTTTGAGTTTGCTCCCTCTCCTCCCGTCGCAGCGTGATATTTTATAGCCTAAAAGCGTTCCTTGATAAATAAACTATATCCTACACAATCATAATTTAGCGTTACGATTTAAAACAAATTATATTTAATGTCTGAAACATATTTATTGTTAAAGTATGAAGAAAAACCTGCTGCTAACATATAGCTTAATAACACCAAAAGGCAGTTGTACCACCAACTAAGACTGAGACCCCTCTAAGTGACGACCGTCTTTCATAAAAATCTTTAAATCTTTTCAGACGTGATTCAGTCTCAAGTCTCATTTCGCGTCGTGACACATTCACTCAGACCTAACGCTCAGGTACTATTCCGTAAAAACACGTCCCTTTTTAGGGTTCCGTAGCCGAATGGCAAAAAACGGAACCCTTATAGTTTCGTCAAGTCTGTCTGTCTGTCTGTCTGTCCGTCCGTATGTCACAGCCATTTTATTCTGTAACTATAAGCATCACACTGTTGAAATTTGGTAGGAGTATGTATCCTGTTAATCGCTTTACGATTCTCATACAAAAATGAATAAATATGACATTTAAGGGGGGGCTCCCATACATGAAACTAAAACCAAAAAAAAAATTTTTAGTCAAACCTATACGTGTCTATGGATAGGTCTTTTAATATGACACCGAGGTTCCTAAAACCATTTTCTTTTAAAGTCTAACGGTTCATAGCTAGACGCTTCCTAAGTGGTAAAATGGGCGTCCCCCCCATCTAACTTCTAAACTAAGTTTTGAAAAAAATATATAATGTAGAGATCTTAACAAAAACTTTCAACGAAAATTGGTTCGGACCGAATCGAACGAGAAGTTTTTGAGATATAGCACATTTTCAACAACCGCAAACATAACTTTGTACTTCATACAAATACTATGAAAAACAAAGTTATATTTGCTGCCAACAAAATATTGTGGATTTTACTTTTAACGAATGTAGGAGGGAAACCACTGAATGGGACTCGAGTTTCCTTTTAATAAGATTCAGGTGGTCACATTGCGGGTTCGAGTAACAAAATATTGATTACTTGTTACCTAAAATACGTATATTTTATTTTTTTATAATGTTACAGGACACAACTGTATAATTTTGGGTGGAGTGAAAATTCTGTGCGTACACATACAGTACTTTATTACAAATAATCAAGTTTCAAAGAAGTGATACCGAAAAATGATTGTTTGCTATTACGAGCAGCCTGTATTTGCACACTAAAAGTCACGGAAAACACTATAGAGCACATTTAGCCCGAACATTTGTAATGAAATATTATTTTGGCTACTAGTAAGAAACGCTCAGTAAATCTCAAAAAGTAAACTATCCTGTACGTCTATTCCGTTATATTGCAATGGTTATTTCCCAGATACCACTTATCCTATGTCAATATTTGCTACATAAAAACCTTTTACAAGAAATCTTACTTTTAGCAGCAAAACCTACAATAGAACTTGGATACCAGATGTTTTGCGAATCATAAAAGAAAAAGGTTTCGTGATATCTTTATTTCATTAGACATGCTGTATGAGTGATTATTTCATGCTTGTAGTTTGAAAAACTCCTACCTCGGTTTGACTTAGGTTATCATCAATAAATTTTTGAGTTTCTTACGGTATTACTGTATCGTCAAAGAATAAAATTATTTAGTCTTTTAAGAAAAAAATACTTGTTTTAAAATTTAACAGGTTCTGATTACATTGTAACTTAAGTTTAAATATCTATAGAATTCTCAATGGCAAAGAATAATCTCGCTGTTGGTTCTCGTTTTCGATATACGTACAAACAACAATCATACAAATTTACAAACATATATACACTTACTAAATTCAGCACACATATTTGGAAGCCTTAATTGATCAACACACTTAAATATTATCAAATTCTAACGAAATCACATACGTACACATTCAATTGATTATCTCCTTTTTTGAAGTTGATATAAATGACGTTGCATATTTGAATTAGTTTTCGGTTAAAGTTGATTCATCGATAGTTAAATATCCTACTTTAGCTGCTTACTTTTCAACATGATCAGAAACAACATCTTTGTCTTCACTTGCAAAGCCAATCAAGACACCTTTATCAGCTCAAAGTGAAGATGCAAGGCTGTGTATTTTTGAATCCATGCGTTCATATTCACGTAACATTGCGTTTATCCGTGCGTTCATATCCACAATGACTAGGCAGTGTGTGTGACACGTACGCTAACACGCTTATCTGCCTAAATGTCCGGTGTGCACACAAGTGAATTGCGTTTGCTACAACGCGGTGTCACAAAATAGGTCAGCAATCACGTACAATGACATACGCCACGTATGTACCCTTGATGCAGCAGAATTAGAGGATGGTAAAATCATTTAGCGTAATTTTTTGCAGTTCTGCCAACTGCAAAGACTCCAAGCCATCCTCATCAATGACCTACGGAGCTTATAACAAATAATTGCGAAGTAAGGTTACTTATAAAACAAGACAATTCAGAGTTATGCAGCATGTTCCATACATGGTTTCAAAAGATATTTCATAATATTACAAATGTTACAAGGACTTACAATATAGTTTTGTTCCGTGGTAGTGTGGATTTAACCTAAAATATAAGCAGTGTTTGTGACACATCGTGCGCGCCTAGTTGATTTCTGGCTAAATTGCTCAATGCGACAGATTTGTGAATGAATCAGTTTAGCATAGAACAGATTTTCCAGCAAAGTTGGTAACTTTTATATTAAAATATTCGTGAATGTCGATTTTTAAGATCTGTTTTAAAGAACTGCACACAAACTGTTTTTTATTTCCAAACAAAAATAATTTACACCCTGAACGTGTGGTACTTCCAAATATATCAAATTAAGTATATAACTAAGTTTTCAACACACTTGCTCAAAACGACGTTTTTATTCCACCGATTTTTGGCACATAATCCTAGATATTAAACACGCGTGCTTTTTCGTTATATTATTGCACTAGTGCCTTTAGTTTATAAACACGACCAATTTAGATTTGTACCCTAGTACTAAGTCGTAAGTATGAAGAAGAAGCGATGTAATTTAGTCGGGTTAAAACCTTTATTTTAGCAACAAACATTATTTATGCGAAAAATAACAGTATTCTACATAGATATTTATTTCAATAAATGGCAAATCCAGATTTTTCATTTAATTTTTATGTAATTTGTATTTTTAACACGAATTATTAGATTTATAATCTTGGCTGTTGGCCAATCTAGTTCGCGCCTTAGCCTTGCGCGCGCATCGGTATCGCGGCAAGAAAAAAAAAACAATGCGCCATTTTTCGTAAATAGGTAATTGTCGGCTGTGACGAAGTTTGGATTAATTGTGAAGTTTAATATTAACGAAAATGTCTACTTCAAGTGAAGAAAATGAATAAAATATTATTAACTCCGCCGGACATACGTAACGAGGCGAAAAACGCGTGCGAAAGTATTTGCCATCAAAAACGAGTGAAATATATTTTTACTGTTTTAATAATAAAAAAATTAGTAAATGAAGAGTCTTGTTTTTTCCTCACAAGTGTGTTGAAAAACGTCGTATGAAACTCGTTTGCCTGTGACCATTATATACGCGGCTTTCTTATGGCGCACTCGCTTACGCTCGTGCGCACAAAATATCGCCTTGTATATAATGGTCAACTTAGTTAGCACACTTGTATAATAATGTACTATAATAGTTTTATAGTGGAGCCTGAATATGAAATAAGCTATAGGAACCAAACAAGACACAGATACATGAATATGCACTATGCTAAAATGCATTTTTAGCTCGTTTCTTCTTATATTTCATTTTCACTTTCCGTTAGGATGTTCACTGTGATGAGAATTGAAAACAAACTGATATAAATAATTGATTAAAAAATTAAAGACTCACTAATTTAACATTAAATAAACGTGTCATTTATAAAATAACGATCGTGAATGTTACAGTAGCACGTTTTATTCGTACCGTACAGGGGCAAAAGTGCATAAAGTCTTACGAGCTCTGCATCCAGTGAATCGCTTGCAGTCGAATGCCAATCAATAATAATGACGGCTGATAAAATCCTGATTGGATACGCGGCGGCTGCGATCGGATTATGCACGAGGAAATCGGATGAGATTATTGTGTTTTTAATGCCATTTTGTCGCACGTACGAAGTTGAACGTGAAATGTGCAGTGCGTTTTGTTGAAAAAAGTTTGTAAGGAATGAATTCTTGTTGAAGTATTGTTTTATTCTTTACCTATGATTAAGTGGACAAGTCAATGTAGATTGTAGACGCTTACGGACCAAAAGGCCGCCGGCGGTCGCATAATAAAAAGTCATAAAGTCATAAAAGTCATTTATTTATGCAAATAGGCCCTCTGGGGGCACTTTTACACGTCCCAATATAAACCCTACCACAGCTTCGGGACAATTGTGGGCTAGTGCTGAGAAGAAGCTGCGCAAGAAACTCAGTCACTATTGTCAATGCCTCTTTTCAAAAGGTTTACAATGTTTGTAGTGATCATGCAAGTCCATACATTATTATCATTTAAATAATCATCTACTTTATAATACCCTTTCGTCATAAGGGTTTCTTTAATAACAGTTTTAAATTTATTAACCGGTAAGTTAATAATGTGTTCTGGTAGTTTATTGAAAAATTTTATACCTTTCCCCATGAAAGAATTACCAACCTTTCGAAGCCTAAATTGTGGAATAGCAAGCTTATCCTTATTTCTAGTATTATATTTGTGTATGTCACTATTTTTCGTGAATAAATGAATTTTTTTCCGTACATACATTAAATTTTCGTAAATATACTGAGAGGCTAGAGTTAATATTCTAATTTTTTTAAACACCTCTCGTAAGGAATCTTGAGGTTTAAGATTATAAATAGCTCGCACGGCTCTTTTTTGTAACACAAAAATTGTCTCTACATCAGCAGCCGCGCCCCACAGTAATATGCCGTAGGACATCAAGCTATGGAAATAACTAAAATAAACTAACCTAGCTGTTTCTACATCAGTTAAACGTCTTATCTTCCTTACAGCAAAAGCAGCTGAGCTTAGTTTCCCTGACAAGGCCTCTATATGAGGACCCCATTGTAGTTTGGAGTCTAAAGTGATTCCCAAGAATGTTGTGGAATCAATAGTATCAAGCGGTTTGTCTTTTATCTTAACCTGAGTTGATGCCTGTCGGACATTAGGCATCGTAAACTTTACACATTTAGTTTTACTTCCATTAAGAAGAAGATTGTTAACAGTAAACCAATGTAATACTTGTGAAAGAGTATTATTTACATCGTCAAAATTTCCTTCACCTCTTGGAATTTTAAATATAAGTGAAGTATCATCAGCAAACAATACTATATCACAAAGATTCCCTACAAAATGCGGGAGGTCATTTATATATATTAAAAATAAAAGAGGTCCTAATATAGATCCTTGGGGCACACCCATTGTTAGAGGTGCTCCAGAAGACTCAGTTCCGTTTATACACACTTTTTGCATTCTACCTGAAAGATATGAATTAATTAAATTTAACGAGTTCAATGATGCCCCATAGTGACATATTTTTTTAAGTAATGTTTCATGATCCACACAATCAAACGCTTTCGATAGATCACAGAAAATCCCTAAAGCATCATGCCTATTATCATAAGCATCGAATAAATGTGTTAAAAGAGCAACTCCTGCATCCGTGGTGCTTCTTCCTTTAGTAAAACCGAATTGTTTGTTATGTAATAACTTGTTCGATGAAAAGTGTGCTAAAATTTGATTGAATATAATCTTTTCATATATTTTACTCAGGACTGGCAGAATCGATATTGGCCGGAAGTTTGAGGGGTCACTTTTGTCACCCGCTTTGAAAAGCGGTATTATTTTACTAATCTTCATTAAACAAGGAAACTGGCCGTCATCAATACACTTGTTAAAAATTAATGCTAGTTGAGGGGCTATTATGTTAATAATTGACTTAATAATATGCACAGATAGTCCCCAAAGATCCTCCGTTTTTTTCATATTTAACTCTCGAAATGTTTTTATTATTACTTCAGGTCCTACATGCCTAAAGTGCAGTTGAGAATTACATTCACTGACATTAAGTTTTAGAATAGATTCGGCTATTACTGAAGAAGAAGCAAGTTCTTTCGTTGTTGTTGGTGCAATATGTGAAAAAAACGATTCAAAAGCAGTTGCAACCTCTAAATTTGAATTTATTGTTTTATCATTGATTTTTAATGCAAATTTACCATCTCTCAATTTATTTTTACAAGTTTCTTTATTTATGATGCTCCATGTAGCTTTTGCTTTATTTTTGGAGCTAGAGACTATTCTACGAAGGTAATGGGATTTTGCTGTAGCACAAACTTTTTTAAATATTTTTGAATAATTTCTAACATATTCAATAAAGTTTTGGTCTTGAGAGTTTTCTCGTAGACTATATAATTCATATAATTTAATCCTACTTTTATGAATTCCCGGCGTGGCCCAATTATTAAATTGACATTGGACCTTATTTGATTTAGTCTTTTTTATGGGAAATATTTCATTAAATTCGTTTTTAATTAGGTTAAAAAGGTCTTCATATTGTTTATCTACACTATCACTAGTATTTTGTTTCACTGAATATAGTGTATCGTTAATTGTATCCCTAAATCTATCTAACCTATTTTCTGTGACAGGCCTATACATAGTTTCCACAGGTAAACTTGCGGTATGATTGTGTTCAAATAAAACTTTTTGACCTCTATGATCAGAACTGAGGCCAATTAAAATACCTTTATCAATGACACTTGCGTTTTTGTCACAAAAAATATTATCTAAGCAAGTGGCCGTGGTGGGAGTTACCCTTGTGGGTTCACAAAAGAGATTTTTTAAATTAAAAGATTTGAAAAGATTAAGAAATCGAATGGCGCTATTCCATTCCTTTAAAATATCAAAGTTAAAATCTCCACATACTATTATTTTCTTATTAGATTTTGAAACCTTTTCTAGCGCTGATTCCATAATTGGTTCAAAAAGTTGGTAAGTAGCGTCGGGGGGGCTATACACAGATAAAATTATATAGTGTTCGAGCTCAATACACGCTAATTCGATAGTACGTTCTAAAGAGAGTGACACAATGTCCCTGCGATCTTTACAATTACTAATTTAATCAAAAGCATAAGAAAATACTGTTGATTAACACATCCGTGACGTAGAAATCCTAGATTATCTTATATAGATTTATTTCAAAAAAATAAAATGTGAGGAGAAAAAAGCAAACCGGGCTATCGCTACTACCAATCGATCTAATTATTTCACTTTTTACAAATTAATCTACCAATTTGTAGTGGAACTCGTATTTAGTAGCTTTCGTAAAGATTACATCAAACAATTAAGGTCTTAAAGCTTCTTCTACAGATGGTTTTGAACACTACTATAACTCAGTTCTACCAACAAGGGAAGTGAGTTCTTTTTTAAGTTTCATGCGTAATTCATAGTTTTAAAACCAGGTTTAAAGAGGCCATGTTGACTGAAGGTTTGTTTTGTGCAGAAAAAGAAAATAATATAGAAACTGCAACTACCCAAATCACTCTTTTCCGCAGTGTGTACGCATCCTAACCCTCGCATCCGGTGTGAGAGTTAGGATGCGGACTTACAGTAAGAAAAAAAACACCGCTATTAGAACCGCATTGGCCGTTCATCAGAGCAATTTCTCTGGTTCAGCGGAGGAACTGGCGATGTTCTTTTATTTTAGCACTAAGGGAACAATACATTCGTTAGGTGGAACGTAGCCGATCGAGGGCGTTTTAGAAATGCGAATCTATTGGAAACTTGGAAGTTTTTTGTCACAGCGTACTTATTAAATCGTCTTAGGCAATATCAAGACATACGGAGCAATGTATATAAATAATGTGTTTTAAAAGTAATGTAATTTACGACTTATGTAATAAAACCTATGGTTGCTGTATTTCTTAAAATTATATGCAAGAAATAGTAACCTAATTTATTAAATACTTTTGCAATTAAAATATCTCGAAAATTCTTAATGTAGCTTATGACCTTTCCCGATTGCATTATTAATCCGATCAACCATAAAACCACCTTGATCAGAGTTCTGAAGCGACGTTGAGTTCTTGTCGCCAGTATACATGCCCTTTAGCTCGCCCTCAATCCTCTTGATTGAGTGCTTCAGTCGGCTGAATGAGCCAGGATTGAGTTGTGCACTTGTTATTGCACCCATTTGTTCTCTTGTAAACATTTTACATGAAACAAATGACGCTCTAACCCGGACAAACGAACGTCGGGCAAACTTATTTCATGTCTAAACTGATATTATAAAGCTGAAAAGTTTGTTTGTTGGTTTAGACTCAGGAAATTATTTATTTATTTATTTAAAATTTCATGCACACAACATAAATGGTACACATGGCAGACTTAATGCCATAAGCATTCTCTACCAGTCAACCATAGGTCAGGACAGAGAAAAATATATATGCTGGCGGTGCAAGTTAAGTTATAGAGGCAATAAAAGAGAAGAGGATTTCAAAATAATTGCTAGATAGCTTATTTAACGGGGTATACTATTGGCTAGAAATATCACGCTTAAACCTAAAGTAACAAAGTCAAGTCAGAAGCGGGGATGAAACCGCGGGTGAGCGCTAGTACAATGTTGAAATTACGTAGCAACTAAAAAAGGAAATTGGTCGTTTTTAATCAAACTTTTTTTAAAGCCAGTTTGGCCCAAAATAAGAGGGTTTTTGAGGTGCTCATCGTAGTTGACCGAAATGAGTTTCATGATTTGTCTAGTTTTTCGTGCTTCTTGCGTTTAATTTTCCTCTGCTTTAAGCTAAGGCATGTTTTTCTTTCAGGTGGAATGAAGATGTTTACCGATTGTCGTTTAAAAATTATATTAAAATTATTGTAATAATCAGCGATGATGATATGCTGGCAATAATTTCAATGGATTCACAAGTTAAGCATAAAATAAATACCATTAAAATAAAAACTTATAAATTTACTGAACAAAAGTATTTCTTGATTCGTAATTTATTAACGAAAGTAACGTAATATACTAACAAAGTTAATAGGTTAAATTGTAACTTACACCACATGGATCGCTGTCCGAAATAAATGATTTGATTTGATTAAACTGACAATCTTTGAATGCTTTGTAGGGTTAAAGTTCTACCAGCTCTGAGATCAACTTACGATTCACCTATTTTAAGAAATAACATAAGTCCAATGTTATTTTAAGGTATGGTAAGAATTAAAGAGCTCTTCAATGTCATCCGTATCATTTACAACCATGTAATAGAACCAATAGTGTGCTATGGGGCGGCCGTATGGTCCTCAGCTCTGAAATATAAATATGTACAGTCTCGCCTACTTTCACTACAAAGAATTTTCGCTATTAAGATCATACAAGGCATCCGCACGGTCAGTACGGTAGCCTCTATAACCCTGGCAGGACTTGTACCTCTACCAGCCAAAATAAATGCTGTTTCCGACATTGAATCGTCAAAGCTCACAGGAGTCTCCTCGTTTCTACCCGAGGATGTGCCACTTGAGTCATGGTGCTCGCCGTCTGATTTTTCGCACCCAGCAGAGAGGGTAAGCATTGAGTTTGCTGAGATAACATGTGCATCCAACCTCTCTCGGATAGACGTTGATATCACCTGGCGCATATATACAGACGGCAGCAGGCACGACGGTCGTGTTGGTGCTGCTTTTGTCGTTCACAAACCTAAGGGTGGAGTGGCAGTTAAAAAGTTCAAACTTCATAACTGCTGTTCCGTCTTCCAGGCGGAACTTCTTGCCATCCGTGAGGCCTGTCACTACATTACCCAACAACCAAGTATTTCCAAAGCCCTGATTCTATCTGATTGTAAATCAGCTCTCACTCAACTTCAGAACCCAGGAAGCCGCAACCGTTTTGCAGTTGTCATCCACAAATTGCTAATAAGACTTCGCGACTTGGGGGTACTAGTTGATTTGGCATGGATAAAGTCCCTATAGGGATCCGTGGTAATGAAGAGGCGGATGAAGCAGCAAAAGCTGCCGCAAATCTCAACAGGACCCCTGATTTCCTACACATACCGGTCAGTCACATCAAATGGCTGAATAAACAGAAGTGCGATGATGCGGCAGAACAACTCTATGCCACTCCTACCACCTGCACATATACCAAAAGTTTGCTGTCCACTTTTGAACAAGTTAAAGAATATTTAAAGTCACTCCTAAATTTGCGCTCACTCAATTTTTGACCAACCACGGATATCACAGAGAATACCTCTACCGTTTTAAAATTTTCAATACAGATTCCTGCCCATGTGACGACACCTCTAAGCAATCCTTCCAACATCTCTTGACAGAATGTGCACGATTTGCCTCTAAACGCTCCGACCACATAATCACTTGCAACATACACAAACTCAACGACCCATACAAACTATCAGATGTGGCTTCCAAGGAGGCCACATTAAACAGCTTCAACAATTTTCTTTCAAATATAGTCTCAGAATTAAAGAACTTCAATAAATAAATATTTAAACTCAACGTTGGTCTTACAGTGTAATCCACTAGCACTGTAAGCTCAATAAACACCAAAGATCATAATTTTAAAAAAAAAGTCATAGTATTCAGTTTAATGTATGAACAACAGCACGTCAAGGCAAGCACTGCGGTATCTATGCAGTGTATTAAGTGAAGGATTTCAACAAAACATCATCCCTGATCTGCTGGCGGACTGTAAATCGTGACAATAATCTTAAATTGGACAATTACTTGCTAAAGAATCGTATACTGTCTCATTTTATTTCCATATGCTCCCATGTCTTTTCACGCCAACTTCAAACGTTATTCTAAGGACGAATTGAAAATGCAGTCGCAATGAGAAAAACTTAATACAACACT
The DNA here is from genome assembly GCA_963924145.1 of Pyrausta purpuralis. Taxonomy (NCBI): domain Eukaryota; kingdom Metazoa; phylum Arthropoda; class Insecta; order Lepidoptera; family Crambidae; genus Pyrausta; species Pyrausta purpuralis. The sequence goes on from OZ001664.1 coordinate 12,614,756, forward strand.
TCACAGTTCGTGCACGCCTTATTCCCATACATTTTCCGCGATAACTCGAAATACTTGCCGTACAGGAAGTACACAGAATAGAAAAATACAGAAAGGTTGTAACTACAGAATTAAGGATATTTTGGATATTATCATGACCGCGACAATGACACTGACGGTTGCATCTCACATTTACGTTATCAAGCAGGTTATCACAGAAACAAAGAAAAAACAAAAATATACTTCTCTAGAAAAAGTTGTCTAGATTCTAGAAAGCATTTGTATACATCTTATTGGTGTTGATAAGTTGCAAATCCTATAGATTCAAAACTGAATAAGTTTTGAATGCATTAAATGGTCATATAACGCACCATTATGATTCTTATGCCTTGTAACTTTCTAGATAGAGGTGGCGTGATAATTTCATGGTATACCTAAGGAACCTGTATCAGGTGGTTCTTCTGTATCATGTCTCTACTTCGTCAAACGATCTGTTGCAAGGGACGAACGCTTGCGCGTACATTTTCAGAACGGACCAATACACTGGCGGAAGATTGATGGAGCTATCTAGAACAAGATCGGGGACCGCGCTACTACTGGACCTTTGCAGTTAGACCTGAAGACAGCTATTAGGTATTTAAATCTGTGTAACTGTGACTCAAATTAAATTCCTCTTTGCTGCAGATGGTTTAAAGCAATTCCGTCGTGAATAAAAATCTTTACGTAGGTACATAATTTAAAATTGGTTTGAACCAGATCGAGCTAGTAGTTTTTTATGATAGCATATTTTCAATAACCGCAAACATAACTTTGTTATTTATACAAATACTATGAAAAACAATGTTATGTTTGCTGTCAAATATTGTGGTATTTTGAATAAGTGGAAGTAAGTGAATTTTTAATTCAGTTGAAATTGGCACAGAACCATTCGTTTGCGAGTCCAAATCGCACTTGGCTGGTTTTTACAATACGTGGTACCTTTATTTTATAATTTAATCTATTTAATTAATATCAATTGTGCACGCATATTTTAATAAAGGGTAACTTTTTTGGCTACTCGTATTTATGTTTTAAATTGAGAAATAATAGTTACGTCTCGTTAAAATGACGTCATGTTTGTGATGTAAAGTTCAAACGAACGTTATTACACCTTAGAGGATTTTAATAACATTATTACATGAATCAGTTACACATAAATCACCATGTTCTACGAAAGGTTAAATAGTAGGTTGGTATTTTAGCAAATAAAAACAATATCATGGTAGACTTTTTGTTAAGTTTAATTGGTAACTTTTAACTAGCTCCTGGACTACCAGCAACACAGCCGCTGCAGATTCTATTTAAAATCAAATGCCGGTACAGGCTGCGACACTGCGTGGCATGCGCGATAAAACCGTACGCTAAATTGCTGAACTAAATGATTTTTTCTCAAAATTATTAAATAGGTAGGTACTCGGCATCTAAATGCTGCTCTTGCTTCTATGAATGTTATGGCAGCTCGTATAATACACCTTTTTTATTGAATAACCATGCTTTTGGTATTTTAGCCACAATATTAACCGATGGTTAGTGATAATGTGGCTGAGGATAACAATGTTTGACTAGTTCATTTAGTACCTAAATGTAAATTTAATTTAAAAAAAAAATTATTACCTATTAGAATTATTAAAACTAAAATATGACTGTCACAGAGTTGCGTCATTTATGAATTCAACCAAAGTTGTGCCAAAAAGGCATTTCTTATAATTTAAATAAATTAAACCGCCTTTAAATAACTGACTGAAAGTTGATTTTGCCAACAACAGAAAAGGAACATTCGTCGAATACAAAACGCCTAATTTTAAAACGTTATTGAAGATTGACAGCAATCGTTTACAAAAATGTCATTTTCAACACACTTGCTCAAAACGACGTTTTTATTCCACCGATTTTTGGCTCATAATCATAGATATTAATGATAGATCGTCCGACCCCGTGTCCTGCTGGAAGCGCTTCCGGAAGGACGTCCGATTTTTTCAAAAAGTCCTGCTGGAAGACGGAACCTGCGTCCTGCTGGAAGTACGCAGTTTGTATGAAATCTGCTCCTGGTCCTTCCGGCAGTACGGTGACCTTGACCTTGAGCGTTCGTATTGCCAGGGGTTGTAAACATTGGTTTGCTTTCATAAAATACTAGATTACCCAGTGAACTTTTTATCGCCCTCCTAAGAAATTCAATATAGTCCTACTAATTTGCATTGCGAATGATCCAGACCATGCAAGGGTGTAAATAAAACAACGCAAAAATATTTTTTTATTGTATTTCTTAAAATATAAACTTCAAACACCAACATAACATTCCTTTTTAATTTTTTTTTTATTATGAAGAAATCCTACCTGACTTGTCATTCGGTGGATTTATCAACAAAGTGGAAATATTAGTTAATTTTCCGTCAGTATTCCATCGCACTAGTACTTTGTTCTCTTCGTGAACACGCACAATAACGCCAAATATTTTACGCGTATTATAATGTTCGCCAAAATGTTGGCGACTCCAGGCGTGATGGGTGCCGGGCAGGTCGAAACACGTCGCCGACGCGCGAACGCGCTGCCCGCGTTTATATCCGTGCGCCATCGCTTGCCAATTGAATAGCGGTACCGGTTAGTAATAAATATTATATTCAGGTGAAAGAGAAAGAAATACACTATATTTTCATGTAAATTCGAACTTTGAATTATAATTATTTAAGGAACTGTGACCCAATAAAAATGCGTCCTTCCGGAAGTACAAAAAATCCTGCTAGCAGGACGCTGGACGATCTATCGTTAAACACGCGTGCTTTTTCATTATATTATTGCACTAGTGCTTTTACTTTATAAACCCGACCAATTTACATTTGTACCCTAGTACCAAGTCGTAAGTAAGAAGAAGAAGTGATTTAATTTAGTCGGGTTATACAATACTTTTATTTTAGCAACAAACAGTATTTATGCGAAAAATAACAGTATCTACATATTTATTTCAATAAATGATAAATCCAGATTTATTACTAAAAATAGCTCAAATTCATTTAACATTTTCTGTGATTTGTGTTTTAAACACGAATTATTACATTTTTAATCTTGGCTTTTGGCCGATCTAGTTCGCGCCTAAGCCTTGCGCGCGCATCGGTATCGCGGCAAGAAAAAAAAAACAACGCGCCATTTTTCGTAAATAATAATTGTCGGCTGTGACGAAGTTTGGAATAATTATGAAGTTTAATATTAATGAAAATGTCTACTTGAAGTGAAGAAAATGAAGAAAACCTATTATTAACTCCGCCGGACATACGTAACAATGCGAAAAACGCGTGCGAAAGTCTTTGCCACCAAAATCGATTGAAATGTATTTTTACTGTTTTAATAATTAAAAACTTAGTAAATGAAGAGTCTTGTTTTTTCCTCGCAAGTGTGTTGAAAAACGTCGTATGAAACACGTGTGCCTGTGACCATTATATACGCGGCTTTCTTATGGCGCACTCGCTGTCGCTCGTGCGCACACAATATCGCCTTGTATATAATGGTCAACTTAGCACACTTGTATCATAATGTACTATTAAAAAACGGTAGTTTTATTCTTATTCGGTCGCATTAGTCCTATCTGACGTATGCATACACGAATAAGGTGTTTTGTATTGTATTCAACGAATATTCCTTATCTGACGTTGGATTAATAGACTCTTAGTCAGTCTTTTGGAGGTGGTTTCATTTTATAAATTATTTTAATTTCATGATTTTTAGTTTTTACTCGTTACTCAAAAAATACAAGACCGATTTTGATGAAACTTACAGTGTACCCTTAGTTGAATATACTTGATTGAACTTAAAAAAAAACATCTAGCTATGATATGCCTCTTTTAAGACATCTTGAGAAAAACATACAAAAAACTCATATGGCCAGTGGTCGATTGCCTTTGCACACCATGTTATAAAACCTTAATAGATCAACATACTAAAATTGTAACCAATTCTGACGATGTCACATACATACGGGTCGAATTAATTACCTCCTTTTTTTAAAGTCGGTAAAAATCCAATCCACCTTGATAAAGCCAGCTATGCCTAAAGCCTAGGAAATAAAGACAAAAAAACACTAGTTTAGGTAATAAGGAGAAGAAAACGTACTAAAGACAGATTCTGTAAAACAAAAGAAAAGAAACATCATTAACATAACGTCGTTAATGCAAAAGGAAAAGTTACAAGGTTAGTCTAGAAACAGTAAACAAGATGTGGAGCCGACCACTTAACGTAAGTAGTTGGCTTACGCGGATGCCTAATGTATCTTATATCTTAGCTCAGTTCAGAGCAATCTTGCGTATCTCTTAAGAATAACAGCTTGGCAACAGGTTGGCACGATCTGGCTTGGCTAACGATACCTTGTTATCACAATCACTGCTGCCCGTTCAATAGATCGTATCTATCTGGTAAGATTGCACTTTAAATAGAAAGCTTGCACCGCTTAAGGGTCGCACGGAACTTAGTGGTTTTCAGTCGACGCTTGATTTTCAAAGTATGACACCAAATTTACTAGTGATATATGTACTAAAACTTTACTGTGATTAAGGCATAATTTAATCATCGATATTAATGGTAAAGTTTAGCTACCAGCGGTTGAATATTTACCATTGTGTGTTTTGAAGAAAAATACCTACCTTAATTAAATGTCAGAATGGCTAGTTTAATGACCATTGATTATGGTAATTTTACTTCGAAACTCACACATTCGTAAATAATTAGAGATAATGACATATTTTTATTACAAACGATAAAGAATTTGAGCCAAAGTATAATGTTATGTGTTAAGTTCTTAATATGTAATAAGAAATAAGATAAATAACTGGCCGCAGATGAAACAACTCATTCATGTCCAGTCGACAGCACATCAGGTCACCTACTTTTGTTGCAAACTAGCCCTTATTACAACTGAATAAGCTATTGCAATGTTTAACTCGACATTCTCGTACATGTACAAAAGTACGTTACAAATTATTATTTGTGCTCATGGGGTCATTTTCAGTGAGAATTGAAAGAAAAGAAAAAAGTTTCGCCAAAGGAAATGTCAGGTACGTAAGACACTTAACTAAAAATATCGTATATGGTATTTCTCTTTTAGTACTAAATAAAATTGTATTTTCTTTTCATGCTTGATTGATCGCACAAATGAAACGTTATCCTGCATTCATTGGTAAAAGATTGTTTCTTTTTAAGTTAGTAGATACGTTTGTAATTGATTCAACATACTTATTAAGATACTGCAACTGCTATGGGGCTATACCTAAGTTGAATGTCAATTACTTCAGAAACCTTAAAAATTAACATCGCTACCTTACGGATCACGAAGTTCATCTTGGAAAAAAAAACAGAAATTGACAATTGACTGCTTGGTTTAACTATGGCTTATGTCAATTCCCTACATTATACTAAGGCCCGATTTTTTCAACGACAGCTACGTTAAAATATTGTTACCAGCGGTTGAATATTGTAATATATTTTAATACCAGACGATTGTGTGTTTTTTACAAAAAAAAATAACCAATGGTCAATAAAATAGCCATTTTGACTTGGTTAAAGTACATAAGATCAAATCGTTTTAGGTGATAATATTTTAACTGTGTCTTGGTATACATCGTAGAAACAGAACCCAATCCATATTTTTTGGATAATCGAGATTTTTGTTTCCCTTATTTTCTCTATCAAAGAAAATATCATTTTAGGGTTTCGTAGCCGAATGGCGAAAAACGGAACCCTTATAGTCTCGTCAAGTCTCTCTGTCTGTCTGTCTGTCTGTCCGTCCGTATGTCACAGCCACTTTATTCTGTAACTAAAAGCACTGTTGAAATTTGGTAGGAAGATGTATCCTGTGAACTGCTTTACGATTCATATACAAAGTATAATATTTAAGGGGGTTACGATTCTTATTAAAAAAAAAAACGGTTTTAGTTGCATGTATGTATTTTACATTAAATTTATTACATTTACATGAAACTAAAACCGATTTTTTTTTGCTTCGCTCTATATTTTAAGCTTAGCGAGTGTATATTTTGAAAAAATATATAGTGTTAGATCTTGACAAATACTTTTAACGAAAATGGTTTGGATGGGATCGAAAAAATATTTTTTGAGATATAGCACATTTTCAACAACCGCAAACATAACTATTTGCTTCATGCAAACACGATGAAAAACAAAGCTATATTTGCTGTCAAAAAAATATTGTGGTATTTTAGCTAAGTGGCAGTAAGTCGATTCCCATATTCAGTTAAAATTGTCACGGAACCCTCTGTGCGCGAGTCCGACTCGCACTTGGGCGTTTTTTATAAACAACACCCAGACGATTTTAAAAAATATCTACGTCATCGGCTTTGCTTCAATACAATACAATGTCCAATCCTTCTTTTACTCTAGTCTTACCCATAATTAATAAAAAATAAATATCCAAAAAATGATAATTATCTTAATTCCTAATTTCCTCAAAAACTAGCGTAAAAAAAAACAAATTGTTCGATTTGAAATTGTTACATTGTCTTGGCCGCGTTATTTCTTTTGATAAATATCATACATAAGTTATATTAAACCAAAATATTATATTGAACCAATTAGGACCCATAACGAAACAGGCGTAGTTCAAAGTGACATTTAACTGTGTCTAAATATTAAACTAAAGTCAATCTTACCATCAAATACGTCTTGCCTAGTTAATTGGGTCGGTAATAGCGTATCTATTTCGAATGCCTCACCTGAAGGCCGTTTGTCTACAGCCTAATTAGAAACGGGCCTTGAATTTTCACGCTCCGACATTCCGCTCTAAGAAGTAACAGTTTTGGGAATACAGCTCTAAAGCATGGGCCGCAAATTTCACATAACAATGCTTTAAAACGGTTAGGTATGTAGTTTTATTTGACTTAAATTCCTCACGATATAGTTTAAGGTTTTTAGGTTCGAAAAAATGGATAGTCTTCATTTATTTGATTTCGAAGTTTTCATGTAAATATAAGAACTTATTTTATTAGTCAGATATTATTCATCTTCGTGCGCATCGTCTCATTCTATCGTTGGAAATTGCGCCCCAAATGACGGAGATGAAAAAAAAGTGTGATTATTTTCGTAGATTTTTTTGGTATGGAACTTTATATTTGGTAGGAATATAAAGTGTGTAACCCTACTTAAATGCGAAATTTTGTGAGGATGCATGTATGTTTGTTGCTCCTTCACCGCAAAACTACTAAATGGATTTTGATGAAGCTTTTCAATAATTAGAAAATTTTTGGTTATATTAAAAATGCGAAAGTTTATGAAGATGAACGGATATTATGTAATCCGTCGCACTAAAACTCCTTTTTGAAAAAATACATATAGCTTATACAATTCAATAGCACATCTATACTAATATTATAAAGCTGAAGAGTTTGTTTGTTTGTTTGTTTGTTTGTTTGAACGCGCTAATCTCAAAAACTACTGGCCCGATTTGAAAAAATATTTTTACGTTAGATAGTCCATTTATCGAGGAAGGCTTTAGGCTATATAACATAAATATACAACTCATAAGACCACAGCAGAAATGAAAAATGTTGCGAAAACGGGAGAAAAATATTCCTTTTAAGAGCTTCCGCTGCATACGCTGCGAAAACCGCTTAAGTTACACAAAAATCATGTATGACAGGATTGTTCAGCATTAAGAGTTCTATAATAAAGTCCGCAACAGCATATGTCTATCTTTTATGGTTGACTTACTACAACCTTTTTTATGTTAATAAATTTGTAAAAAAATAATGCATTATTTTTAGAGGTGTATTATACACACAGGTATTTATCCTTATCAAAATAAATACATTCATTAAGACGAGCATTTCATTTAGAACCAAGTTGCCCTTTATATCATTTGATTTCAATAAATATCTTAGGAGCTATCACAGTTTTAACATAACTCCGCACCAAAATAATGTTCGCAGCTTAAGTACAACGTGCGCTTGCGCTAATATATTATAAAGCTGAAGAGTTTGTTTGTTTGAACGCGCTTATCCCAGGAACTGCTGGACCGATTTGAAAAAATATTTCTGTGTTGGATAGCTTATTTATCAAGAAAGGCTTTAGGATATAAAACATGACGCTGTGACGGGAGGGGAGGGAGCAAACTCAAAACGCGCGGACGAAGTCGCGGGGGACCGCTAGTATCCTATAATTACAAATATCACACGCCATATTTCATTCAAAAATAGGGGGCCCAGGATTGTTAACTGCGGTGTGGAAAGCACCACCACACTGTCTTCCCTAATTCGGAGTTTTTGTTACGATGAAGAAGACAAAAACTTCGCCGACAGTATCTAACTAAAAAAAATTATGATGGTGACGATGTGTACGCGGGTAAAGCCACCGGTAACTGCTAGTATCTCATAATGTTATCTTTATAACCGTGTGTATTGGATGATTGCTACCTGAAACTCAATTAATCGACACCCGGCGACAGGTTCGTCCAATTATACTCGAATTTCGTTGAATTCTAAACCAATTAAACGGCTTGCGAGCATTTGTTTTGAAGCAATCCTCTCGATTCTCGAATCGCATCTCTTTGGTTCGCGACGTCTGATATCCTGAATCCAAATCAAATAGCTGCCGTTTAATTGTTTCGTTATTACTTTGAAAGAATTCCAGTATAGGACACCAATCACATACATTGCTCTGATCCCAAAGTAAGTAGCTAATGCACTTGTGTTAAAGAAATCAGACACAACGGTGTTACCACAACACCCAGACCCGAGACAATATAGACAATTTTGATTTCTATATTGACCCGACCGGGAATCGAACCCGGTACCTCGGAGCGGCGAAGCCTTGAAACCAGCGTGCTTAGCCACTACACCACGGAGGTCGTCTAAGTCTTCTAGTCTACTTTGGGTTGATAATATGCTTTATTCTCTTTTTTTAAAAAAAACTTGAAGTTGTATGCTCGTATCATAAAAGAAAACCTACTCACAACTTTCCAAAGTAACAAGACGAATGATAAAACTCGCACCCTCGCGCGTAACTCACGCGTGTACGAAATACTACGCCGTAGCTAGTTAGCTACGAAGAGACAACTTGTAGGCCTAACATGCATGACAAATATTTGTTTTAGATCTATATTAAAAAATAAGTCGATCTATGGTATTTTATCGTATTTCATAACATGCATACCACTTTGCACAAAATTATCCCAAACGATAACGAGATATGACCATTCCTAACCAATCAATTTTATGTCAGATTTGGCTAAATCCCTTCATCCTAAATACGTGACTTTGATTTAAAATCAAATATATAGGGATGAAAATATTCCACAAGGACATCATTTTAAATAGTTTTACCCTTTCTTGGTTTTTAAGAGCCTAGGATAAAATATTGCAGACACGTCGATTTTTGACCCCTTACACACTGTGACTTTTAGCATCGATGCAGTCGCGCGTTTTGAAAACGCGCTTCAAAATCGCGCCTCACGCAATTAACAGATTTATTTTAGCATCGATGCAGTCGCGCGTTGGAATCGATGCAGTCGCCAAAATTCAGTACATAATTTGACAATTTCTAGCTTCTGCATCGCGACTGTATCGATACTAACGCGTGTTAGCATCGCGATAGTATCGATGCTAAAAGTAGCGCAGTGTGTAAAGATTGACATTTTGCGACTGCATCGATGCTAACGCGCGTTAGCTTCGCGACTGCATCGCTGCTAAAAGTCGCAGTGTGTAAAGGGTCTTTGAAAAACAAACACGACAGAATGACTCGCTCGCTAGTATCGCAATAATAAATAATTGATTTTGTGTTTTCATTTTTCATTTTAAAAAAAATTGCCATCAGTGTTCGATTGAAATTCACATTTCTATTCCGTACTTTGTATTTTAGTGCATAGGAAAATTAAAACACAAGGTGTAGTTAGTTAGGGAGGTTACTTGCCGAAAATAATTAGGCAGCTCGGCACTGCTCGTAATGGCCAAAATAACATAAAATTTGAGCCCGACATAGTTGGTTTGAACTTTAATTTTAGTCTGACTAAAATAACTAGATGCCTTTTGTATAATTAAAACTGAAATAACATGAAAGCACGAATGTACAATGTTAAATTAAATTAACCTTTGCGCAAAATATTATCTAACCGGGATATTTGAAGTCACCTAAATTTATGCTATTTAAACATTTTTTACGTTATAAGAAAGCTAAATATACTTTAAACGATGCATTATTTGAGATTCCAGTTGGCCGTGTTTGTTTCACCGCACCCACTACGCGTATTGCCATCTCTTAAGCTTTTTAAAATATAATTTAACACACATATTTTCACTTAACCATAAAACTGACAAAAACTATGAAACTAAGACCACAGCGCACCGACCAATGTGCGCCCCATCTTAACTGAACTGAGAAGTTGTTACCATTTCCAAGAAAAATAGACACCCTCTAATATATTTTTTTAAAGCAGAAATAACTACAAATAAAGATTAAACAAGAAACAAAAAAATTGAGCACGGGCGGAACTCGAACCAGCAACTTCTTGGCTAACCGGGGCAAACGCTCTACCAATTGAGCTACCGTGCTGTCTGTTCGACCTTGTGAATTGTTTTTATGGGATACGTCATTACGCAAGACGTCTAGCGCTATCTACCCGTCTATTTATGCAACAGTGGGCCAAGTAGTTATTCATTACAGAATAAAATATGACACTGTAAGTGTTAAAAACATTCTGAACTACAAATAATTTGATTACCTAGCATACACCATCACATATAATATGCTGATCTATTTTTTTTAAATTGTCACAGATTTTGCTATGAGATGCGATTCTGTGGATGCAACTGTATAGTAGTCTCTCCGCACCCACTATCTTAGCTCACTTCAGAATTAACCGCAATTTCTTTCACTGCTGTCGTTAATATCCTCATAGATGTCATCAATATCTTCACTTCGCTATCTGTATTTTGTTTTTTATTAAAAATATGTATTTAACATACGTCCATGAATCCCATGCTTATATATTTCTTATATCTATGTAATATTAGTATGTACCTATGTTTAAGTTTGCATTTTAAAGCATTTTAAAATACATATTTTGGTCCCTCTCAATACGTTTAAATATTCCGCCACTGATTTGACTCTGTGCATTTCCTAAGCGTTTGACTGGTAGAAAATGCCATAAGGCATTAAGTCTGCCAATTGTACCATTAACGGTGCAATAAAGTTTAAATAAAATAAATAAATACAGGAATGGTAACTTGTAACATCCCATTTCTGGGCAAAGTCCTTACCTCAACTCTGAGGTAGTTCGAGCCATTCTCCACCACGCGGGCTCAATGCGGATTGGTGGAAGAGAGTGTGCAAGGAAAGTGACTAACCCTGCTGACATATGTTATCAAGCCGCCCATAAGGCCTCTGACTAGGCTTAACGACTAATATAAAACGATATTAGCACGGATATGCTCGTGATATACGTCACTTATTTGATTGGAATGGTCACCCATCCAAACACGACCGCGCTGTAGGTTACTTCACTACCAAAGCGCTGCTACCATTGCGCTACGAGCACCTCCTACAACTGATGCAACTTTATATTTTGTTAAAATAAATAAAATGTAGCTAATTATTACTTTAAATAACTGTTATATTTTTCTCTTAGATTATGGCTGATTTACCAATAGTTTAACGTACTCTAGTCAATAGATATCAAAGCTCTGGAGTAGACGAAAATAAAAACTGTCCCACGCAAAGCAGACCCAGAATACGCCTAGGCGGCGAAATCTGAATTATGAGCCGTGGAATTCGGTTGAGCATCGAAGCCATAATTTATCATTAGCTTAATTACTCTAACGTCTCAGTCCATTCCCCATTTCTTAATTAGTCGTCTCCAAAAAAAATCGAGGATAATTGCTGGGAGTGATTGCCGGGATTTCCGTCGTAGAGGCCACTTGCTGATAAATTAGCCACCTTCAAGGAAGGGCTTTCCTGAGCCCTTTTGTGTTTTGTACAAACTTGACCCGCGCGTTAGACTTCCAGGACAATGGTGATGAAAAGCAGTAAAATTAAATTGAGGAAAGGAGCGCTTTAGACGCGTTGTAAGGACTTTTATTTGTTGTTTGGAAGGATAGAACGAAGTTACAAGTGGAATTAGGAGTTTACCGAAATGAATTTTGAGGAAAAGGTCAATCACATAAAAGGTCCTTGTGTTTTGGTATCAGTTTAAGATAACTTATTTTTATTCGGGTTCCATCGCTGATGACTATTATTAAAGAAATAAGTTATACGAAATCATTAGGAATTTACAATTAAACAGATAGGTAGCTAGGGTTGTTAAATAGAGATCAAAATATCATTATCATCATTATTATTAGGCCGTCCACCAATGAACTTTCTTCGCATGTAACCGTAAGACCGCACTGCATGTTAAATGATTCCATTAAAATTAATACTATTCCGTTCACGAAACCGTCTTAAATTGACCAATTAAGGTACTACTCTCCCAACAGTTTAGTAATAAACAATGTAATGGTTCATTTCATCGCCCCAGCTGAACTTATAATCACCTCTATTGTTTCTGATTGCAGTTGCCGCGCTATTGCTTGACCGACCGACTGTGACAAATTCAATTATTTTATGGCACTGCCTTTAATAGATGTGTAGGGAGCATTATGTTTGTAGCCTGACGAGAATAGACGGCTAGAAAGCCAAACTGTTGTTGCTTATTAAAACAAGTTTTTAGTTTTATTCAAACAGTCGTTTCAAAGTGCGGAATTTAAATACTGAAAATTAAATGTAGTTATTTGACATACAATCAATATGTATACACGTTTAAATAACATCTATAAAACATTACAAATTAAATAACGATATTTAACTAGAGAGGTGTGCTAAAAATGACAATGTAATAAATTAATTCAAAATAAATGAGGCCTAAAATTCTTATCAATATTAATTTGTCTGGCTGTTTCATAAAAACGTATTGAAGCAGATTAGCTACTAAGTAGTAATTGAAGTTGTTCAGGTAGTCCTGAAGGGGCTTCGCCCGAATACGCTCTAGTCTTCACAAGATAAAGGATTTTACCAGAAATAATAACAGAATTTATGATTATTGAACAACTCGGAATTTCATCATAGTTCATGGCAATATTTTTACAAATTAAATAAATACTGTAATTATTTCAAAGTGTTGAACAGCGAACATTTAGGAGTGCGTTCTATTAGAGACCGCAACGAACATAACGCCGCCTTCCAACGTTCTGCTTGATGACATCGTCACATTTTGTCATTATTAACGTCACTTCTGGATTTATATCAGTAATTCATTTTGACGTTTGTTGAAACATACGATTCGTGCCATTATGTTTTTTTTTTTACTTTCAAGTTTAGTGAAAGCAGATTATTTTTCGATATTCTATACGATAACTTCCACATCATACATAATTGTGCTATCCCGGCCCTCAGGCCATCAGGAGTCATCCTTCAGGCGTGTGGGCAAACCCCTTTTCTAACGTTTTACTTGTAAATTACCTATTTTGACAATAATATCTTAAAAGTATAAATGGAACTAAGGATTTAACTTTTCTTCATCAGTTCCAATTTCAATAATTAACCGCCAACGTTACCGTAACTTGTCTTTGACAATCTAATATTATTAACACTCCTAGTTGAAAATTATGCGGGTATACCCTGTGGGGATTGAGTAAATACAATCTGGGTTTGCTGTCCAAACACCGTCTAATCATTCGAAAGCACACAGTCGTGATGGCCGAATAACGCACACCTGAATGAACAGTGACACAGATAAGATAAACTGGTTAAAATGAAATGGTGTAATGTTGAAACTTTATGAATACTAGCAACTGATTCAAAATACAAAGAAAGCGCTTATTTTCATATCTTTATAGAACCTAAAATTTAAGATCTGTAGTTTTTTTTTTTAAATTAGAACAGAATTAAAATATACAATTTACTGTCTATTGATAGAGGCTTTATCGGTTAATAATGTTATAAGATCAAATAAGCAATCAAATTTTGCACACGAGGGGGACTCGAACTTGCATCTTTCTGGCTAATGGAGCCAATGCTCTTATCAATTGAACTACAGTGTTGTCGGTCCAACCGCGCGAAATTTCAGCGGGCCTAAGATGCGCGCCTATTTGTCATTTATCGATAAATTTCAAACGTCTTTTTTATCATTTTTAAAAAGGTTTTTCGTTATTTTGTTGTATTTATATGTATTAAAAAGCAAAAAGAATTGATACACAAGTGAAAAACATGTGTCAAAACATGTTGTTTAGGAAATAAAATTATTTTATCGACGCCATAAACGGTATTGGGGCGTGCATGTTAGGCTTACTGGTCTCTTATAGCCATCAGCGCGGGTCATTGTTTATAGTGCTCAAAGTGGTTGTCGTGTTTACGCAATATAAAAGGGCAATCTCTGTTCTTTTACGCTCTCATCACCAACTCTCTCCGACCAACTAACTCCGAGCTGTTTCCGAGTATTTTATAGATAGAAAAAAACAGAATCAAGTTTTGGGCCGACCCGTAATTCGAACCCGGGACCCCGTGGGTAGCAACCAGCGTACTAACCGCGCACTGACGAGGCCTAATCAATAGTAAATTGAGTCGTTAGCATTGCATGCAATTTAGTCTCTAACGTCTCTAACTTTTTGGACTGTGTCCATATTAGTCACATAATTTAATATTTACATAGATTCTGAGACAATGGTTTATAGTTTACTCGTATAACATAGCCAACGTTTGCGTGTTTGCTCAACTGAGACGAAGGTATCCATAATTGAGTGATTGCCGATAACCGAGATGGCGATCAGGCAGGGTCATCGTCAGATTGCAATACAAACAAGAAAATCAGATTTCGATCTCATACACATTTAAGTATTGGAAACACCACTGTTTCACAATCACACTCTGCTTACGAAAATATACGATAACTAGATGTCAATAAAATATCTGGTAGGGAGGTAGATACCATTATGTGATACATACAGGCGTAGAAGTCTTGACACGGTACTTCCTTAGATGGTCATGGCACACGTAAGACGCTGCCAAGAATTTGTGAATAAAATTGAAACAATTCAAAATGTTTCATAATCTTTTTTATTTATATAGGTACAATCAATAAAACCACGAAATCACAATTTTTGTCTCAGCGTTCTCCAAACGCCATCTGGAGTTCAACAGATAAAAGTGTGTCGAGATTTCCACCACACAGTTTTTACGCCGTTTTTCCGTTATTCTATCGCCGAATTAGCCAAACGTCACGCGTTAGTACGCCTTAATATGTATCTGTCTATTTCAAAACAATGCGGTGGTGCTATGACCATTTTTGCATTTGTTTGTGGAACGATACCAACAACAAGCTATAAAATTAAATGAAACTATAGATTTACCTAATAAACTAAGCTAAAAATATACGATATTTAAAAATTCACATAAATGAACCTACTCGGAAAAAATCATGCATTGACCATATACTTAGTAATATTAAAAACGCAGAGGCCAAAACGTTGCCTTTGTTTTTATCCGACCATGACACTGCGCAGTTACTAAGTTTTAATGTCAAACAAAAGCCTTTGTCATCAGAAAAATACTTTGCTTTCAAAAAAGACTATTCACATGAAAATGTAGATAAGTTTAAAGAGTGTCTAAGTAGTCTTACATGGCATGACGTCTATGAGCAAACTGATCTTAATACAGCTTTTTCCAACTTTTACGAAATGTTACGTCTGCTCTATAATTTGTGCTTTCCCGTTATAAAAGTCAAACCAAAAAACAACAATATTAATTGTAGATGGATAAGCAAAGGCTTGAAAACAAGTTGTAAAATCAAAAAAACATCTGCGTTATCTTTTTTATACACACAAAACCATAAACAATAAAAATAATTATCTGGCATATTCAAAATTGTGCACCTATATTTAAAAACCTAGGTTTGTTGCCCTTTCCATCGCTTTACTTGTATGAGGTATGTCATTTTGTCCATCAACATAGGGATCTATTTGCTAAAGCAAGTGATGCAAAAATACTCGAGTGCGCAGAGACACACATAAACTTGTCTTAAGAAATATTCCCAAAACAAGTAAATATAAGAAAAATTGCCTTACGATGTGTGTTAAAATCTATGACAAGATCCCGAATGAAATAAAAGTGTTAAATGGCTTCCTATTTAAAAAACGATTAGCTCAATAGCTTAATGAAAAATTTTTTTATAGTGTTAAGGAATTTATTAACAACCCCTAGATTTAAGTGACTTATTTCTTTTAAATTATTATTCAATGAAATTTGACTCCAAGCTCTGTCAACAATTTGCATGCTATTTTATTAGCGAAACATGAGAAGCTTATACTGTATGTGATATCAATTTATACCATGTTTTGAGCAAATAAATGATTTATGATTTAAACAGATTTTAAACACACGTCAAATCACTTGCAAATTTACAGTACAGTATGGATTTAAACATAAACGTCATACATAATTCAAAAGATTCAATTAACATCATAGGTACTACGCATCACAGGTGTCTTGTTAAGTATTTTATATCACAATTATTTCTAACAGTCACATATTTATGACTACAATCAAAGTCTTTCCGTGATAATAAAACAATAATCTAGAAAGTACTTCAGCGGTCGTTGCCCTCGGCAATTTGACACATAAAGTGGCAACTTCTCTTAAAGGGCAAAATCTCCTGTCTTATAAATGACTTGACTCTTTCGCATCTCAGCCTTAAGACAACAATCCGTGGCCATAAATGAAAATTAATGGTGGTTGAAAGTATTTTTTCGTGTTGGTTTGAGTAGACACCATTATTTCCGTTTTTGGCGCGCCACCCTCATTTATTATGTAAGCAGTATGCGGGACGTGATGCCTGAAATACGCAAAATTCAGATGATCTAACACAACCATATTTCCAGTGGAATGCAAATTAGTCATTGTCTCGAATATCGGACAATTGTGTACGATATTAGCGCATTGCAGACCTATTTATATGCAGCTGGCGTCAATCTGCTACGATCGACAATTGATCTACTATTACTACGTTCAACATGAAATAGCACTTCGTTTTTTGAAAATACAAGGTTCTTAATCTCATTAACAACTATTACATCTATTATAATGGGCTCAGTAATCATTGTTTTATTTTTACCTGTATCATCCCACTGTGTCGGGCAAAGATGTCTCTTAAACTCCTTCGGCTATCACTGACATAGCGGACGTAGGCGTACACGTACCACAGCAAAACTAAAGTGAAAGTGGGCGGAACATGTATGTAGATTCCTTACTGAAATACTAAAACAAACATCATTTCAAACAATTATCATGTATGTCAGGTAACGCGATACTTAAAATTTGAAAACTACAAAAAAAAACATAGTGTTATTTTGGTCAGCGACGCCCGACTCAGGGGTGATTGTACAAACGATACTGATGCCAAGGAAAAAATAAAATTTATTGTAATCCCTCAAGGACCGATGACCCTCTATTGGTTGAGTTTCTTGTGTTTTTTTTTTGCAAGACCTGAAGGGAAAAAACCCACAAAATCAATTTATTATTGCGTTACTAACCAGCGAGTAAAAACTACCAACGTCACGTCGCCTCCTCGTAGCTTACTAGCTACGGCGTAGTATTTCATAGACACGCGCGAGGGTTCGAATTTCCCCAATCGTTTGTTTTTTTTTCTTCAATACGTTGTAAGGAGTTTTATTGTATTCAAACTTGCTTATAATCTAAAGAAAGTATTCTTTTTTCGAATAAGAATAACTCATACCATCATCCCTGAGTCGGATGTTACTGACTAAACCTAGGTAGGATTTTCGAGGGGTTTTGTTCAAGTTGTTATTTACTCAATTAGTAAACGATGGCGGAATTTCTGGCGATTTCCCCGATTCAGTTAATTGGGTTGATGGAGTGGCTCCCACGAACCTGTCAGGAGATAATGTACGATCCGCGTTGAACTCACTATCCTACTTTTCCTTTGTTATTTCTTAATAAACGCAAATTGTGTTAATCTGTCTGTTAAGATATATTATTTATGTAAAAGACAGGAACTGGTGCATTAGATACCGAGTTGCACACATAAACTAAAAATTTTATTTGAAATTTTTGAAGTGAAAACTTCTTTAGCGGCGTTGAGCACTTTTGTGGGATGGGGGAAAAATGTGAAACTCGCGTCAGGACACGTGGGCTGATCGAAAAACCGTAAGACGGTTGGCGAAATTATGGATGTAAGTTGTTTTTTCTGAGAGATAAACTTTTTAATGTAATTTAATATAATATAAATTGTAATGTTTGTGTACGGTAGCGCAATAAATAAATATTGTATTCTATAAAAATATTATATTATTATTATTATTATTGTATTCTATCACAAAAATGATAGTACTTTTATATTGATAATAAGAGCAATTCATTCAAAATTATTCCCTAACTATTCCAAAAAATCAAAAATGCACAACGTTGATATTCAAGTTTTCACTTCTGCCGGCACTCCCGGAGTGCAATTTTGTGTTTTTTTTTTTTTGTTCAAAGCTGTCACAAAACTTGAGAGCACTTTTGCTGGCTCGAATGTAGGTTAGTTTACCTGGGGGCGTATTGCGATCCAACTGTAGCCGTTCAATTTCCAGGCAGCCCAATTTCCACTTAGTGTAAACGAATATGATCAATACAATAATATTGTAATAATTCAACAATGATACGGATATTCATATTGATGTTGTTTTATTAATTTGACAGTAAAGTTGAGTCGTTAACCTATCAAAACTGCATTGCAATACGCGCACTGTATAACTTTAGCAAAAAAAACATATTTTTTTTTCTTTAAATCAAAGCATTATAAAAGATTATTGTCATAGCTACCCAACGCGGGAACACAGTCAGCCTCATAGCCTTCTTGCCAAAAGGCAATTGTTTCGTTTTTGAATAGGTAGGTCTTAAGTTTTTTCTTTTATGGTCTTATGAATATGTAATAAAATGCATTGTTTCACAACTTTTGATGCTTATGGAATCACGTGATCCTGTAATTAACAAATTTCGTAAGTCTCGTTTGTATTTTATATGAGTAAAAGGTAGTAATTTTAGTGCACACGGGTATGTATAGTGGGCAGGGTACATAGCGCGAAGAACTATTGGCTGTTGGGGCAGAAACGTATTAGGTCTGTGGTCGCACCTACAAGATTGACAGACGACCTTATAAAAATCGCAGGACCAAACTGGATGCAAACCTACTATTTGTCATAATTCAACAGGTTTTAACACTAGAATATTATTATAAAAATCAAAATTGCTACTTCACAAGTTTATGTCTCGCAAATTGTATAACAGATACATATAAAAAAAAGTAAAACGGGGGAAAAACGTCGAAGTACTTTACACACATGTCAGCGTATTATGAAATTTTATGCAACATTTTATTCAGTCGGATGCTCTAACGCGCACATGATGTTAATGTAATAATCTAAATGGCCCCTTCTTGTTCCACTCGCGTGTATAGCCTCTTCATACCTCAGTGGAAAATATGTTTATGCTTTATCACATTAACGTATATAGCTATCTCTGTTTGGCATCGGTCTGTCGTGACAACCGCGTGATAAAAGTAACGTATAGGGATCCATGTAGGGAAGGAAGGGGGAATTAATATAAGGTGTTCACGAATATTGGAATCAAACTTGAGCGCAAGATTTGAATAAAATCGTAGTTTAAAAAACTCTGGAAAAATACGCTTTTATAAATTTACGTAAAAACCAAAAATTAATTATAGATCCTTCAAATTGTATCTATTTCTTGACTGTAAATGTGCTTTAAATTACAATATTTGATTGTAAAAGTGAGGGAGACTTTTTGTATAACTTGCTGAGAAATCAAGTTATGCAATGTTATGGGAAGCAGCTTGCAAATATCGGCGAGAGCCTCTCATCACTAAATTACAAAAATCAACTACATACAAATACGCTCTCGAGCAACGCACACATAGAGACCGCTCACGGACAAGAGAATTCGGAACATTTCGGGAAGTGTGAGCGCGAGTGTCCCCCGCTTGAGACACGCATTTGGGAAGGGTTTTGAAAGGTGAAAATATGTTGCTACGTGATTTCAGCAGTCTGTTCCTTATTTTGAATCAACAAAAACGAAATAAGCTCTAATTGGAGTTGCAGCACGACTAGCAGGTGGCTCTACATTAAACAGTCTGTTTAAAGTACCACTTTGTCGAACTCAGACAAAACATGCACCAGTAATGATGAGACAAGACATTCACCGACATTTTGGACGACTCTTCCGGCAATTAAGGACGTGTAATGCGTCAACAGTGGCGAAACGTAGAGTTTTTGTTCATGGGTTACACTTTCAACATACATAGTTAACACCAGTTCAAAAATAAAGACAATTTGAACGATCCATAAATGATTTGTAAGTTGATTTATAAAAATGTGTTATCCTTGTATTTTTAAACTATGATTTACGCACATACCCGCATCCGTGTGTTACTTGTCAGCTTAGAAAATCTAGCACTTCAATTTTGAATCCACTTAGTGATTTTACTCTACTTAGGGCCACATACGCCTGTCCATCCGCTAAAGTACGAGACCATAAGTACACCACTGTGTGCTCGACCGTACAGCCTTGCATGTTGTGCACAATATATGCCCAACTTAAAATTGCTCACATAAAATGGTATACTTTCTTTTTAGGGATAAAGAGATTTTGTTTTTGGACTTACTAACTTTTTTTAAAGTAAAATATTCATCTTAGTAATCCAGTCCAAAAGTAATGAAACTCAAAAGTAACTAGGTGCATACTGTATAAAATATTGTAGCTACTATTGTCTAATGCCCCTTTCTCTTGAAGACTAAGGCATCATCATTTTATTCATTCATTTATCAGGTCATTTCACCAACAAATAGGCAATAATAATTCATTGGATTGTCACTTCATGAGAAATTTGTTTTGCAGAGATAACGCTAATCAGAACTTATTAGGACATAGTGAAACAGGTTCTAATAATTTTATATTGAAGTCCAGTCTTTACAAAAAGCTTGTAATAAACAATATGCTCATTCAAAGTTATACTCAGTAACATCAGCTATGCTCTCGCAACATTAAAGTCACAGTTTTACTCTACAATTCTTTTGCAATCATCATTATCTGGCGTTTGGCCAGCGCTTTCAATAGGCCGTATCTCGACAGTGATTGGATGAAATTAGGGGTCCGTAAACACACGTGGTCTGCAGTTGTTTGCCCAGCCTCTCCCTTGAATGGAACCGTGAAACGCTTTTCAGGGCTTGATGAAACACAAACTGTGTCAGTGGGTAGGTACTGCCAAAATTTCCGCTCCAGTTGTGCAAACGAACGCCTAGTGTTGCCTTAATGGAGTTTGAGATACGTTCCTCAATGAGATAGTGACAAAGGATAAAGACTTTATGAATTAGTTAGGTGTTCTGGATCTTCATTTGAGTAGTGAGCATAAGCTCCATATGTTGAAGTTTATTTATTTATATCCATTTATATAATCTTTATTTCACAAACAAAATTAAGTACAAATTGCGGACTCAATGCTTTAAAGCATTCTCTACCCGTCAACCATTGGGTAAGGCAGAAACAATTGAGGCGGCGTAAAATAACAAAAAAAACACATAATGAATGAACTACACATACTTACATAAATACTTTTTAAATAAACCTACATAAACATACATTAATACAATAAAATCCATACTTCACGCAGAACAGATATCATATGTTGAAGTTAAATAATCTACATTTACTTTACCTGTGTAACACATTAGAAATGTGCTTTAAACTCTTTGCTTAGTAGTTGTTAAAACACGTAACTCACTCCTAACGTTCCCGAACTCATAACCCACTTCAAAATTGTTCCCCGCGTTTTCGTTTGAACACCTATCGCTGAATTTCATTTATCATAATTTACCTCTCAAGTAAAGGAAACTAGGCAACGCCGTGGCACTTCCGTAGTGCATGATTTGCATAATAACTGTACCAGGAGTGATCGATCTGAATGCAATTTCGACCTTAACTTGATATCTTTAAGAGTGATAGTCATTTGACAGGTGAAGCCAAATCGATACACCTTCAATGAATTCTCACATGCAGATCTAGAGATTTGAATACGTAAGTTATGGCTGAAGGTGGTGTTTTTAAATGATGCCAAAATAAACATATTAGGCAAATGGTGATTGCTTTGCCTATAGCGTACGCACGCTACAGACGTTTTTATTGTATCGTTTGGGAATTTGAATGGGTTATGAATAGATAGATACCCTGTTGAATGATTTATCACAGTTAAATATGATGTTCTATTTGTTTCAAATACCAATCACATTAATAATAAAATATGACGGTCCAAAACGAAATTGTAAACCCGTATTATTTCCTTGCCATTTGTCATCCAATAATAAGATCTCATCCGCATTCAGTTTGCATCGGAACCCCACGGCAAAAAATCGAGCGATAGTCGTGCCGATAGGCAAATGCCTGCCCCAAATCATGACCTAATATCGGGTAATTTATCACAGACAGACCTTTGTGGTTTTGCCATCAATCTTGGGCTTCCTTCGCACTCAACACTCGAACTAATTATTGTCGATGGTGTCTTGACAGTTTGCTTGCGGTGAACGTTTTTCTGAGTCAGCCAGATTTTGATCCTGGTGGTTTTTGGATATTGACAGTCTGCGATTAGTGAAGCTGTTTGTTTTAGCAGAAACCTTAATCAGTAGGTAGCAAACGCGATGTTGGGTTTTCTGGATAAAGTAAACAGTTTATTAACAAACTTACTTTTCCTTTTTTTTGCAATATCAAAGTATTACAATACGATGAAAGGTAACTTACGTTAGGTAGATACGAATAAAGGTTTTCTTTTACTATAAATAAAAAAAGGCCAGTGCAAAGGACTCGCGCACTAAGGGTTCCGTGCCAACTTTAACTGAATTAGGGAATCCACTTACTTCCACTTAGTAAAACACTACAATATTTTATTGACAGCAAACATAACATTGTTTTTCATAGTGTTTTTATGAAGACCAAAGTTATATTTGCGGTTGTGTAAAATGTGCTATAGCTCAAAAACTTCTCATTTGATCCCGTCCGAACCAATTTTCGTTGAAAGTAATTGGTAAGATCTACCTTAATTTTTTTTTTTTTCAAAAATTACACTAGATTAATTTTGAAGTTAGATGGGAGGGAGGGGAGGCATTTTACCACTTTGGAAGCGTCTATCTATCAGAGACTTTAAAAGGAAATGGTTTTAGGAACTTCTATGTCATTTTAAGAGACCGAAAGAGAAAAAACAATCAGTGTTCGTATCATGTTTCATGACGCGCTTAGTTAGGAAGTGACTTCTTCTCATCGGACACTTTTGAAAGAGTGGTCGTAGCAGTTGATTGACGACAGAGTTGCGGCTCGCCGTCGCTGCTGCAGCATGTTCGGCGATGTTTCTCCACCTCTGCCAGTTTTCCGCATTGCGAGCACATTGTATGGCAGTGGATCCTGGGATAGAAAGAGTCAAATTTCTCTATTCTTGGCAGTCGAATGAATGAAAATGATTGCATGACCTGAGCCTAAATTTGAAGATAAATGAATGCTCACATTATGTGACCACCTGAATCTTATTAAAAGGAAACTCGAGTCCCATTCAGTGGTTTCCCTCCTACATTCGTTCACGCTACAAACTTGGGAATAAGCATTTTACTGCCTAATACTGTATAACCCTGTCCGTTATTTTAACTTGCGTCTATTTTACTCACTAAGATGCACCTTTGAAAGAGCAGGATGGCATACTTAATAACTGCGAGTCGGACTCGCGCACTGAGGGTTCCGTGCCAACATTAACTGAATTTGGGAATCCACTTACTTCCACTTAGTAAAATCCACAATATTTTGTTGACAGCAAATATAACTTTGTTTTTCATAGTATTTGTATGAAGTACAAAGTTATGTTTGCGGTTGTTGAAAATGTGCTATATCTCAAAAACTTCTCGTTCGATTCCGTCCGAACCAATTTTCGTTGAAAGTTTTTGTTAAGATCTCTACATTATATATTTTTTTCAAAATTTACACTCTCTTAGTTTAGAAGTTAGATGGGGGGGGGGGGGGGGACGCCCATTTTACAACTTTGGAAGCGTCTAGCTATGAAACGTTAGACTTTAAAAGAAAATGGTTTTAGGAACCTCGGTGTGATATTAAAAGACCTATCCATAGACACGTATAGGTTTGACTAAAAATTTTTTTTTGATTTTAGTTTCATGTATAGGAGCCTCCCCTTAAATATTGTATTATCATTTTTTTATAAGAATTGTGAAGCGGTTAACAGAATACATGTTGCTACCAAATTTCAACAGTGTGATGCTAATAGTTACAGAATAAAGTGGCTGTGACATACGGACGGACAAACACACAGACATACAGACTTGGCGTAACTATAAGGGTTCCATTTTTTGCCATTCGGCTACGAAACCCTAAAAAGAACATTATTTACTAAATGTAACATACGAGTACATACTCTGCATAAAACTCATCTCGAATTTTCGAGTCGGTAAAGTTGAATAACTCATTCTTCAACAGACTATCGGATCGACAGAGAGTTTTAAAACCAAAGTACCAACTAGTACGAAATACAACAATCATTATATGCTGAGGTATAGGTATTCCCCCAGTGTCTCACTATTAGAAACATAATGTCCGCTCCAAAAATGTCCGTGTCGGCACTTACAAGTGCAAACAAAAATTGAAAAATCTGAGCGACGCAAATCCCCTGGGGCCGTAGACCCGCACGTTCCATACCTCAGGCCCCTTTACTGTACTGAAACTTTGTATACGTTTAATTTATTTATTTACGTTCTACAAAACGACCAAAATAATAATCAGGACTATTAAATCGGATTTTGGGAAAAATAAATTCGCTAAAGTGGCAATATCTTTTTGAGAAGATCGGACGTTATTAACGAAACATCTGAGTAGTTGATTTTGTTACCTTATCGTGATGATAAGCTTCAGATTGTCCACAAGATTCACAAGCTCAGTTTGAATAACAATGTCTAGTGAAAATCTTAATTATATGTTATCTGTCTATGAGTATGTACCGATCAAAGCAAACTGAAATATTAGGTCTTTGGAAAGAATTGTTATGTTTTGGTTAGACTGACTGACCTCGGCCAAGTAGGTCATGATTTGCAGACAATCTAATCGTGCGACTATCGCTAATTTATCAAAGGATAAGTATGACGACGAGTAGTAATAACTATCAATTAGAAAAGGTCGCACAAGAACAAATAAAGATATCAAAATAAATCATTTTTTTAAGTTAGAAAATTGTTATGGTCCGGTCGCGTGATCGATAGTTAACTCAACTTACGATTAAAATTAGTTACTTTTGTTTGATATTTTACGTTTGAACATGCTTTGAAGAAAAAAAAACAGCGTAACTAATGGTCATTAAAATAAACATTCTGTCAATCGACAAAGGTTTTTAGTACAAAATTATTAACTTAGTCTTAGTGTTTTTTTTTATAAATCGGTCTACAATTGACAGCGTTATAATACATACAAAAAAAAAAAACAATATAAAATCGAATTGATATGAGCTCTTTTTGGAGTTGTATAAAAATAGGCACAGTCGTAATTCCAACGGTGAAAACTAATTGTAGTGGAGTTACTATCGATCAGGAAACCAGGCCTTAAAGTCAACAGTTAAATCTTAAATCTATTCCGATTTTAATATTCCGACGTCAATATCTGTTATTTAAACTATGATTACAACCAGTCCATTTTTGAATAAGGCCGCTTCTATAAATATAATTCACAAGAGAAAAAAATACTAAAGCCATAAAACTATGCGGAGCAGTTTCACGGAAATTCTTTTTGCTAAAGAAGTATTCTCCTTATTTGCCTTCACCATAACTTTTGCTTTGCCTCTCAGACTATCACATCCACTGCATGCAAAATGAAAACTAATGTCTCAGTAAACACAGACTATATTAGCTAAGCTCCCAACCTATTTATGTTAGCCCCTACAGCCTTTGAACTCGTACATTCTTATTCTTGTAGTACGTATGTCTATTGCTCACGCAGTCCGGCTTATTTATTTCGAAGGCCAGAATCTTGTTACCAGAAAAATATGGCAAACACAATTTTCCTCGTAGATTTTTACTACCACATCAAATCAGTATAATATAAATAAGACTAAAAGGATAATGGAAAATAACACATTTCACTTATATAAACACAATACGTTATTTAACACAATAATAGCTACTTCATACGAGAATTTCGCCGTTATCAATGACGTGAATAGCACCTGTGATGCTCCGAGCGCGATTACTAGCCAGAAAAAGTATAAGCTCTGCAACTTCTTCACTTTCAACTACTTTTCCAAGTGGCATCTTTGTGTCTCGTATTTTAAACAATTCATCGGATTGCTCCTTAGTAAATCCAGCTGCCTCAACAAATTTAGTCCTAGTGGCTCCAGGATTTACAGAGTTAACACGAATCCCATCTTTGGCTAGCTCCACTGCTACACATTTTGTGAATTGATCCAGAGCAGCTTTAGAAATGCAGTAGGGCAGGAAATCCAAGTCTTTGATTACACGAAACGAAGCGACACTCGAAACGTTAACGATATTCCCCTTACTGGCCACAAGATGGGGAGTGGCTAGGCTGGTCAAGAGATAAACTGCTCGCATATTTGTTGCCATGATTCGGTCGTAAGGTTCAATGCCATCACGTATTCCAGCTTTGCTTCCGAACCCTGCATTATTAACCAGTACGTCGATACGTTTGTATCTGTCGATGGTTTTATCAATAATGTTCCTGACGTCATCATCATTGCTTAGTTCAGCTTTGACAATCTGAGGTTTGAAACCTTTGGTGTTCTCGCATTTAGCGGCGACGTCTCTCAATGACGTTTCGTTCCTTCCGACGAGGACTAAACTTGCGGATTGTTTAGCGAACAATTCAGCGGTGGCTGCCCCAATTCCTGAACTTGCGCCGGTGATCACGACCACTTTGTTGAGAAAGTCCATCGTAGCTGGAGCCAGCTGTGCGACTGGCTTGTGCGCGTCAAAACAATCAATTTTACACTGATGTAATTAATTCCGTTTGCTCAAGGTTTAGTGAGTAATGGACTTTTTATGATGTTGCGGTAGGATCTATTTAATCACAAAAATTGATTTGTTAAGAAGTGTATTGTATTTATTTCTTATGTATTTTTTTGTTTACTAAAGTTTTCATAGGATTAAAACATGTGTAGTGTATAGGTATGTATTGCTATACATACCTATATACTACATATATTTTCCCATAGCACATTGTTATGTGCTATGCTGATGACGTCAAATTATGTGGTTATTATATTATATTTAAGTGTATATTTATTTATAATTATACAAAAATACATGATAAGATAACTCTAAATAGTACATCAGATAGGTTAATAACAAATTTGTTTCAAGCAAATGTACAAATATTTCATCAAAAAAATCTAAATTAGTTCAACATGATATGCCCTTGTGAACATTATTTTCCTAATGATGATGTCAGCCGCATCAATTGGCTTTGAACCTATTATTCCGTAAATGGTTGGCTTGTCATTCGTAGCATACCAAAACAAACAATTGTTATTCCATTCCGTGTCAACAGAAGTCGCACCGTCGATCCTTGCAACAGCTGTGATTGTAATCCGAAGGGTGGGCTAAGTTATCTCTATCGAGAATTCTTGGTCTTTCCCGAAATATCTGTTTTAAAACTTATTATCAATTCCCGATCCAACTAATCCATTCATCCTGACTAGTCCCGGATCGGGGGCAAACTACGTAATGTCAGTTCCGGAGGCATACCATTTACATGCATGATTATTCAGGCGTACTCACTTCGAACGTGTGGCTCTAATCTGGGATCTAATATTACAGTCATAGAGTGTGTTATCATTTGGCCGGTGTTAGCTGTGAAATACTGTCCTGAAGTTTATCTGGGCAGAGTACGTATTGTTCGAAACCGTGAACCCATGCTAACAGGACGCAGCGCCAGATCCCCACGGAAGTAGTGCTCAAATCGAATTCCTTCAAATATGATAGTTCCAGACATTTTCTATAGCATCGCGGTATTTTTCGTGAGTCGGAATAGAATATGAATATAACATAGGTGCGCTGCAATCGCCGCCTCAAGGGATTTACTTTCAGCCATTCTGATAGTTGTTTTCTCGCTGAAATTATTCCCTGACCAGGATTCCATCAAATCTATAAAACCATTTCAAGACAAAGGTTTTATTTTTATTTATTTTTTATTTTTTATTACAGCGATGTTTATTCAATGACACTGTATAATCAAGAACCTAAAATATTATCCTGTTTCCATAAATAACCTACATAATAATAACAAACGAAATTAAGCTCTGATGTTCCACATGAATGCGCTTAGGACTCAGCATTACATTTTCTCTGTCAACCGAATTCGGCAATTTGCGTTGGATAGAGAATGCATAGATAATCTTGGAAATAGATACCACAGTATACGTTTACACAGTAATAAGTCAGTGTGGTTGGGATTTGCTTACAGAATCATAGGAGTAGTGAATGCAATTAAAAAGGAATGCAAGGATTCTGGATAAATTAATATGTGAGCTAAAAGGTCAACAAATATTATATTAAACTTTTCTGTAATGCACAACTACAGTTTCAGTACGTGAATTTGTGTAACAGGTATAGTAAATTACGTATGATGTACAAGTACTCGTATGTGCGTAAAGAACTCAGTGAAAACTTAATATTGGTGTTTCTAATCTTAGTATCGTCTGTTTATCTACAAATCTCTATTTGTATGTAGGTAAAGACAGATTTAAGAGTCATTTGCCAAATTATGAACACTTTACAGGCCAGTATCCCAGAAACATTAGAACTTTATTGTTTTAAGGCTATAGGCGTTCCTGTCACGAAAAGTGTTAATGAGTGATCTATTGCATAGCAGTCTATGAGACAGGGACGGTGTGCAAATTAATGCAAAATACAACGCCACGCATTACGTAGGGTCAACCGACTCACTAATTTGTACTCATTACTCTCTGCCGACTTCGCAATATAACGGGTAACGTTAAAACGTTTAATTAACTTACTTAATTAACGGCTGATACTCCGTTTGTGTTCTTCGCTCCTAATTTTGGAAGGTAAATGCCAAGTTTAATTATTATAGTTCGCTGGGAATTAATTAAAATTATATTTCCATTTTGCCGCCAGAAACGTTAATTTTTACTTGTGATTTTCATTTAACAATTTTGATCGTGTTTTACGAAATATACACTTATTGACTTACAGAATTACAGACATCCCACAAAAGTGATTCGCATCAAAATATAATCCTTTGTCAGCCCACAGGGGGTATCAGTAAGTCACTGAAAGTAGTAAAACGGTGATGGTGAAATAATGATTCAATCTCGACGACAAATTGAGTCGCATGGCGCTTGCGTTAGCCCATTGACATTTCCCGAAAAAGAAAACGCCGGCTATTAGAAAGGGGTGTGCAAGTACATAAGCCTCCTATAATAAAATATAAATGATGAGGGGAGTCGCGAGATCTGTGGTGCCGAAGATTTATGACGAAATCCCAACTTATGGATGTCGTCTCCCGTTGAGATCATGCTGTGTTTGGACAGCCGGTACTGGCTGTGATAACTAGTTACGGTTTGCGAGGAACAATACACATAAATACTACTGACTGATAAAAAAGGAATTGTGTTGGAGTATTTCAAAGGTTACCTACGTATTCTTTTTTAGGAGGGCCTTCTCAGAAGTTTAAGTAATAAATGTCTCACTTATACAATCTTGATATTTAGTCGTCAGTATAATTTTAATACCTTCTTTTTCAATACATGCAGATAATTAAACATTACCTACAAGAATAATAATGTTCGGGGTGAACCGAAGCAAATTTGATAAATGATAAAACTTGATTACTATAAAATTTACGTATATTTGGACTAAAACTCGGTACAAAGGAAAATTATGATAAAATGAATGAGTACGCGCGGCGCTCTTGATGGCTATATGCGAACTGACTTGGTTGAGTGAAAAATGATGAATACAGGTAAATGAGGTCAACGCAAAATTGATGACTTTACTGAAACTGTACGTTGCTTGCTCGTACATATTCCCGGGCGGGAGAAAGTGTGAGATTGTTAGTTGAGATGAAGTTAAGCATGATCTTATGATTAACAAGGTGATAAAACAATATTTTTTATTCTAACATGCAAGATGATTTTTGTTAGTACTACGAATAACAAGGTGATTCAACAATTCATCTTATCTCTAGTCACTTGAGTCTTGAATTGAAAACACTGATCGGAGCACGGGCGATGTGCTTTTATTATGCTTTAACACACGCGCACACTTTTTTGGAAACTCACTTGATTCACTTATTTCGTTTACACTACACTTCACTGCACTAACACTGGCACGGGTAGCAGGCTGCGGACCCGCAGGTCCCTCGGCCGCCGGCGCTGCCACCGCGGCTGCTGCAGACGCCCGCCTACAGCGCCACCACGCGAAGGCTACGACAGCCCCCGCCACGATCACGAAGAGCACGTATATGGCCACATAGTGGTGGACATCATGATATGATAAATTCTCTACGATGGGTTCACTGCTCTTCATAAGATCTAGTTGCTGTCTGATCTGTTGTAACTGGCGATAATGGGTCACGTTATCAGTTTCATCGTTCGGTATAGGTTGTTCTGGTACAGATATATTGAAAATATGGTTTATGGGCGAAATTTCCGGAGCTCGTATCTTGGAACTTATGCTAAGTTTGTTCATCTCTTGCTTGTGTGAATAAACGAAGAAATCAGCTGTTTTGATAATGCAACCTTGGTCGATAGTAAACAGGCCAGCGGCGGTCAATTGCACTACGGTAACTTGATCTTCGCATAGCAACTTTAACTGACACTGCTCGCAACAGAAATAAAAATATGTGTTTATTTTATGTACTTCGCTCCATTTATTAAAGCAAGAACTGATAGTTGTTCGACAATTCCTTGAATTGGGAAATGTCTCACAAAGACTCTGATCATCTTGAATGTGATAAATAGGCATCCTTAGGTGACAAAGAATGGTTGCATAATTAAGATTCAAACATAAGTCGAAATCTCTTCTTGATAGTGGCACGAACGCATCTTTGCTCAGGCTTATAGCCACATACTCTGATATAGGTACGACATTTTGTTGATTAAGGTTCCCAATCAAATGAGGAATAGGTATAGGTCGTAAAACTTCATACATGTCTCGGCTGATCAGCGGAATCTTGATCTCGAATATGATATAATTGTATGTAATTCGAGTCCGCACTTGTAGCAAATTATATATGTCAGAAAAGTCATTATTGTCGACTGGTAGAGATAAATCTTTAGGGAGTTGACCTGCTATAACGTTTAGCTCTTGTCTGATCTGGTCTGGCGTCAACAGGTGAAAATTGAACTTGCCATTATAAATGTTTGTGATCGTATCTAGTAACATTTGTTGGATATTTCTGAGGCTGTTTAGGAGATTGTTTGCCATCATGGCTGTACCGAGAAATTCGGTTATGATAGAAATGTTGTGAACAGCAATGCTAGCTTCATAGATTGTGTTTTCGAATCGGAGAATTTTATTTAAGATGGTCTTGTGATGTGAGTTCATGATATCCTCGGTGCGCTTAAGAAGGTTGAACTCTGCTTCTATAACTGAAGTCTGGTTTTTCCACAAGGAAGCCAGGTGTTTTTGATTTTCATTGATAAGAGTTATATCTTTCTCGTACTTTTCGGCGAAGCGTTCATCTAATACGCCGAAAAGACTATTAGCAATATATCCGACACCGTCTATAAGACCGCGGCGGCGACGCGAGCGCGTATCGGATTTCTGATGCATTAAAATGTTGTTATGATATTGTAGTTCCGCGAACTCGTGCTGCATCTGAGTCATTATCTCGCGGCAGTGGGATTGTTGTTTAATACTCGAGCACAGTACATTGAGGTACTTTAGATATTTGCTTATGGTGGCGTTCCCTTCTTGATAAGGACGAGTATCGTTAGTAGACGACTAGACGCCAGTCGTCTCTAATTAAATGCATGTTCGTAATGCTATCGAAATAAAGGCTGTTATTTTGCAACGGCGTTATGTTGTACATGCTTTGTACTGGCGATATAATTGTAATGAAAAATAATAACAATGCTGTAGCTAGTGATACAAAACTATAACTTTTTCTCTTGCGGGTTGATTTTTTGGATTTTGGTGACTGATTTTCTTGGTCTTTATATAGGTTTTGATTGATTTCCTCGTTGTCACTAACCGGTAAAACGGAGAGCTTTACAATTGGTCGCTGCATGAACCCGTTCTTAGTTTTGAGCGTAACAACTCTGACGTAACCATCGCTGCCGGGATGAAGTTGTACCACGCGCCCTAAGGGCCATTTACCCGGAGGCGTGTTGTCGTCTCTGATTACCACGACATCGTTTTCCTTGATGTTACGTTGTGGTTTTCTCCATTTACTCCTTGCTGCTAACAGAGTAAGGTACTCATTTGACCAGCGATCCCAGATATCTTTATATATCTTTTGAGTTAGGTGCCACCTGGTTCGTAAATCGGTTTCTGTTTCGTAGATGGTCAACGTGGGTCCACTTGCCAGGAAGTGTGCTGGAGTGATGGCGTCTAAGTCATTGGGATCTTCTGTCATTGAGCACAGTGGCCTTGAATTTAGACATCCCTCTAGCTGACAAAGGATGGTGCTATATTCTTCAAACGTAAGTGTCTGCTCACCTATAACTCTTTTGATGTGGTATTTTAGGCTTTTGACGGCGCTCTCCCATATCCCCCCCGCTGATGGCCAGGATGGGGCGTTGAAATGCCATTTAATGCCCATGCTTGCTATCTCTCCTAGAATATCTTGATCGCTGGTAGTATTTAATATTTGTTCTAGTTCTTCTTGTAGTACTTTGTCGGCCCCGACAAAGTTTCGGCCTTGATCGCTATAGATATGGCCGGGCACACCTCTTCTAGCGGCCATTCGTCGCAAGGCTGACAAAAATGCTGAAGCCGTCAGATCGGAAACGAGCTCCAGATGTACTGCTTTAGTAGACATACATACAAACACGGCCACATATCCCTTTGTGGTTTTGATACCGCGGCCTTTGTTAGCTTTGATTAGGACGTGGCCGGTGTAATCCACTCCTGTGTGATAAAAAGGGCGAGATGGATTAGATCGGGCCGGCGGCAAGTCCCCCATTAGTTGTTTCTGTTTATCTGGATTATGTTTTCGACATTTCACACACAGGCGAAGCCGTTTTTTAGCGGCTCTTATCCCACCAACGAGCCAATATTTTTGTCTCAGGAACGCAGTGGTTAGACGCGCCCCGCCGTGATATGTTAGTTCGTGTGCTTCGTCGATCAATAAATCTGATAATCTGGTGTTACTTGGAATAATAGCAGGGTGTTTTGTTTCGTGATCTATGTTGGCGTGTCTAAGTCTACCACCAACACGTAGAATTCCGGCCTCATCTAGAAAAGGATTGAATTCTAGTAACTTGCTCTTGTTATTGATGGCCTTGTTTGCCTTCAGGCTTGCAACCTCTTCATTAAATTCTTGGAGTTGAATTGCTTTAATGATCATTTGTCTTGATTTGCGCAGCTCTTCACATGATAAATGCTGATCTTTATTATTTCGCTTTATAAATCTCATGATCCATCCTAATATTCTAATAGTTTTGATCAAAGTGCTGTTTTTGGCTAATAAATTTGTTATAATTCTGTCCTCTTTTTCTGATTGGGTAACATTTACTATCAGTTTCTTTTTCGCTTCTTCATTAGTTGTGTACTGCATTGTATTTTGCTCGTTTATAGGCTGATAAGAGGATAGCCACTCGGGGCCTTGCCACCAAAGCTGATGTTGTTTAAGTTCTGTTGCTGTTGTTCCTCTACTGGCGCAGTCAGCGGGGTTTTCCTTTGATTTAACATAACGCCAACAATTTGATGGCATTATGGATATCACTTGGTTTACTCGATTGGCGACGAATGGTTTCCACCGATCAGCGTCACCGTGGAGCCATCCTAACACCGCCATTGAGTCCACCCAGCCATAGATCTTGATTACATGGCCGTTGAGACACGACTTGACTTTGTCCATTAGTTTGGATAACAACACCGCCCCACACAGTTCGAGCCGAGGTAGTGATATTGTTTTGTTTAGCGGAGCAAGTTTAGCTTTTCCTGCCACGAGTGTTATTGATTGTCTGTCTTGACAGTTGATTCGACAGTAAATGACCCACGCAAAGGCCTTTGGGCTTGCATCACAAAACCCATGGAGCTCTATGCAATCTTGATCGATTGTGCCTAGCCATCTTGGCACAACACAGTCACGGATAGTATCTATATCTGCTCTGATTTTAATCCATTCTTTGCAAATGTCCGCAGGAACTTGCTCGTCCCACTGAATATTAGTTTTCCAGATGTCTTGAAATATGATTTTTAATTTGGTTGTGATAGGGGCGAGCCAGCCCAACGGGTCAAACAGTTTGGATATATCTGATAAAAGTAATCTTTTAGTCGGTCTCGTTGTGTTGTTGTTCATTGTAGGTTGAAATGTAAAATGATCCTCTTTGGTATTCCACCCAAGCCCTAAGGTCTTCGTTGACTCAGCCTGTTTGAAGTCGAAAATGTCTTGATTATTTTCCTCAGCGCTGCAGTCGAGCAACTCGGATGCATTGGCTTTCCATTTCCTAAGATTAAATCCGCCTGATTTTAAAAGTTTGCTTAAATCTTGTTTTAATTGAATCGCAGCTTCTAGGCAGTGTTCGCCATGAATCAAATCGTCCATATAGAAGCATTGTTCTAGGACACTGGGCGCCGAACTGTCTTGATAGTTCACCTTTTCATCATATGCCAATTGCTTGAGCGTTTTCATTGCCAAGAAAGGTGCCGATTTTGTTCCGTATGTTACTGTAGTCAGCTGGTAGACTTTTAATTTGTTTGTTTCATGATCTCTCCAAAAGATTTTTTGTAACGGTTGATCTTGCTCGTCTAGCCATATTTGCCTAAACATTTTTTCTATGTCGGCAGTAAAGGCGAATTTGTATTGTCTCCACTTGATTATGAGACTTTGCAGATCTTGTTGCAAGTTAGGGCCCCGACACATTACGTCATTTAAACTAGAGCCACTTGAAGTTTTTGCTGACGCATTAAAAACTACACGAAGTTTCGTCGTCGATGAATCTAGTCGCGTGACGCAATGGTGCGGTAAATAGCATTGTGGTGTCAAGTCGCTGACGACAGTGGCAGGTTTCATATGACCGAGCTCGATGTATTCACTAATAAATTTCTTATAATCTTGCGCAATTTCCGCCTGTTTATTAAGTTTTTGTTCCAATGAATAAAATTGACCGATTGCTTTTTGTTTTGATTCGCCCAAATTTTCTTGATAATTTGGTTTCAAGGGCAATCTGACGATATATTTGCCATCTTCATGTCTGGTCGTGGTAGCTTCATAATAGTCAATGCATCGCTGGTCTTCAGATGATACGGTAGATGGTTCTGAAATATCCTCAATCTCCCAAAACCGTTGAATGTCGTCGAGATTGTGTAATACTATATTGCATTGAAATGATTTAACATTGCCACTCAATATCCAACCCAAGCGCGTTTGTTGGGCGGTTGGCAAGGTTGAATTTACTCTACAAATGCCGTCTAATAAAATGATGGAATATACGTCAGCGCCTAATAAGATGTCTATAGGGCGGTTGACGTAAAATTCTGGATCTGCTAACTTGATGTTATCGAGATATGACCAATCTGGTTTTGAAAATGAACAGCTAGGTAAGTTTTTGATGAGGCTTTTCATGATCAACACGTCAGTTTCGAACGTGAAATCGCTGATAGCTGACATGCACTTTATATTCATCATCCCTTTGCAGCTGCTCTCTTTATCACCGACACCAGAAATGACTCCCATGCATCTTTTTCTTGGTAACTGCAATAACTGTGCGGCGTGTTCAGTGATTAAAGAGACTTGGGATCCCTGATCTAGAAGAGCTCGCATAGTATGATAAGAGCCGTCCGCCGATTGTATCTTGATAATAGCGGTTGGCAACAATATTTCAATTGGTTCGTTCGGCAGCGACACGTGGGAGCTACTTTTTACCTGTTTTCCTGAGTTTGCATTCGTGGTAGCTGCACTCCCCGCGCCCGCGGCCGGCGCCGCTTCCGTTGTCATGTTACATGATTGCGTAAATGCCTCGTGCAATAAACTATTGTGAGTTTCATTGCATTTTCGGCATCGATGATCTGATAGGCATGATTTCCCAGGATGATAATTGAGACAATTTTGGCACAGATTAAATTTAGTGACGGTTTTACGTTTGTTGAACGCCGTCATTTCTAAGAACTTTTGACAAAAATATATCCCATGGTCATTGCTTTTACAAATTGAACACCTGTATCTAACTGATGCTGGCCCTGCCTTGTTGCTGGGGGGTTGTGTAGGAGGTTGTGCATTCACACTTGAAGAGAATGCATTTTTATTGAACGTAGGTTTATGATACTGATTATTATGCTTGATGTTACCTTGATATTTTGGCGTAGAGTTGTCTTGTTTTCTACGTGATGATGACTCAAGAGTTGTAAACTTTGTCTCTAAAAAGTCTAGAAACTCTTTTAACACTGGTAGCTCTCTAGGTTGTTTTACTGATTCAACGTAGTCCGTGAATGACTCCGTATCTAGCTTCTGCGACAGAATGTGCACAATCAAGGGGTCCCATGAAGTAATGTCGACTCCAAGGTTCTTGATAGCATTGAGACATTCTATAGTCGTGTCGTGCATGCGCTTGATATGATTTAATGATTGAGTTTGGACAGTCGGGAGGTTAAGTAATGTGCTAATTTGTGAAGTAAACAGCATCTTTTTGTTGTTATACCTTTGATTTAGAATTTCCCAGCAGGTAGAGTAGTTGTCGGAGCTTACAGATAAATGATGAATTAACCTTTCAGCTTCGCCTCTGACCTTTGTTTTAAGATACTGCATCTTCTGTGCACTGGACATCGATGAGTTACTATTAATAATTTCAGTGAAAAGGTCCTTGAATGAAATCCAGGTGTTGTAATTTCCACTGAACGTAGGTATCTCCATTTGAGGAGTGGCTTTTTCCCTGTGCGCCATAGACCACATTTTCTTGTTGATTTCTTTTTTGATTCTTATATACTCCCTTTCGTAACTTGAAAATGCTTCTTCGTACTTCTTATTTGATTCGTCCAATTCGCTGTCCAGCTCCCAGTGCAGAGCATCAATAGTCGCCCAACGAGCCTGGAGAGTGCGAAGGATGTCGTCAAACTCCCACTTTTCTGACATGGTTTCTAGGTCTATGGTTGATACGCAGCGATGGAAAGCCTTGAAATTGCTTTGTTGTTTTTTCAGCATGTCTTCTGTTCTGCTGGCCGTTGCTCTTGATGACGGCGATGGTTGATAAGTATCGGCTGACCTTGGTATCGCCGACGGTTGCTTGTGATCGCTTGTGGTTGGCTTGAATGTTGCCGGTTTCAACACCGTAGGGCCATGCCTTTCTTCACCAGCCACGGGTTGCTTATAATCTAATATACTTGCCCTGATTGAACGATATCTCTCCCTTACTCTCTCGTAATCGTTGTGTTCGAAGTATGGAGAATCTATACCGAACTCTGATAACCTTGAATGATTGTTTTCAAAATCGACCCAGTATGTATCTAACACTTCTACACGGCGTTGTAAATACTCTGGCGTCTTTCTCTCTGAACCATCTTTCTTGAAGTTGGTCCAGACTTGCTCAATGCCTGAAGCCAGCTGTTGTTGATTGGCCATGAGGTCTTCAAAAGTTGACATGGTAATGAAGAATAAAAAGGACTGGTCTTACTTGATAATAATGGTCTGGTGAAGGTCTTGATACTCCAGGTGTTGTTGCTTACAGCTGATGCAGGGCGGGACAGCTCGTGGTCGCGCCCCAGCACCGGCTAGCTGCTGATGACCTAAAACCTTGGTGTTTTAGGTGCTAGGCGTGCTTCTTGATTGCACACCTCTGTTGATCTGGATGTGTGATGCGTCGCCGTGCCTTGGTTGCACAGCAGCACAATCACCACGTGGTGTACACTACACGTGCACTTTCCTTCCGATAGGTTCAGCGGAACCGACGACACGTGTGCAGGTCACATGTAAGTCCACAAACGCGTTATGATCCCGCCTTTTACGGAAGGCTCGAAGGACCAATGTTCGGGGTGAACCGAAGCAAATTTGATAAATGATAAAACTTGATTACTATAAAATTTACGTATATTTGGACTAAAACTCGGTACAAAGGAAAATTATGATAAAATGAATGAGTACGCGCGGCGCTCTTGATGGCTATATGCGAACTGACTTGGTTGAGTGAAAAATGATGAATACAGGTAAATGAGGTCAACGCAAAATTGATGACTTTACTGAAACTGTACGTTGCTTGCTCGTACAAATAAATTATGTTTCGTGTGCCAATACTATAAGTGTAATTAATCTGGTGACACTATCTAACTTATATCGGTAGTGTAAACTATTTCCGTCACTTTCATGAACTAAAATATCTTCCGGCCTTATCTATAATCGCATAGGGTTATCAGACCAGTAACGCGATCTTCCCGAGGGAACGCGTCTAGATATAGGCGTTTCCGACACGCCGCGGTGGCATCTCGGAATTTCCGCTGGGTGATCACGTAAATAGCAACAAATGGCGATGCCATGGCAATCTGTGATTACATCATGACCGGAGTAAGCACTGCGGACATGACCGAGTGTTATAGGCATAAGCCCAAATAGCGCTAGACACGGGTGCTGTGGTTGCATTCCCCGCCTCAGTCAAGTTGTTATTTTGTTTCAGTCTATAATCCTAAGTTATCTGTATTGTTCTGTTCAGAAACACTATGATGAGACGATGCACTTCTAAATCAGACCACCGGACTCAGCAATAATTATCTAACAAAATAATGAAGCCAAATGATGTAGATAAAATACATACTGCATTGGTTTTACTGATGCTCTTAAACAACAGGTACGGTGATTCACCTGCAATCTTCTTTTGCTTTTGATTTGCCTTTACAAGTTATTTGGTTAAATACTTAGTCAAAAATGTTTACTATGTAGTTTAATTTTTTTGTGGGTTTTCTCATCCTAAAGTTTGAACGATTTTAACTTGTAAATAATTTAAACTCAATGAATTAATTAATTGTTATTCTGTTATCGTTCTAACTAATTGCTAGGTGCAACCTCAAGAGACCTTGTTGTATTGTTTATGTTGTTCCCACTTAAGCAGGTTTTATAAGTAAATAATAGATAGGTGAATTGCTCATAATAATTATCTGCGTATCTTTCGCAACAGGCCCACTGAAAATCAGCGCCGGGTTCTCTAGAAGACATGGCTTCTGCTGAGTGAGGTCCTCTTGGTCTGGACGGCATCAATACCTTGTGTTACGGCACGCACTCCTTGGCTCGCATTGAATTGTACGGTTTTTTTTTATTGTGTTTTTTTTATCGTTGCTGTTTTGTGTCATCATTATTGTTGTAACTTTTATTAATTTTCTTTTAACTAGCTTTGTTTGGTCAAGGGTGCGCTTGTATGTGTGTGTGTTTGTGATGTCTCTTTTCAAATTAATGCTATCCTTTTCTTTTCCTTTCCCCGAGACCTCATTCAAAATACTATTATGACGGTATCATCATCATCATCATTAGCCACACCATCTATTTCCTTGTTTTTTATAGATGATACTATAATAGCAATAGGATTGTGATCAAGTTGCATAAAACCTTCCAAGGTAATCTCCTACTTTGATATTATTCACACTTCTTCCCGGGCTCGGTATGTGGGGAAAGGGATTCTCATTTCATCTTGTGTGACATCCCGTACGGGAAATCGGAGTCAGGTCGAATTTCCAGGACATTTCATGAGTGTAGTAGCTGAAACCGTAATCATGTTTTTAATAAAGCAAAACTATACTGAATTTAACATTGTTTGACGACCTCCGGGTGTAGTGGCAAGCATGCGTTTCAAGGCGTTGCCGCTTCGAGGTCCCGGGTTCAATCCCCGGTCGGTTCAACGTAAAAATCAGAACATTCTACTTTGTCTCGGGTCTGGGTTTTATGGTACCACCGTTGTTTCCGATTTCCATAACAGAAGTGCGTTAGCAACTTACTTTGGGATCAGAGCAATGTATGCGATTGGTGTCCAGTATTTACTTACTTATTTTATCAGTTAAGTAACAATTTTAACGGTAAATGGTAGGTATGTAATATTTTAAGCCTAACTGCTAAAAACTTCTGTTTTAGTTACTCAAGTTTCCACAGAAATAAATAAACTGTTTCCGTGGAAACGATGGTAAGTAGGTATTATACCATCTGTATAATAAGTAATTAAACTCATAGCACTAAGAAGTTTCCCAGAATCATCATATAAAAGGGTTTCACTTTACAAGGTTATATTACACGAAAGCAAAGCCACGGAAAATCACCAGTGACAAAATGAGTCTTCAATATGTTCTGATGCATTTAGCTTCTAGAACTGAAGCAATTGAGAGCTAAAAAACTAGAAACTAGTAATAACAATTGGTAATAAAAACGAATGAAATTGTACCAGAAAGTCGAACTAAACGAACGACTGTACGATTCAAATACAAAAATACGTTGCATATTTGCCAGTTTTTGATGGAAAATATTTGTTTGTTTATTTTTTACGTCATTTTATCAATATGCACATTCACAACGGATTGACTTCGCCTATTCGTAATTGAGGCCAAAGTTCCAACACGTAAGTTCGCATCGTTCTTGTAAATTATTCACTTCACTCAAAACTGTTTTCGTATATAAATTATACAACAGTATCTAACCACGACTATCTACATTAATGCCGACCTACCAAATACCATGGAACAGCGGTAGAATGATTGCGACTGTATGTGTTGCAAAGAAAAATACCATACCAGATGGTTATTCAAATAGCCATTCTTGGTTAGGTAGTTTTTCTTCAAAACACACACAATCGCAAATATTCAACCGCCGGTAACGAATCTTAATCATAACTGACGATAAACAAATTATCCCGTGTTCAATAAAATGAAAGGTAGTGTGACAAAGGTAATAGTTAGTTTATTCATAACTTGCGCATCTCTATTAGAACGCTTTCACACTTAGACGACTTTAGCAGCGCGACGGTCGCGCGGCAGTCGCGCTGCTGTCAATATCATACATGAAATGCATCAGTAAGCATTTCACATTAGAGAGACGCGCTGCTGTCACTGCACATGTCAGAGAAGTATGCAAATTCCTATTTAGAACATAATACACGTCAAATGTCACGTCTCATTGTT
The DNA here is from genome assembly GCA_963924145.1 of Pyrausta purpuralis. NCBI lineage: Eukaryota > Metazoa > Arthropoda > Insecta > Lepidoptera > Crambidae > Pyrausta > Pyrausta purpuralis. The sequence goes on from OZ001664.1 coordinate 12,656,125, forward strand.
CACGCAATCACGTCTCTAGATCAAATTTTAGTGCCCTACAGACCTAAAGAGAGCAGCCATCCATCATGCTCTCATGGCCAAGAAGAAGGCTTACGTCCCTCATGAATATTTATCGTCTGTTTATCCAAACCGAGCAGCTCTAGAAAAATATATTTTTTATGATTCTTTGCGGTGTGATTGAGGCAAAATACGCACAGTACGCTCTCCTGTGTGTTTGCAATAAAGACGCGCGGATTTTATGTTGTGCGTGATTGTTTACCAAAACTAGAAGGAGTTAAGATAACCTCGCACAAAGTCGAGCTGAATCAGATTATCGTACGTATTAAGATTAGGCTCCATTATAGGTGTAACCTGATTATCGCAAAAATGGACCTACCACTATCTCTGCGCTACGAGAAATGTGTCAAAAATGAACTGTATTGACACGAAACGAACGCAAGGATGCGGGAGAGGCGCAACATGCATAACCGGGTAATGATTGCGTGGTCACCCTGATATTGTGTCGAGCATGTAGGCAGTATTTAGGTACAGTGATATTTTATCGTGACACTAAAGGTGTACATAAGATACATTACTTGATAGACATAGATATATTACTTAATTTTTAAGATAAAACGGTTTATTTTGCAATCCAACAACCAAACGAAAAAAGTTAGATTGACGCGAGATTCACCGTCCTGTATTTTTTAAGTTTTTTTTTTATCTATTAAGCGTCAAAATTTTGAAAAATTTGAAGTTTTGGAAAATAATCACTATTCAGTGTATTCTTCAATACTGTTTTTTATTTTAATTACTTTTGTGAATGCATGATTCTATTTTTTGTACAGTACAATGGACTTTCACCTTGGTATGACATTATTAGCACTCTCACATGTCTTCAATCCAAAGTAACTGATATATAAGGGGGGGCTCCCATACATGAAATTAAAACGGAAAAATAATGTTTTGGTCAAACCTATGCGTGTGGGATGTCAATGGATAGGTTTAAGGTTAAAAATGACATAGAGGTTAAAACCATTTTCTCAAGTCAACGGTTTGATAGATAGACGCTTCCAAAGAAGTAAAATGGGCGTCACCCCCCCTCCCCCCCTCTGACTTCTAAACTAAGAAAGTGTAAATTTTGAAAAAAATGTATATCGTAATAAATACTTTCAACGAATGTTTGGTTTGGACGGGATCGAACTAGGAGTTCTTGAAATATAGCACATTTTCAACAATTGCAAAAATAACTTTGTTCTTCATAAAAACACTATGAAAAACAATTATTGTAAGCGAAATCTCGCAACATTGATAACGTCACGCAGCCTACGCGTTAAAGTAAACGCTTGTAAAATTCAACAGGCTTGCTAATGTGACGGAGGCCGATTGATATAGGCATACCTACGAACGGATAGCGTAAGACCCGGGGTTCGATTCCTCGTCTGTCACACAGCCAAAGTTGCTTTTTACAAGTGCAATTTATGTTATTGCAATTTATGTTATTAAGTGTGTATAGTGACAAAAAACTATAAAAAATGTAATTATATTTGCTGGCAACAAATCTGGGGGCACGGCAGTGCCCCCACCAAGTCGAGCAAAAAAGCGTCACGGCCGTATCATCCTTTTCTCGAAGCAATTCAGACCATTTTCGACCCCCTGTAACTTCGTTGTGAATAAAACTAGAAGACTAAAATTTTCAGTAACCATGCAAGCATTGTAAAGACACGGTATATTTCAAATTTTATTCAATTTGAACCAGTAATTTAAGTTATTATTATTATTGCGTGCGAAGCCGCAGGTTTAAGCTAGTCCTATATAAATATGGGCGCATGGTAGTGCCCCTGCTAAATCGAGCAAAAAATGGGTATTCCCGTCACGCCATTGACGTTTTCATAAGAAACCACATTTCGCAGGGTCGAATTGACAGCACGGTAGCTCAATTGGTAAGAGCGTTTGGCCCGGTCTGCCAAAATGTTGCTGGTTCAAGTCCTGCCCAAGAAAACACGTGTAAATTAAATTATTTAATGCAAAAAACGTACCTACGTGCGTATTCGTACTTATTACGAGTGCGTAAGGTTGTAAATTAATTATTATACCACGCGCTGCGATGCTAGCGAGTGAGCACGGGCCGTTACTACACGCTGCGCGGTGCTAGCGCGAGGGCGCGGGGCGGGGACAGTGGCGGGGCGCGCGGGAAGGTGAATGTCACCGAGCGAGCTGTCGCGGTGCTAGCGCGAGGCGAAAAGTTCATATGTCAGAGAGAGGGCTTTAAGCAAAATTTGTTGCTGGTAGATATACATATATACAATGAGTAGAAGGTACCCAAAAGGAAAAAAGTAGAACTGTCTACAAAATACAAAAAGAAATGAGATCCCATCAAAAACAAAACTTGTCAAAAAAACCAAGTCTCGCAACTCAGTTGTTCTGTGGTAAAAAGTTGTGAGATCCATGTAATACCAAGTCAGTTATTAATTAATTCAGTCTCTACTGAAGCGACTTTCTGTCTTAATACGTCCAGTCTCTAAGACCACGATCGTAGTCCATAACAATTGAAAATCAATTGTGTCTGGAATCTCCGTACTCGAAGCATTAAGTTGTTACGAAATAATTAACAGCATCTTATAGTGACGCATATCAATATTAATATTCTTTAATATTTTATATAAATATATTGAGACTTGGCCATTTTACCGCAGAACAACTGAGTTGCGAGACTTGGTTTTTTTGACAAGTATTGTTTTTGATGGGATTATTGTGGTATTTTAGCTAAGTCGAAGTAAGTAGGTACCCTAATTCAGTTAAAATTGGCACGGAACCCTCAGTGCGCGAGTCCGACTCACACTTAGCCGGTTTTATTTTGTATTTACGGCGCCTTCTTCTGAATAACTCAGCATACAAGTCACAAACAGCAACTACGCAAATAAAGTACACAAGCTAGTTGTGAGTAACTGCGCAAGGAACTTCAAACGAAGAGCATCAGCAAAGCTTTGCCGTACAGCACTGACGGGCAAAGTTCCTCAATATATCGCTCTGGTAATATCATAATATCTGTCGTGTCCTCTTTCGAGTTTCACAATATTTTACGCCAGCGTCTCGGAGGCCTTAGGAAATATGGCATGCAATAAAAATGTCAAGTCAGGTCATCAAAATGGAAAGCCCGAGGCGTTTCGTCGCCAGATGTGGCACTGAATCAATGAAAAACTGTTTTCTTTCGTGCTTCACATCGGCGATATATCAGAATGTCCAACCCTGAAGGTGATACGCCGAGGGACAGGGTCCGGTTTGTAAACAATGAGATTGTTTTCATACGCTAGAGAGGAGAAAGTTTAGATGGGAGCTTGCTTTGTTTAAGCATATTTAGAGTTCCGTACCCAAAGGGTAATAACGGGACTCTATTACTGAGCTGTCTGTCCGTCCGTCTGTCTGTCCGTCACCAGGCTATATCTTAAGAACCGCGATTGTTTTTTTTTTACAAAATAATGTATTTGAGTTGCCACTATAACGACAAATACTAAAAATAAAATATCATTTTTAGGGGTAGTCCCATACAATAAACATCCTTTCTTGCCCTTTTTCGCTTAATATCAATAATGACAATAGCAGGCACTTGAAATATTCATCAACATAGATAATTAACCAAGTTAATGGTATGGAACCGCCTACAATCATTTATGCTTAGCCCAAATGCATGACTAGTAGAGCATGCTACATGGCGTTCAGTTCACATAAATAAATAAAATCTTCGTACGCGAGTCCGACACGCACTTAGCTCGTTTTTTAAATACATTTGCAATAAAATCTTTGTCCGCTGTAGTATTATTTTATTATTGTTAGGTCAGGTATTTGATTTCGTCATGAATTTCAAAAAAAAATATAGAAGTCTAAGTTTTATTCGTTGTTCTTTGTTTTCATCTGTTTATAGTTCCATCAGATTAGAATCATGTATCTTCCTGTATTATGTATATAAATCTTAAATTATCTGGCTAGGCTGTGTTATGAAGTGTAAAGTAAAGATGGACTATGCCGGGAACCTACACGTTTATTTATTTTTTGAGCCTTTATCTATACTAATATTATAAAGCTGAAGAGTTTGTTTCTTTGAACGCGCTAATCTCAGAAACTACTGGCCCGATTTGAAAAAATATTTTTTATGTTAGATAGTCCATTTATCGAGGAAGGCTTTAAGCTATATAACATAAAGATACGACTCACAAGACCACAGCAGGAATGAAAAATGTTGCGAAAACGGGAGAAAGATATTCCTTTTGAGAGCTTCCGCTGCGTACGCTGCGGAAACCGCTAAAGTTACACAAAAATCATGTATGACAAGATTGTTCAGCATTAAGAGTTCTATAATAAAGTCCGCGACAGCAAAAGTCTATCTTTTATGGTTGACTTACTACAACCTTTTTTATGTTAATAAATTTGTAAAAAAATAATGCATTATTTTTAGAGGTGTATTATACACACAGGTATTTATTCTTATCAAAATAAATACATTCATCATCACGAGCATTTCATTTAGAACAAAGTTGCCCTTTATATCATTTGATTCCAATAAATATCTTAGGAAATATCACAGTTTTAACATAACTCCGCACCAAAATAATGTTCGCAGTTTAAGTACAACGTGCGCTTGCGCTAATCTATACTAATATTATAAAGCTGAAGAGTTTGTTTGTTTGTTTGTTTGAACGCGCTAATCTCAAAAACTACTGGCCCGATTTGAAAAATTATTTTTACGTTAGATAGTCCATTTATCGAGGAAGGCTTTAGGCTATATAACATAAAGATACGACTCATAAGACCACAGAAGAAATGAAAAATGTTGCGAAAACGGGAGAAAGATATTCCTTTTGAGAGCTTCCGCTGCATACGCTGCGAAAACCGCTTAAGTTACACAAAAATCATGTATGACAGGATTGTTCAGCATTAAGAGTTCTATAATAAAGTCCGCGACAGCATATGTCTATCTTTTATGGTTGACTTACTACAACCTTTTTTATGTTAATAAATTCGTAAAAAAATAATGCATTATTTTTAGAGGTGTATTATACACACAGGTATTTATTCTCATCAAAATAAATACATTCATCATCACGAGCATTTCATTTAGAACCAAGTTGCCTTTTATATCATTTGATTTCAATAAATATCTTAGGAGCTATCACAGTTTTAACATAACTCCGCACCAAAATAATGTTCGCAGCTTAAGTACAACGTGCGCTTGCGCTAATATATTATAAAGCTGAAGAGTTTGTTTGTTTGAACGCGCTTATCCCAGGAACTGCTGGACCGATTTGAAAAATATTTCTGTGTTGGATAGCTTATTTATCGAGAAAGGCTTTAGGATATAAAACATGACGCTGCGACGGGAGGGGAGGGAGCAAACTCAAAACGCGCGGACGAAGTCGCGGGGGACCGCTAGTATATTATAAATCTTCAGAATTTGTTTGTTTGAACGCGCTTATCTCAGGAACTGCTGGACCGATTTGAAAAAATATTTCTGTGTTGGATAGCTTATTTATCGAGAAAGGCTTTAGGATATAAAACATGACGCACGGGAAGGGAGGGAGCAAACTCAAAACGCGCGGACGAAGTCGCGAGGGACCGCTAGTGAAGATATCGTTACCACTTTGCTATTATTTAAAGATGAAAAATATGTTTATAATCCTGCAAGACACTTATAAAAAGTATATTTCTAATAGCGGATCCGTATGCATAAACACCATGTGCTAAGCTGTTTCCATCCACAAGAACTTAAATTCAAAATATCTAACGTCTTAAATAGTTTAATTTATTAGTATCTACTACAATAATATTGTAAGGACAAAGTCCCCTGGTCTAGGAGGGAACTTGGCGCAAGTGTAATAATGGCGTCTGTTATGTTTGCTGACGGGACAAATTCTGATCCGCGCACCTGGCAGCGACACGCGAAACGTTATTTCGTGAATTTATTATTGTATTGTTTCATATAACTGCCACGTTAAGACGTGAATTATATCTGTGTTTGTTCTTTTTGCAATCCTGATTTAGAGGTGTTTAGATTTTATATTAAAAAGGCTCTAGTTATGCATACGGGGCTACGAAGATGTTTGATATTCATACGTTTCATTTTCATAATTAGACTCATGTTACATCAACCTTAGAGCGTTTTCACATAGGCGACTTTAGCAGCTCGACGGTCGCGCGACAGCCGTGCTGCTTATAATTTCATACATAAATGACAGCAGAGCGTCTTTTATATTAGAGCGTCACCAGCGCGACAGCAGCGCAGCAGCAGCGAATGCCTTTACATTAGCAGCGCGACGGTCGCGCGACTGGGTCGGTCCCACTACACTCAATACCCATTTAAGCGCTAATACGGTGATACTATTACCACTGCAATGGGTAATAGTGCGACGGACCCGCGCGACTTACGCGCCGCTGCGGCGCTGATGCTGCGCTGCCGTGTATAGTATATTATGAAATCATCGGCAGCGCGACTGTCACGCGTAAGTCATGCTGCTGCCGCGCTGCTAAAGTCGCCTAAATGTGAAAGCGCTCTAAGCCCTTCACATTAGGGCGACAACAGCGCCGTAAAGGCGCACTTATTCATTTAAAAGTTAATAAAATATATTATTTATTTAACTTGTAATTTAAGTCACTTAAAGAACCTTTTTTCTAGCAGCTAGGTACAGCTAAACCAAAGTGATAATTTGTAAAATGTATCACGAAAGCTGATCTATTAGCACCAATTAGTTCCAAACACCGTGCTAAATAAAATAGTGACCTAACCTCCATTGGCAATTGAACATTATTAATCACAGTTGGGGCAACAATCATATTTACTTAACGAAATAGAAACCTTAAGTACTTAGTTAGTAGTTACTATACAGTCAAAAATATGCTTTAGACAAGTGCCCTCAGTGCAAGTCGGCATTTCCTTTATCTGGGTAAAGCTAACTTCCTAACTGTGCTGGTAAAAAATAAACCTTACTGCACTGTAACTCTAGTTTCTACCACAGCGAAGAATAAGGCATCAGATGGTGACCTCTGTCGGCAAGTCGACCTCACCTAGTTTAGCGGGGCGGACAGCCATCGGTGATCGATTACCAGCGGTCTTCAGATGTAAGCCATCAAGATAACACAGTGCTGTAATATGGCTCGTTTTCTCTATATTTAAAAATTCTAGATGAGTAAAAAGAAAGGGGATAAAGTGATCACGTGCCTTGGTACGAGTTTGAAGTACTTAGTGAAATTGTGTTCTATTTATGATAGATTTTTCTAATCGAAGACATCCGGGTAAGTACCTTCTTACTGAAGTAAATAAATATGCTTTTGTATTATATGTGATACTAACTATTTTAGGTTAAAGTGTACATCAAGAGTATAGCATTCAAAGGAGGTGAAATTGGACTTAAACTATGAGGGACAAGGAGAGACAATAATCTTTTGAGATGTGGTGCTGGAGATGGATGGAGCGAATAAGTTAGACTGAAAAAATAATGAACGATGAGGTCTTGGAATTGGTAAAGTAGAAGAGACTCCGTAGATGCTGACAGAACTTAAAAATGCAAAAGAGATGCCTATAAGTAATAAATGCGACTTGGTATATGAGATGGTATATGATTGTAAACCGCTATTCAGGAAATAATATAAGGGTCTGCCCCTGGCTCGCATGTAAGTACATAAGAAATGTTTGTATCTTTATCAAGGCCTATCTATATTATTTAAAAAAAACGCAATAACTCGGTAATATCTCGTCAGAAGAGAGAAAGCCTATCTATATTATTTAAAAAAACGCAATAACGCGGTAATATCTCGTCGGAAGAGAGAAAAGTTTAAAAATTTACTTAATCAACGCCAATCTCATAAAGCAATATATAAGAAAAATATGCATATTAGTTGTAAAGTAATATCAACTTACCCGAGGAGAAAAAAAAACTTAAAGGAAATGTATTTAAGATAAAGTTGGTTGAGTGGTTGAAAGAGAGATTTTTTAAAGTGTACAAGATTACATTAAATTATAGAAAGAATGTGTTAATAATTGACAAATATTTGAATGTATAGTACTTATGTGACTTGATATTCATGACATTGTTAATTTATTTTTATCGACGGGTATTGGGGCGTTTCGCAACGCAATGTTATCGGTACCGTTACCATGAGTTTATGACGGTTTTACTCGCTAGCGACGACGTAAAAAGAACCTATTGAAAATTACACAGCGACTCTAGCAATCACTGACAGAACTAAAATTTTCTATACAAAAAGTGACGTCGTCGATAGCGAGTTAAAACGACGTCGCTATAGAGTAAACTCATGGTAAGGGTACGAACCGCGCGGTGGAAATCGAAACTTCACAACACTACGGGATTTTATGCAACTTGCACTTGTAGGTAAATATGTCATTTACCACTCCGACGTTTTGATGCGGTTCCACGCGTCATGGTCGCCCCAAAACTCAACCGGTAAATACCTGATTTAACTACAAGTGAAAGTTGCATAAAATCACTTGGTGTTGTGAAGTTTCGTTTAAAAATGAATCAACGTTTAAAATCGCGGTGGAAATCGCCCAACGTATTTTTTGAATCGACCTATTTCATCGAACACTGCGAATAATCCCATTCTGGAACAGCACTTGAACGAATCGCCTTGCGGTCTGAAACACCTCGTGGTGCTAAACGCCCAATACACATTGTCACGATCGTTTCACCAAACCAATAATTAAGGGAAGAATAAAAGGAAAAAAGAAGCGAATGAATATTGGACACCAATCTCATGCATTGCCCTGGTCCCAAAGTAAGTAGCTAATGCACTTGTGTTATGGAAATCAGACACAACGGTGGTACCACAACACCCAGACCCGAGACAATATAGAAAATTTTGATTTCTATATTGACCCGACTGGGAATCGAACCCAGGACCTCAGAGCGGCGACGCCTTAAAAGCAGTATGCTAAGCCGCTACACCACGGAGGGCGATATTAAATAGCAGGACATCGACAAGAGCCAAAATTTCACATATTGATATGATATTAATTATAAAGAAAACTTGTTACCATCGCAGATAAGCTTTGTTTACTCGGAATCAAAGCTGCGTTTCATCACAGCAGCGGTACTTGCAAAAATAAGTAAATTTATCTACATGAATGATTCGTTTTTTATATATAATTAGGTACTTGACTGTACAATATTAGGTAGATAATAAAAGTTGAAGTTTCGGCAACAAACCCTGAACCTGAAAGTTGGTGAGCGGACACAGTGATCGATCACAAACAGATGTGTTGCTCCAAACACACCGTCACGACAACTCGAGAACGATCAACTTATTTTGTTTCGTGTGAGTGAGAGCCGGTAATTTCGTGTTGGGGTATCTCAAGTTTAGTTAATATGAGTGATGGATGCGCTACGAGTAAGTTATTGATTCTGTTTACCGCAAGTTACTATTGATAGTATTTTTTTTAAATATTCGACATCATAACACTTCAATGAATACTGGCCCGCACAAGCCGAAGTCTGAAGCAAAAGATTTTTTTTTTACATTTCGCTTAGATAATTTCAATTTTATCATTTTCTGCTGCATCAGATATCCTTGTTACTTACGTAGCTATCTTAAAATACATATGTAATTTATTAAGCTTAATTCAGAAAACCTTATCAATCAGTAAATACACGATAACAGGAATTTTGTCTTAGCGGTTTTCAAAAGCCACCTAGTTGATCTACAGAGAAACTACGTCGAGACTTCCAAACCTGACTAATAACCGAGACCGCTGAAAAAGTTTGACAAAAGGTACAAAAAGATTTACAACACGCACATCAAAAAGGTTTAAAGTTGCTACATACAACCTCTAAAACTGGTCAACTTTCTTTACCGTTGTTGACCGTACAAACTAAGTTAATTATTTCAGTTTTTTAAATACTTATTAAAAACTTGACGCCGCGAGCGCCCTCGTAAAACTGTAAGGGCGCGTTTGCGTGGGCGAAGCCATTTCACAATTTCAGCGGAGGCTTATCGCCAGCTAATGTTCGGTGTAACGCCGCTTCCGACATGAACTGTTCAGAATTAAAACAGTGGTGCTCCTGACTCGTCTACACAAACACCTGTTTTGCGACCACCTGGTTAAATTATAAAGATTTATTCACTTGTTTTACGGCCCAAACTAATACCCGAGATAACAGACTAAAGCGTAAATAATCCAGAATTTTATTTGAACCAACTTAGCATAACGTGATTGACGAATAGAGGCAACACTTATGTTTTTATGATTAAAGTAAGGTTACAGGATTCTTTCAGATTTTTTATTAGGTTAGGGATTCTTAGTAGAACAAATGTTAGCCTTAAAATGAATCGCTCGTTATTCGAAAGTTTATAAATTTTCCAATTTACCATCTACTTGAATATTGTGTTTATGCGGAAGCAATTCTTAGACCCTTTATACACTGCGTTACTTTTAGCATCGTTACAGTCGAGATGCAGAAGCTGGAAAATGTCAAATTATGTACTAAATTTTGGCGTCTGCATGGATACTAACGCGCGTTAGCATCGATGCAGTCGCGTTTCTGCATCGATGCTAGATGTAGCAGTGTGTAAGTGGTCTCATACCCACCGTGTTGCGTAAAATCACAGCTTATTCAAGTATAACGTAATGACGTCCAATTGCCAGATGATGTCATTATGTCAGAAAATTCTGTCAAATTAATACAATACTTCTACACCATAGTGCTTTATTGCAGCATTGATTTGCCGGATAATAATACAGTTCAATCAATCGTTCTGTTAAACTAGTTTAGTAATTCCTATTACATTTTACGTCGAAAACCGACTTTGAACTTTTCGAGTGTAAAATTGAGGAGCAAAATTAAATTTTTCAGAGTTACGCGCGTGTAAGCCTATGTGTAACGAAACCCCCCCCTTTCGACTCTGCAGAGACACTCTCTACTATCGAAATAGACCCAATGATTGAAGAATAATATAAGATTAATTATGATGTAATTTGGCAGTGTGATCGTCTAGTTTAATGGTAGGACTTTACGTTGTGTATTTATATAGTAACCAAATTCTTTTAGAGGTACGTGGATGTTTAAAAATAATAATACATTTAACAATAAATATTATGGGGTGTGTGCGCATTTAAAGGAAGGGGAAAATGGAAACCCGCAAAACCGCTGGTCATTATAACTAATAATAATTCATAGACAGATTGAAGCAAATCTGACCACTCTCCTTGCATTCATAATTTAAATTGTTTTTTTTATTCCTATAAAATATTATTAGTTAAGACCTTGTGGGTTTATTTTAGGCTTGGGGGGCTCCTCCACCGCCCCCCAACATGATGGCCCCCAATTTTATTTCGCCTTTCCCTGGAATGGATCCTACTTGAATAACGTATTTTTACGTGAAATATGCGCTAAAAGGAAGACCTGAGCCTAAAGACATTTAATATAAATATCTTCCTAACCCTTTTCCCTAAGTAACTTCATGTAAAGTCAACCAAAGGATCCCAAAGAAAATGCAACCTGAAACCACAATTCAAATACTACAACGTATTATGTAATGCTGCACCATCGACTATCTACATCTGTGACAATTGTTATGGATTCCAAGCTCGCCATGATTGTGTGTGGCATTGCCCCCCAAAGCCAAGGTTTCACTACGTCCACCCTATAGCTTGCTGGAGAAAGGGTGGTCGTCCCCTAACAATAACACACACAGGAATCATAAGAAAAGCACAGTGATCTTGGACCATCAAATGTTACAGCAGCACCAATACGGGCACATTCGAAAGCAGCAGAGCACATTTATTAAATGTTATACTTCCAAAGGATTCTCTGCTACAAGAGAATTCCCTGGAAGCATCTTTGTCTATTGTCGTTTAATAATACAGAGCTAATCCAAAAATACCAATGACTCCTTTAAAGAGCGGTTTGAAATCTGCATGAGCTCTTTGGAACCATTGATATGCCCACATCAGCCCATATTATTTACATTTTTCCATTTATATCAGCACCAAGTTGATCCTTGTTTTGGTAAACTATTCATGAAAATCAAAGTTATATTATATTATTGGATTTGAAACTAAATCATGTGTCATACTGTTACATACAGCAATCAAAATTTACATTAAATGTTTGGCTCAAATCTAAAGGGTTAGATGATTGTAAAGGATTTTCTACAAACCAGTACCTCTTATTAAAGTATGAAATTACTATTTCTTTTCAGTAATGCGAGCCTTTAACTTGACTCTTAAATTTGCATCCTGAACCTTCAATATTTGAATATTTAAATAGCAATAACTGTCAGATAATGATAAAGTGTATTGGATCCATTCGCTCTTTTATTTATTTCCTTGAACTCTTAGGATATGACATCTAATTTTCATATAATCCCAACCCTACCACTGCTTCGGGACAATTAAAATAAGTGTTGAGAAGAAGCAGCGCAACAAACTCAACACGTATTATTATATATAATAAAAGATCAAAATAAATAATTGATCACATTATAATTATTTGTTTGACAATCATGTGATAGGGATGAAAGTAAAAATAAAATATATTAATCATAGCCAAGTTGGAGATTAAAATATTAAATATTTTGTAAGTTAAATTAAAATATAAATGAGAATATTTTAAGTAGTAAAAGTTAAATAAAGTTAGTCCACAACGTCCCACTGCTAAGCAAATCCCCTAAATCTATCCCCTAAACTTAAACTTTGAACATTCTAAATTAGGATTGCTAGTCCTATAAATCAGCTTAATTTTTCCTAAAATAATGTTGTCATAAGTGAAATAATATCAGTCAGAAGTCAGTTTGGATGACACAAGAATTTGAATTTATCATCAATATTTTGTTAATTTAATATCAATACGAAATGATAATGTCATGTATCAAGTTTCAAAGAAGTTATAACTTTCATTAATTTTTTAAATAAACGATGATTTAATTCCGAAATAAATGAGTTAAACACGGATGTTAATAAATATTTAAGTCAATAAAAATACCGCGAATATTTAACTAAATTTGGCCGTAAACACAAAAGTCATAACATTGTAAAATACACATAAAACTATTTCAAAACAAAAGAAATCAAACAAGCAATTTACAAAATATTTACAAGAAAGTGGAAAGAAATTTACAAAAATTACAAGTTTGACATTATTTACAATCAAATAGTTATGAAAATGATAAATAAATACTTAGTAATCTCAATATTATATATTTTAAGCACTTCAACCGAGCTTGTAAACTATTCCATTTTCCAGTGATAACATAAAATAAAATGTTAAGAAATCTGTTGAATTCTTAAATACTAAATTAAATTCAATCTATACAAACATACCTACATACAGGAACTTTTGAGGTAATAATATTGCAAATAAACAAACTCCTTTCTAATAACTTTTATGATTGTCTCTAGGGAGTCGAACCCAAGACATGGAAATAGCGATTTCTACTTGACTTCGTCCATAAATTCAGACTAATAATATTTAACAACGTACATATTTAAAATAAGACGTTTGATTGGTAATTTCATTAAATATTTGAGAATCGAACCCAAACCACTTGCATTCATTCTAGAAATTTAATTACAACAATAATATTTGTAGCTTGGACTGAAACCTAGAGTCCTTAATAAAACACCATACGGCTGACTTTCTATATTTTTAAACTCAAAATACCAACAACGGGAATCGAACCCATTGAAAGCACAAACTATTCAATTACAATTAATTACATAAAAAAAATTCACTTACTTGAATAATAAATCAATAATCTCTTCAACAGATATCTTAACTAGATAAAATCACTTACCAGAAAGTACGCCTTACTCTTTTATCAGCATACCTAAACTCAAAACCTAACTAGGCTATCGTAAGCCCTAAAATACCCGGAAACGCGGATACAATAACTTTACAGCTATTCGACGATGATGCTGCGCCAATTCTTCCCCTGAAGTCCTGCCACACCCAGCTCCTCCTTATTACACTCGCGTGCGCATCTATTGAGCGCTCCCTAATCCTTTCCGAAATCGACTGTCCCTGAACTATCCTGCCAATCAGTTTTGTTTCTTTCAGACCCCCCCGCGCCCTTACATATGACTTTAAACTGTTCTAAGCAACTCACTTCATTTACAGAGGTTCTCAACTTTAGGTGAACGATTACTTATTTGTATTGAAAAGATTTAAAGTTTGAAAGGATAAATGTTCTAGTCACCCATATTTTTGAGTACTCTAATTAAAATTTAACAGTAAACCTCTATTATTATTATCAAGTCAATGATTTTCCCGTATTTATGATAAAATACATTCCTTAATATTGACTTATAAAATATCGATATTTTATGATTTAAACTACCTATCAGCGCTATTAATTAATAAATATAATAATTATATGCAATGCTATTGAAATTCTAGCAACATAATTCTTGTCTTTGTTAACTAGCCAAATGTTGGCTACCACTGGTCATCCGAAAACAACGTAAGTACTTGAAAAAAAGAACGCCTGCGCAACACATTTATTTCTTGGAATTTGAGACAAACCTACGCGATATTTGCGACATTTCAATAGTAGTTAAATTATTTGAAGCTAAATAATAACCAACGTAATAATAAATCAGATAATATTTTTAAACTTTAATTTGACAGGGTGGGGTTGTTACATATGTTAGGTTGAATCCTTAGTAGATTTAAGGTAGGTATTTGAAAACGCTAACTTAAGAAATGTTTACAAATAAACTATTATCTACAATGTTTATTAATACCTCTATTTAAAAAATAAATCCATATTTCCCTTGTTCACGCTTGAACGACAGCACCTATTTTGCTTATTCTTTTGTTGTGGCGATAGTTTTGGACAGGAGTAGGTTCTTATGCCGGCGGCGAAACGAAAGTTCGCCAGGTCCACTAGTTCATAATAATAAGTACGTCAAAACTGCAACGCTGACTTCCTACGTCAATTGTGCTCATATAATTTACAAAAAGTTGAAAATGATCAAAAGTGAAGCAATAAAGAAACAAATGAAAATCTGATAATACAAAGAATGCGACAACAACACAGTCAAAACACATACTGGCAAAATCACAGTAGAGCAAAAAGGAAAACTCAAACGACCCTTCAAATAAAGAAATCAAATGAACCGTACAAAAGCGAATAATGAGCACTCAATCTATGGAAGTCTGGTGCACCCACAAACGGCATAAATCCTCTCTTAATTTATTGCACTTCCTTCCTATTCGTCGTTTTACATACGATGCACTCTCAGATCGCAGATCGAAGTGTTCAATAGATCTATTCTCCCTTCTTAATTTATTGCCGATTGCCAACGCAAGAGGGCGTTGAGTTACCGCCTAAGCAGAGGCCGTTGAAATTTGAATAGGGGAACGAATCTATTTCGCTCTTTTTAAGAGTTTCGTTTATTTTTATTACTTTCTTTACGTGTTTTGCAATCTACTACGCTATTACTTCGCGGGGGTGGACCAAGTGGAGCAACCCCGGATAAATTTGATAGCTGTTTTGGAAATTGATTTTATTGAAAACAGCAACAGTCTGCTGCTTAACTTTACAATCACAATATAATATCATTCCAAGTATCTTAATTCCAAATAGATCATTAAAGATCAGATTTGTTTTATTTATAGACATGTTTTATTAACGACACCTCGTTCCAATGAGTATTTCACTTATGGAAAAAATCCCCGAACACCAAACTTCGATTTAAATTTTATCAACAAATCGATTCATTTGGCGACTGCATCGCTGCTAAAAGTAGCAGTACAGGGTATCTGTCGTCTTCGTACGCAGTATGCGAAGCACCTAAATGACAGCTGTATTAACGTTTACGTTCAAACCCCCTTTTTGCAGCGACCGACGCCTAACCAAACGTTAAGTAGAAAAGTTTATCCATATTCATATTACTAAACTTAGAATTTTAGAAACGTAATAAATTTTTTTCTCTGTCGTATCCTGAAAATGTATGTGATATTGTTATTTTGTTAAAAAAAAAAACAACGCTTAGCCAATTTGCCAGCAATATAAAATACTGGTAAACTTTTGACAGGCAAACGTAAATATCTAAAATTTTTAGTAAAGTATTTCTTGTACATACTGTGTAGAACGTAAATGACTTTTTTCTTTACTACTATGGTTTATTATACTGATCAATTTGAACTCCGACTGTTACAAGTCCAACGCCTGAGGCAACCCTCCGCTTATCTCCAGCAATCAAACAAACGAACGATAATAATGTTAGAAGTTAGAAGATTTGCTCACATAAGCTGACAAAGTCACACTCTGATGTCACATCGGCATGAATAGAAGTGATGATAAAGCCTCTTTCATAATACATCACAGGAGATTATTGCAAATCCTACATCGATAAATCAAAAGCTACATAAATACTTTTTCTCAAGTAGCTAATAAATAAGTTATGTTACGCATCTACGAGAAATGTAATTAAGCATCTCATTATAGTACATTATGATACAAGTGTGCTAACTTGACCATTATATACAAGGCGATATTGTGTGCGCACGAGCAAAAGCGAGTGCGCCATAAGAAAGCCGCGTATATAATGGTCACAGGCACACGTGTTTCATACGACGTTTTTCCACACACTTACCATTAATCCAAAGTTCGTCACACCACAGCCGCCAACTATTTACGAAAAATGGCGCGTTGTTTTTTTTTCTTGCCGCGAAACTGATGCAAATGTTACAAATGTAATAATTCGTTATTTAAAACACAAATTATAGAAAAAATTAAATGAATTTGAGTTATTTTTAGTAATAAAGCTGGATTTACCATTTATTGAAATAAATATGTACACACTGTTATTTTTCGCATAAATACTGTTTGTTGTGTAAGTTATAACCCGACTAAATTATATCGCTTCATCTTCTTACTTACTACTTGGTACTAGGGTACAAATGCAAATTGGTCGGGTTAATAAACAAAAGGCACTAGTGCAATAATATACAGAAAAAGCACGCGTGTTTAATATCTATGATTATGTGCCAAAAATCGGTGGAATAAAAACGTCATTTTGAGCAAGTGTGTTGAAAAATATTTTAGTTAATTACTAAAGCGATAACAATGTACTATAAACTACGTCGAGGCTTTCTATACTGGATAAGTTTCCAATATCCGTTCAAAAAAAGCGCACTTAACAGTTAAGCTGTTGTAATCTTACACGGTACTCGGGGATCCTTTGGTAATTTTACTCCGAGATCTTAGCATCAGGTTTTTCTTTTCAAACATAAAACGTAGAGATTAGCTCTAGTAATATGGCTAGCGCTCCGCATAATTTATGAGCGATGGAGCATATATCATCATCATATACGAGCATTCTACTTACTCTGTTTATGTTGATACTTGCATTATATTTTATGTAAAAGTATCGGAGTAATAAATTAATATTTATTTATTGAATACTTACCGACTAACTGTAATATTGTGTAAAATGTGTATATTCAAAAATATTGTACATAATAATATGTACATTGCACTGACCCCGAAGTAAGTAGCTAATGCACTTGTGTTATGGAAATCGGACACAATAAAAAAAAGATTTTTATTTAGTCCTTTGAATCGAATCCGAATCGAGAATCGCACCCGGGACCTAGGAACGGTAATGCCTTGAAACCAAGCGTGCTTAGTATAAATAAAAATATAAATATATTGGACACCAATCACATACATTGCTCTAATCCCAAAGTAAGTAGCTAATGCACTTGTGTTATGGAAATCAGACACAACGCTGGTACCACAACACCCAGACCCGAGACAATATAGAAAATTTTGATTTCTATATTGACCTGACCGTATGACTTATCGTATACGTTTACGTTTGAAAGAATATTTTATGAACAATTAAGTAGTTTGTTTTTGATTATGATGATCTGTTAAAAACTTGTTCCGTTTCCATATGAACAAACCAAGTAATTTGGCAGGCTTTTTGGGAGATTTATTATTATAATTAAAGTATTTATTTCAAGTCATTAATAAAACTCAGTAATAGCTAAAAGTCAACTGAATTTTGCACGATTTTAAAACTTTAAATTCCCTTCACAAGCACGTTCATGGCACTTACTTACGGGCACATGTTTTCACGTTATCTACCTGCGAAGGATGCCGTAAATACTAATAACGCTTTATTTTATATTCTCTACTGTTACATTAATTGGAAAAGGTGTTAGGAAATTATCATACAGGATTTAACGCATAGTGGCTTACGCGAGTGACTAAGTCAACTGTTTCCGCGCTAAAATGTATGTACAGACAACAGCACGTCAAGGTCAATACTGCGGTATCTTATTCAGTTGTAATAAGGGCTACTTTGCAACAAAAGCAACAAAAGTAACCTGATGTAACCGGGTTCTTGCAGTAAAATATGTTTACAAAAATAGTTCTGCCATACAATTTCATTCTATTATGAATGTCCACCAATGAATCTGGAAATAATCATGCTGTACTTATGGTAACCATACCAAATCTAGTCATTTGCTAAAGAATCAACACAAAATGTCAATAATCTTACTATTAATAAAAAAACTTTTACTAAGTAGGACGCTACTGTGTGAATAGCGTTAGCCACGAGTCTAGTAAAATGTCATTTTGGTTCCAGTTACTCGGTTGATCGGAAGTTTAAACAAGAATTCTATTCGCCAACCCTACAAATATGACCCATATTTACATTCCGGACCTGGAAATAACTGGATTATTCTGACGCGAGCATACGTTTAATCTTTTTCGGTCAGTAGTTCGGCGGTCTTCAAACGTTCTCTAACGAGATTTCTGACGGAACCCGAAGATTAGTTCTTTATACAGAAAAAGGTCTAGCTGAAGTGATGCGGAATGCCAAACGGTTAATAGGTCAAGGGCCATTCTTGTGTTACTTGAAAAGAGGGCTGCAACAAAAATTCTATTTCAGCTGTAACGTGCATCTACATTTGCATGGCGATTAAATGAAAAAGAAAGTATAAATTGCAAATTGCACTTGTAAAAAACAATTTTGGCTATGTGACAGACGAGGAATCGAACCCCGTGTCTTACGCAATCCGGGCGTATGCCTATGCCACTCGGCCACCGTCACATTAGCAAGCCTGTTGAATTTTTCAAGCGCTTTCTTTAACGCGTAGGCTGCGTAACGTCATCAATGTTGCGATGACGTTCGATTCCTCGTCTGTC
This sequence comes from Pyrausta purpuralis, assembly GCA_963924145.1. NCBI lineage: Eukaryota > Metazoa > Arthropoda > Insecta > Lepidoptera > Crambidae > Pyrausta > Pyrausta purpuralis. Next base: position 12,675,277 of record OZ001664.1, read on the forward strand.
ACACAGCCAAAGTTGCTTTTTACAAGTGCCAATTGCAATTTATATTATTAAGTTAGTATAGTGAAAAACACTATAAAAACAAAAAAATAATTATGAAAAAGAAAGTGTATTATCTCAAGATTTAACTTACTTTAAAAGAAATAGCCATGGAATTTCAGAATAGATTCAGTAATATTTTTACGATTTCAAATTAATTTTATGCCATGAACGTTTAAACTTACTTAGAATTTTATTTCACAATTCATTTAATAATACAATATAAAATACAGAAATTACATTCGCATAAAATTTTTAATTGCATCCGTTCATTTATACTGATACTCATATCCACACGCAAAAGTTTCACGTGAGCTCAATTTTACTAGATAAAACAAAGTCATAATAAATAGTCGGAAAATTTTCCGCAATGCTTCAAGCGTAATCGCGTCGGGAGCAACACAAAAACACGGAAACGTTGTGTACGATTCTGTACAAACCGCAACTCACATACAACAGTAGTGTGCTTAAGTAAATAAAACGATTTCCATCTTTCTATGTATTTACTTGTCCCAAATGCACAGATGCAATTTAGCTTTTTACTTTACAAAGTACCTCTAAAGCACACAAACCTTCAGCATGTATCCATCTATTGGTAAAATCGTATAAATATCCGTGCTGTAGGTTTTGAGTTGATATTAAACACATAAACAGACGCAGTGGCGAAACTGTCCGTGTTTAAACAATATGTGCTTATATAATATCACTACTTAAAGTCGACTCGACAAAGGAGGTTCCTTTTTTGAAGTCGGTAAGACTTCAAAAAAGGAACCTCCTTTGTCGAGTCGACTTTAAGTAGTGATATTGGTATTTGGATTGGATTTCTCGAAAACGAGAAGTCATATTGAGATATTTATTTATAGTTCAGTCAAGTTTATTCAATCTTAGGGAATATAACAAGTTTCATCAAAATCGGTTCTGTACTTTTTACGACATAAGTAAAAAATAAAAATAATTATAAAAATTACACCTCCACCAAAAAGTGACAAATTAGATTAAAAATAACGCATTCTAAGGAGAAACAGAGACGATCAATAAATAAGCTTCAATTGATACCTCGATTGCTAAATGACAAGAAGTTACTAGGGAACAGATGAACAAACGTACATACTAGTCAAAATAATAACCCTCCTTGGCCACAGTCGGGTAAAAATGAGCGTGCTCCAGATATGAAAACAATCATTCGTGCCGAGAATCTCCCACATAACTCATCATTGGCATTTGGTCGTCGCGATGTCACGTACTCAAGATCGATCTCAAACATTTCGGTAATAAACGCCCCGAATGGTATGTAGGTGAATGCCACCGTAATGAAAATAATATCACAAAGGCGAGAGAGCAAATATGAGCTATAAGAAAAACTGGACCGGGGTATGAATTTTTCGGAGCTCGCTTTCCCATGACGTATTTTCGATTTTTCTTTTAGGATGTTTTTTTAGACGTTAATATAATGTAAATAGAACAAATACTGATTTCATTAATATCTTAAACATAAACTTCGATTTTTAAAAAAATCCGAATTTAATAACGTCTTTGCCCTATTGCAGTTTAAGCGCATAATGAACAAATGAGTCACGCTTAATATGGAATGTCCATTTCGTATGAAGTAGTGGACTAATAAAATTTATCAGAACTTATTAATTATAGTTATATTTATATTATAGTTATATTATGCAAACGTCTTGTCTTTCAAACCTATATACACATACTAGCACATTGATTAAACAGAAGTAGCTCAAATCATTTAAGATTAAATTATAATTACAATGACACAGGTTTTCGTGTCAATCAATATCCTTTAATACCTATTTATTTTCTTACACAACTAGAGGCCTTTATTCCAAATGTCAGATAAGGAATATTCGTCAAATATGATACGAAACGCCTAATTTGAAAACGTCACTTATTTGAAAGTAATCATTTACGACAATGAAATTTTAAAATCATAAGATAAGTTATATCTAACGTTAGTAAAATCGACTCTAAATAAATCAGGCCTAACTAAATGACATTGACCCCTATTACCACTGACGAATGTGTAATATTTGAAAGCCACCCTCACTGCAGCTCACAAGACAAACATAAATAAATAACACGAACATCACACAAAGGTCCCCCTGCATCGAGTTACATTGACCGTTAGCCGACGCGCGAATATTTCATCTTTTCAAAATTTTTATCTCCAAACACGCTCGAGGAAACCCGTACAATCGGATTTAAAAAGCGTTTGTATCTTTTTCTTCTGCATCTGACGAAATTAACAATAAAATACGTTTTGTAAGTTTTATTAGCCGTCCTTCTAAAACCATCCCTCACTTTTTCCGTTTTCATGGAATTTCGCCTAAAGCCGCCTAAGCTTTTGTTTATTTTATGACAAAAGTTATTTTCCACACCTTTGTTCTGTGATTGTTATCATCATGCTTAAGTTTTTTTTATTAGTTTAATTTTTAATACGCTTCCAAATTTTGCCGTTTTATTTGTTTTCTCTTACAAGGTGACATAATTTAATATGATGTGACTGCGACTGTCGCGCGACCGTCGTGCTGCTTAAGTCACCTAAGTGAGAAAGCGCTCTAAGTCGCTGAAATGTGAAAGCGCTCTTAATCGTTCATCATTCGCTTCTTATCCTTAAATACATAAGTCAATAATATTCGTTTTCGAATGAATGTAAAGGTCCTAAGTTCGTCAGATCCAAGTCCAAGTAAGCTCAAAATATGCGGCCTATTTGCAAAGCCTCATATCTGTCCTCACACTGTCACCGTCTCAATGATATACATGAATGGACTGTCCAGCGGGCTTTCACTGATGTCATGCAGGGGAGGCGAGCTCAATCATAGACTCAATAGTGCGACAGGTATGGCCAGGACAAGGTAAACATGGTACCTTACTCAATTGTGATAGGGATGACTTTGCAACAAATATTTTGTGTGCGGGTTAGAGTTTTAACAAATGTGCTTTTTACGAGTCTATCTACATAAAATCTTATAGGTACCTACAACTGCAGTACTTGCCACCGATAGGTAATGAAAAACAAAAAGTGATTTTAACACTTCAGAATTTCACTTCTTTCTCTCTCTCTCTCTTGTTTTACAATGTTAACTTACACATTGAGTGTACTGAAAATATAGCAAGCTACAATCCAGTGTTTCCATAGAGATTTACCTAGTAAAAGTGCCTGAGGCAGCGCCAGTTTTCATGAAAATGCATTTTTACTAGGTGTCGCGATGCCCTGATACCTCGCTTCGATATGGTAATTCGGTGAGCTGTGGCGCAACGCGGTATTCGCTACCTTATAGCAATTTGCAAGATAAAATACTCTTTTCTCCTCAGTATCTTGATGTGTATGTCATTCTTGCTAGTAATTTTCATTGTTTATTTTGCAGACAACGGTTACATACGTGGTTATTGAAAGATAGGTTGCATTTATACTAAAAAGCGTATCTAGTTTAAGCAAAAACAAGTTCATAGGGCCAGTTTCGCCATCAAAAAAGAAGCACTACTATAATTCATACACCATATGAGTATCTGGCAGATACCGATATCCACAACTTATGTTGGCATTGCGAAACATGCCGATAGCATCACCCTAAGTGCCTTGTCGGCACCGACGCGATCTCAGGTTGCAGATTTGGAAATTGTTTTTATTTGTTAATACTTTATTATTATTTAGGTTTACATTTATTTTATTTTCTACATAAAAAATATTTTAAATAAATAATACAACTACCAAAATTCAACATTAATTATTAAATTAAATGTAATACCAATTAAAAACAAGATATGTATATTTGAAAAAAAATCTTCAAATTAAAGCATTTTTTTCAGTGCGTATGTTAATACACCTTTGGACACATCTATTGGCCCACCTTAGAGTTTAGGTTTCGATGGCCCCTACCGAAATATAATTGCTAGATTGAACAAAAACTGTTGATGCAGTTTTAAACTTGATACATTTTACCATCTTTTTCGATCGTATTGTTTTAAATTTGAATTCAGAATACCATACTACCATGGAGCTACGCCTAACAAGTCGGATATGCGCCTTGTTAAAGGCAATTGATTTTTGAATAAAAAACATGTTTTATCAAATAAAGGTTTAATTTATAACGCGTGTTGCCTCGATGGGCATCTACCACAGCTCTCATACAATTAAGCATGGAGTTTATCAACCGCTCTATGAAATTTTGAGGGATCATCTCCCATTCCTCTTCTATGTCAGTTTTCAACTCCTGCATCGTCTGGGCAACTGGCTGACGAGCCTTAACACGTCTTTTTAGCTCGTCCCACATGTGCTCAATGGGGTTCATGTCTGGGCTTCTGGCTGGCCAGTCCATAACTGTGATGTTCACATCCCGAAGATATTCCCTGACGATGCCGGCCGCATGGGCTCTTGCATTATCATGCATAAAAAGGAAATTAGGGCCCACATAGTCCGCGTATGGTATCACGTGAGGTTCTAAGCACTCACGAATGTACCTTTCAGCATTTAATGTTGGCAACCGTGGTCCTGTAACAACCTCAAGTTGAGTTTTTCCGCTCGCGGATATATCGCCCCAGACAGTCCACGAGCCACCGCCATAAGCAACCCTCTCTTTAAAGCAGCATTGTGCGAAACGCTCTCCCTTACGTCGGTAGACCTTCTTCGTTCCATCATTGCCAAGTAACACAATTTTAGACTCATCAGAAAAGAGTACACGGCTCCAATCTTGCTATGTCCAATTTAAATGACTGCGTGCGAAATGAAGGCGCGCTGTTCGGTGGGCTCGCGTTAGTTTGGACCCATTAACTGGCTTGTGTGGTACCATTTCGCGTTCTTTTAACCTTCTCCGAACGGTTCGAGCGCTCACAGATACTCCGTGGAAGTCGCGAAGTTGGTTTTGTATCTCAATGGAGGTAAGGTGACGATTTCTCAAGCTGGTCGTCACGATGAATCGATCCTGCCTTTCAGTTGTGACCCGAGATCATGGCCTTACTTGGCGACGAACAAAGCCGCCAGTCTCTAGGTACCTCCGATAAACATTTCGGACCTCAGATTGACTTAAATTAAGTTGAGCACTCATGTTTCTTTGGCTGTGTCTGGCCTGAATAAGTGCCACAGCTTGGGCGGCGACTTCAGGTGAAGTATCCATAGATTATTGATAGAACCTCACCTTAATGTTAAGAATAAGTAATGTTTGTTGCAAAACCGAAGATATCAATCACTTTTCAAGAATTAAATCCAAGTAAACCAATAAAACCAAGTTTTCTTAGTATTCGATTGTTTGATATCAACAAACAGGCTCCAAATTGTCTTTTGTTTCTTTAAATTTTGTGTTCGAAATTCAAAAAAAGACTGAATGAAATTGTGAATGTTCCAAGTTCAAAACTGCATAAAAACTTTTTGCTCGACCTAAATTATAAAATTTTAGCTAGGACCAAAAGAAACTGAAAATACAAGGTGGGCGAATAGATGTGTCCAGAAACACTTCTGTACTAGAATAATTTTAAATTCACAAATTAGGTTAAAACACCGTCTTACACCATGAACTACAAATGCAATACCACCACAACATTGTTTACCAAAGTCTAAGCTATGTCATAACATAAAAATGCTATTACGAGCCAAACTTACCAACCGCTGAGTGGATTAGGCCGCATTACCTGAAACGAAAACAAAGTATAATGTAACAAGGGCCCTTCGATACAATTTTTCGCCTATAAAAAACAAGGAAACGCACTTCTCATAACCTTCACATGGACAGAATCCTAATTCTGTAGTTACAGAAATATGGACGTTATAAAGTCGATATTTCGATTTATCGATAGTTGGGAGAATAACGATAAAGTAAAAATCTTATAACGATCTGCATACTAAGTTGTACATTCGAGTATAAATAACTTTACCAAAAACTACTTTCTTACACGGTTCTTTGATTGCTGCTGCATAGATAATTACTATTTTTAGGGTTCCGTAGCCGAATGGTAAAAAACGGAACCCTTATAGTTTCGTCAAGTCTGTCTGTCTGTCTGTTTGTCTGTCCGTCCGTCCGTACGACACAGTCATTTTATTCTGTAACTAAAAGCATCACACTGTTGAAATTTGGTAGGGAGATGTATCCTGTATAACCGCTTTACGATTCTTAAACAAATTTATTTTAATGTCTAACGTTTCACATAGCTAGACGCTTCCAAAGTGGTAAAATAGACTTCACCCCCCCTCCCCATCTAACTTCTAAACTAAGCGAGTATAAATTTTGAAAAAAATATATAATGTAGATCTTCACAAATACTTTCAACGAAAATTGGTTCGGACGGGGATCGAACGAGATTTTTTTAACACATTTTCAACAACCGCAAACGTAACTTTGTACTTCATACAAACACTATGAAAAACAAAGTTATATTTGCTGTCAACAAAATATTATGGTATTTTACTTAGTGGAAGAAAGTGGACTAATTCAGTTGAAGTTGGCACGGAACCCTCAGTGCGCGATTCTGACTCGCTCTTGGCCGGTTTTTTTTTTCTAAAACTTGTCAAGTAGGCAATGAAATTATTGTGATTCCCTATTAAGTACGAGTATGCATATTTTTTATACAAACGTTGCAAGTGTGCTAAAGTGATACATGATATTTATTGAAAGTACCTTCCTACGTTAAGTTTTATCGACCGTTAATAAACGTTAACCAGCTCTAACTATCTTAAAACCAACACTATCCCAAAAGGGCTACGAGAAATGTGGCAAAATCTCGCGTTTCAGCCGTTGCTAGAGAAATAGGACCCAACATGACCGGCCGCTGCGTGTGGGGTAGTAAATCATTTTAATAATTGATCCGGGCTGAAATATTCATGAAGTTCCATCTGAAGGTAGTAGGGAGGAAAATGGATGAAAAATGTTCTTGCCGTCGTGAATATATTCTCAGGGATGACCGTTTTAGTAGTAATATCTATACGTACGGATGCGGTGGAGGTGGTGGTTTGCGGTCGGAATATGAGGATGGAACGCTCTTGACAGTTTCCCACTACTTAAATACAACTTTAGATACAAATCTGTTAAAGTGAAATAGAGAATTAGATCGTGTAAAACATAGTCTTTGAAAAATTAGATACCTTACAATATTCGACGGCCACCGTGGTATAGTTGCTAAGCACGGTGGGTTTCAAGGCGTCGCCACTTCGAGGTCTCCGGTTCGATTCCCAGTCGTGTCAATATGGAAATCATAATTGTTTATATTGTATCGGGTCTGGGTGTTATGGTACCACCGTTGTGTCTGATTTCCATAACACAAGTGCATTGGCTACTTACTTTGGGATCACAACAATGTATGTGATTAGTGTCCAATATTTATTTATTATATTGATTGATATGTTTTTTAAAAACTGAGGACGTAATGATAGGGTTCCACTTAAACAACTTTTAGAATCTTATAAAGGTGAGGATTTAACGATGATAGAGAATCTGCCATCAATATTTAAAAATAAAATATATCTTTAGTGCACATCATATATCTATGCGTTCAAGAAATGTCAAATTGTATAAAATGAACGATCTATATATAACTTTTTACGTTAATAAGCATTTTGTTGAGAGATATCTCAAGCTGAGTGATAAAATTCTAAAATGTAAAATAAGCTGTACGAGCCATTTTCAAAGCTTTGAGATATACGAACTTCCGTGTTCCAGGATTTCCTATATCGGATTCTCGTTAGTAACTCGCAAATTTTAAAAATAAATGTTTCCAATATGTTAAAGAATTTGCCTGAAAAATTCGATGCTACGAATCAAGTGTTTGTTGATCTATAGCTTCAGTAATAAAATTACAGTCTTTTATTTCAATTCATAGTACTATTTTTTTTTCAATTATAACAATTGTCAATTTAGAACGAAATACTAAATGCATGATGTAAGATGGCCTATTTAAGGCATATATTAACTGCCATAAAATTCGTTTTCTGAAGATGTGCAAGAAGAAATACAAAACGCTGAAAATGACGTGAATGAATTATTAATTTGCGATTTGAATAACAATCGCGGCCAATTTGCTTTGACCGGAGAAAATATAATCTTGGAGTCTTGATTTTCATATTAAAACGGATATCTTTTACTATTTGATGGTTTAATTAACATTTAGACATACATATTACTGAAGAAAACATGTGTAGCAGAACCTCGAAGAAAACAAACATCCGTAAAGTGGTCACCATGTCAATAAAAAAGAAAAATGATACGATTTAAAGGTTAAAGCATGTCCATCCGCCAGTGACGGGAAAAGTATCGTATTTTCATCAACCATGCGTCAACCATACGAAAGCAAGTTACGTAAAGGGATCAGCAACGCCTCAGCATAGGATCGGCACCGGATAGCGAACGCCTCGCCTCGCATCGCGTTTGCTACAACTTATGACAGTTCTTCTTGTGAAAAACAGCCTGTTTGGCAGGGTGGGTGAAGAGTAAACGAACATCGGACGTGACAAGCCATAAACGCGTTACAACGAATGCGCTGCCTTGGTCAAGAGTGGGTCCCAAGTTCATCTCAATCCGAGGTGGTTACGCTACGAAGTTGACAGATGTGCATTGAAGTATAGAGCTTAATACAAATAATACTGAAAGCCTTCCAACACGTGTGGATAGATGTGCTTCAATATTTATTTATAACTGTTACATCCCAAACACATCCTGCTCGATTTTCCAAACGCCTTGCCATTTAACACATTTTTTCTTCAACAATACCTTAACCTCTGCAAATAAACGCATATGTTCCCCAAATTGGCTTTCGAAAGCTGTCAGCCAGGACAGGAGTAAGCCCTTGCGTGACGTCAAATGCGTATAAACGTGGCGTTATTATAAATATACAGGGTGAATTTGGAAATGTTCACATAATATGCAATAGTATTGATCGTGCAAAATTCCAAAAAAACTAGACGACCATACCCATCGGTACTTGTGAAATGCGATCATTCGTTCCGATTTTTGAGTTGTCTAATATTTTGTTTCGGTATAAATCAAAGCAAACTCTATATTATCTCCTAATTACCTATTACATTGAATAAACTTTTTTGTAAATTTGAACAAAATCAAATTGAAAAGTAATTATTTTATCTCTTTGATTCTTTAACTTCATCACATTACACATTCAGTACATAAAAAGGAACATGTTGTATAATGTAACGATATATTCTACAGATATAGACGCAGGTGTCGCCGAAACTCGTGTCCTGTTTGTATAGCTAATGGTCGACAAGTAGCAAGGAAATGATGGAACGGTCTGCGTTAAGCAGCGTTCAGACTTGTTGGAGTTACTTGATGAAGCTTGTGACACTTTTCATCCTACGATCCATCTTAATTATAGTAGGAATAATTGGTGTGAGTTATCAACACAATATATGCGAAGTAATCAACAGACGTAAGGCCAATAGTCTCGTGACTATTCGGCTTTTTCTTTCATTTCATTATTCTATTTTATTATTTTTTTATTTTTATTGATCTTTCGTTCCTAATACATACAGTTTTGCATAATTTTCTGAAACGACCGGTGTAGTCGTAAGGTTGTTCTTTTGTGTCTACTTAGCACCCCTTACAACGAAACAAAACATATATTCAATGCACAAACTTAAATAAGTATCCTTGTGTTCTCGAGTAAATTCTTACAACGTCGTATCCTTGCTACAAAATCGTCTAAAGCGACTTCAAAGAACATTCCAAAATAAATATATCTAAATATGAATATTCCGAGCAGGGAAAATGTGAAAGGTTATACTAAAACCCAATAACGAATAGCGGTTTCGTTGACAAAGTTCACAAAGCTTTGCTTTATATACATAGCTACGTAAAATCTACCTCAAACATCAACCTATATCTGATATAGGTTGTTATTTGACATGCGTTGCTAATGGAGTAAAGTATACAGGCTGGCCCAATTCCGCCGTAGACAAACGTATCATACTGATAACTGAATACGGTGGTGATGTCATGCTCGATATTAATATATTCTGTTTCATTGTTGTACAATAAAATAAAAACTGTATCTTAAAAATTTATTGCGCTTGTTCCATAAATACGAGCTTGCTAAAATCCTTTTAAGTTCCAGGCACTTCAATTCACATGAGATGAAATAAGAAACCAATAATTGCGCACGGGAGGGACTTGAAACCGCAACCATTGGCTAACCGTTTCCGGGTTGCGGGTTCAAGTCCAGCCCGTGCGCGATAATAAAAAAAACACTGTAAGTGGTAAAAATATACTTAACCAGTTCAATTCTCACTCAAGTAGAAGAGTCGCCAAATTGGCATTACGATGCAACTAAAGAAAAAATCAAAGTATTTATATTTCACTCACTCGTGTAGTGCTCTCTCAAGAGAATCTGCTGAGTAGACTACCTATACGCAATACGAAATTGCAATAATCCATTCAAAAGCAGAGCTGCATAACAGTCAAAGCATCATCGCAGTCTTAGTGTTTTTGTCGTCATCACTGAAATTATTCTGAGTAACTAAGTTACCTATTGTTAGAAATTGATTTCAGTTTATGTAATTCTCCGTATTCTCGTGAAGATTTCAATATCTTTATGCAGTGAAGAGTAAGGTGTAATAAAGTGTTCCGTCACTCCTTAAGCAATTTTCCAGAGAACCACGGGTGCTAATCTACTGAAAGCACAGTGTCGATATTATCGATAAGTGACCATTACCGCCCTCCACTAGTATACAAAGTCTGCTTGAATATTTCATATTATGTGATTAGTATCGCTACGAACATCGTTTTGTTAACGTTATTCTATAATTATGTTTGTCGTTTAGTCCTTTAATTTTCCTTCTGTCATTAATCGCATGTGATAGTTTTGTTTCGGTATTACTGAGCGTGCAACGGTGGTGTTTGTATATTATGTACCTAGATATATTTGTATAAAACATAATTAATAACGATCTAATTGATGGTAAATGATAATAAAGCCGACGGATTGTCATGACTGCATAGTTATAGCCACTTAATTATTTTCTTGAAGTAACAAGATTTGAATTTGTTTTGAAATTTGTACGTAGCAGTACGTACGCATTAGAAATATTGATATCAGAAACGTTTGGTTTGTATTGGTAATGTGAGAACTGCGTCTAGTGCACCAATGAAATTAAATCATGCACTTAAGATTTACGTACATATACGTACTAAGATTAATCTAAACCATTATCGTTAAAGCAGTAACTTTATAAACTTGAGTTATGACTGCTCACAAGATTTACGCCGAGAGATTGACTTCATTCGTTAGCCCATTCGGAGCGAGGGCCGCTATTATAGAGGTATTCTTCAGAAAATGGTGTTATCAGCGGGCGATAAGACGAGAAATGGGCTTATCCACTTACGTTACCCTCCTTTACTCATTTACCCTAAATTATATTCTTCTTTGCCCGTGTAATTGTGATAAATTGGGGCTAGTTAGAAATGAACCCTAAAGTTTTTAGTTAAACATTTTGATGAAAAAAAAAAAACTATTTTATTACTATACCTATTATATATATATAACAGTCCTTATCTCGTATTTTGTTTAATACTAGTAACTTTTGTTTTATAAAGTTCCTTAACTAACGTATTTTCGTGTCTAAAATCAAAATTTTGAATATTTAATGTAATTGTAGTTCAGACCAACTTTACAATGGTTTAACAATAACATACGATTTAATAGCGGTGATCCTTTACTTCCTGTACTGTCTCCTGGTAAAAAATATAACATAACTTTTGCACCCTACGTCTGAGTTAGGACAAATTACAGCCAATCAGTCATCGCTTAGCGCTGTAACACGAAAAGGGTGACAACTTTCACCCTCGAGTTAAATTTCCACTATGACGCAAACTGAATATGATCTATCCTGAAATATAGCGAACTATTTTCATATGTAAATGGTGCAAAAAAGGGCTGTGGCTCCGAAGCAATCCTAGGCGGCTCCGTACTAAATCATGCTATAAATTATCGCGTATGAAATATTCAGAACGCCTCCACATACGGCAGTGCGAAGAGCCGTGGAAAATTGCCATACAATATAGGCACCGCGGGGGTACTGCCAGCCAGTGCTAGTTATTTGCTTATATGTATCTAATAGGTATCTAATAATAATAAGACATAATTTAATTAATCGATGTTTGGGGTTGTAAAATATTCAGGTATAGTTTATTGAAGTCATTTAGGAATAATTAAAAATGGTAACACCTAATTTCCTTTATGTTTTAATTTAAAAGTTAAATAATGAATAAACCCTTTTGATCAAATGTGAGATGCATTGCTGGAATGTATATTAAAAAAATATGTAATAGGTACATATTCATAAGTCTAATACGATAAATATGCACGAAGATTTTTAAAGTCAAGTTGGTAATTGAGTAGGTGATTCGCTCTATCATAATCATCTCACTGAACTCATTAAGGGGCTCCCCGAATTTTAAACGGGCACACTAACGTCACTTTAGTCGAAAAATCATAACTCGTTAAATCAAAGACCAATCGAAAATCTGATTGATGCGATTGTAGCTCTGGTAATGTGGTTTAGATACTATGTTTAAATTGAATAAAACAGAATTATCTGCAGTTTAAGTTAGAAAAATTACCAATAATGACCATATTTAGCAGTTTTTTTTAACTCTAACAACAATAAACTACTTTTGAAATAATTTAAACGTACTAAATAAACTATAGAACCTGCGCTGGTAGTCTGATGCAACATTTTTGACATTTCGCGTGGATAATTTCAATTTTATGATTTTCTAATTCATGAAATATCACTTTAACTTATGTAGCTTGTGTGTTTAATAAATCTTAAAAAAATATTTGTAATTTTTAAGCTTTTTTCGAAAATTCTTCTCGATCAATGAAGACACTAATTTTGTTACGGCATTTTGCGAGCACCACCTGGTGGTTTTACAGGGAACTATGTCGAGACTTCCGACACGGTACTACAATCGTGTCTACGAATTTTTTGATTGTTTTTGTATTTAAGGAGTTATAATTATTTTAAATATCTGACGCTAGTGTGCACGTCAGAATTTTGGGGAGCCCTTTAAATGAAGTATGCCAAAAGAAATATAGCCGATAATTTAACCGGGCATTGAAAATATTAATTAATAATCGACCAGTGCAAATATAAAAGCAGCAAACATTTATTACCTGAGTAACAGATTTAAGGTTAAGATAATTTGCATTAAATGTGTTGCAAAAATAATTAATCATTTTGTGAACACAGGTCAGTGCACCCAGTTTTCAAGTATAATTTTGTGTACTGTTTATAGGTATAGGTACAGGTCCAAACAAAGTGTCGCGTATTTGTTTGTTTAATAAAACAAAAGTAACTGGCTATGTTGATTGAATATAAGAAGAATACAAAATGGAAATTTATTTCAAAGAGATAGTTTTATTTAGTTGGTGACTGTGCTGCTGCTGGCAATTTCCTAATCTGGAACGAAAATTTCTGATACATGGCTCGAAATTGTTTTGCCATGGTGTTTTGTTACCATTGCGTTATGTTTAACAAATTATTCTCCTAAACCTTTCTTTTAAGTTATTAATAAATGAGTCAAGCGCCCTCTGGTTGGGCTTTAAGGCCCACCCAAAGGGGTTGCTATGTCTGCTTGGTGCATAAAATCGATCCTTGTTTTCATGAACATCGGCGACGCCTATCGTTACAGACAGACAGAAATTTATGAGGCTCATGTTGCTCAGGAGATTGCATTTTCAACTAAAAACGTGGTTCCAAAAAGACAGAGCCACTTGCCTTAACACCAAATCAATAAATTGAAGTTTTTAACGAATAATTATCTAATAAGGTGGAGTCGGATGGAGTTCAACTGGCTTACCAGGAGCCCCGAATTTAACTCTTTTGACTATTTTATAATGAATAAACCCTAATACATAGGAGCAGAAATGGCAGCAGTATCGAAAGACTACGAATCACTAACCATCGTTCCAAATTTAAAGACTGCCAGCAGTATAACAGTCAGCATTTGGATAACATTATGTTATTTAAAAAAAAACCTTTCGTATTCTAATAAATCGACAAGAAAAATGACAAGTATTTTTTGTTTTACTGAACAATCAAATACCGCACACTCTATTTAAATACCCTGTATTACCTCTAAAAGTTTTTGATATACTCGTATAGGTAAGGCGATAGTAGGTGCAACATAATATTGCTTGCTAATGACTCGTCAATGACTTTAATCATGATCTATTAGAGAATATTGTTAATTTTCTCTCTCGGCAGAGTTAGAAGAAATTCTGAAAATAAGTTATAATGATCATTCCTTTATGAATCTGAACTATCTAAATCGAAGAAGTGATCATATGCAGGTGCATGCAATAATTCTAGGGTACACGTGACCATCCAACTCGAGCAGCGTTCGGAAAACTGCGCAAAAGCGTCTTCTCGTCTCAATTATCGATGATGATGATACGTGACCATTAAAAACTAATCTCTTACCATGTTGGTACTCTTGAATATAAATAACCTAAAACAAAGTTTGTTTTGCAAAAAAATATTAACACAAAAAGTTCTTTCAAATATCAGTCGTTCGTATCCTGATGAGTGAGATCGATCTTTCCTCTGCAGGAGGAATAAATTGAATTCTAATTTTCAATTTCAATAACAATAGACTTCAAAGAGTCGGGCGCAGGCGTCACCCAACAAGTGCTTGCGTGCAAAGAATATTGCGGCCTCGGGGTTTATTCAGTAAAGGTGTCGGTATTTTAGATTTAAGACGTCCTTGTCAGTCATTCCAGTTAAAAATTCGAAGTTATGCGATAGCCAGAACCAAATGTACTGGATAATATTATAGGTACTCGCTCTAGGAGATTATGGCCGGTCAATTTTTGTTTCCTCGGAATAATGTTTATTTATATACGTAGAAATCAGTGTAATTGCTTGTGAGCGCTGCTCTTTGTTTGTCCCCTAAAAATATTGTGATCCTGTCGACGCCGCTTAGAGCTTATCTGCACTCTCATCGTATCTAAGACTATGTTCGTATTTTTGTAAGGCTGCTTGACTTTATCACTCATGCTAGTAGATATCCAAAAGAAATTTAAAAAAAAATCGTTAGATTGTACTGAAATATAAACATTGCTTTTTGGAATGAGACCCCAAATACGGATTAATGTGGTCGTGATGAATATTTTATCATTTAGTATAGTAAATTATTTCTTATAATCTATTTTGGATTAAACTTCTGCCCACAATACATTGGATCAACGAAATTATTATAAATTCATGATGAGCAAGTCGTACTCGCCGTAAAAGCTCCTTTGAAATATAAGCGTTCGATCACAATTTCATGTTAGACTTCTAGGAAATGGCACAAAAGTACATACACTTCCTGGTATTCCTTTAAAATAAAATCCTATTGCACGTGAAAGTATGTAAGCGTTCCAAGTGCAAATGTATTTTCGAAGTCAGAGAATCAATGGACCGCAAATACATCTCGTGAGAAGTATTTGACCCTTCTGAACACAGTTATAAATGCCCCGAGGTAGAACAACCTTACGGATAAAACGTTTTTTCTTTTTACGGAAGGTTTAAAGTTATTTGTAATTTTCCCTTTAAACCTATACTTATATCATGTAGCATATTACCAGTCATTTATGCTCGAAGTTTCCTTTGACAATTAAAGTAATCTCTTAATGTTTTAGGGGACAAACTAGGTACTAAGTTTTAACATAACATTACAAGAAAAACACATGGCTTACATGTTTTAGCAAAATAAACCATATTTGCTTGGCAACAGAAACCTAATTGGCTGAAAAAGCGAATAGGAAAAACACGATAGACTAATTTTCTCTCAATTTAGTTGAGCTTTCGGTTAAGCCTTACAGTGCAACAGCTGCATGACCCAATAGGAAACAAAGCCAGATTTTTGTTTCAACTTTTTAACTTTACAGGGTGTGTGCAAAACTGCGGCAAAAGGGGCGCTGCTTTATAAACATAGATAAAAACTTTTTGGGTCCACTGCTGTGACCACTATTAAAAACACAACGCATAGATACTGCCTTGTCACTAAGCGGGATTTTTTTAAGTTTCACAACAAACATCACAAAGGCAAAAGTACAAGGCTTCAAATAAGGTTTATGGGGTTTCTTAATCACCACACAAAATAATTTAAAAACCGTGCAATTAAATCGCTAGTTTTTTTTTGTTACCAGGTCTCCTCATATTCAAGGTAGCAGGTAAGTTCTACTTATTGCAACTATGTTATACCCGTTGGTTACATCTTTGCTTGTTGAACTAATCAAACATTTATAACAGATGATAGACAAGCGTATAATTTGCCTAAGTATCTATAAAAATCCAAACACTAATAAAAATATATATGGTTCCTAATATAACGAGACGTTACGAAGTTGATAGATGTGCGTTGAAGTATGGAGTTTCATACAAAGAATACTGAACGCCTCGAGTTGATACGGTGCTGTCACCGTGACGGGTTGATAACTGGGCTTCGACCATAAGTCTTATTTGACGTTGGTAAAGTTGACCCTAAGTGACGTAAGTAAGATTGTAGGATTTCGATTGCTGCGATTTCTAGTGTTGATCGTTGTTTTAAAACAAGATAAATTGCTTCTTTACTACCTCCACAGGCGTAAAGTTACCCTCATCGAGCGAACTTATGCTCGAAGAAGCAGAACTTTAGTTAATTAGTTCAGTTACCAGATTAGTGCGATAGTTTTAGTTGTTTGGCCAGACTAATTTGAGAATCGTGTTCGTAAAACGTAGGCAAAATATTTAAAAACGCAGAGAACGGTAAAATCGGCTTAGTGCGAGTCGGACTTACAAATCAACGGCTTCCGTACCATAGACAAAAGGCAAAAAATTGCGTTTTTTGTCTATATTTACCTTGTCGTATTTCAACTGCCTAGGTACCTATCACGGTTCTTGAGATACAGCCTGGTGACGGACAGTCGAACGAACAAACGGCGAGGTCTTAGTTAAAGGGTCTCGTTTTTAGCCTTTGTGTACGGAACCCTAAAAACGTAGGGTAGTTATACCAACTTATACTCACTTTTATTTAACTTATATCTGACATGCGTTACAAGAACTTTTCTCCACTAGGGGAAATTCCATTTTACGCGAATGACAAGGACCATTGAACTGATACCACAAGATAATAAAATAAATTTTATTTGACATTTTAAATCCCGTTACAACGACCTAAAACAGTTTTTAATGTTCCCTTTTTTGGGCATTTGTATCATCAAACCAACAATCCGTAGGGAGTTTAAAGAAAGTTATAGCGGTAGAAACAGCGATATATTTTTGAAACGCAAAAAGGTGAATTGAGGTGTACACCTGCTGCTCTTTATGGCATTTGCGGATGAATTTATTCATGTTTTTTTATATATGTGCATGCGTAATGTGGAAGATATATTCGTATGATTAAAACATAAAAATAAAGGAGAAAAAATACAGAGTCATGACAAAGGAAAGGGGACATTTATCTCAAAAATTTCATCGAATATTTCAATCACTAACATGTCGTTTATTACGTTTTGAGACTAAGGTTACTTATTTGTAAAAGGTTTTAGCGTTCCTACAATACAAATTGTAAACCGAGTTACAACACAATTCAATTTAAACTCTACAGAAAATCATTGTTTCATATTACGCCAAAAGCATCAATTTTACTACTTCTTAAGTTGTGACGTGGGGTGGTGTGGGGGTGAGCGAGGTAGGCAATAAGTACAGTCCTCTTCACGACCTTTTCAAACACTGCAAGCTCTTACACCAATAGGAATAAGATTTAAAATTGTATGTTCAAACATTTGGTTAAGAGTTACCCTATTTCACCGACACTTTGACTCGGGCGCACTGATTTGATAACACCGTTTGTTTTAAGTGCCCTCGGCCCATCATTTGGCGAGAGTTTTTAGAAATACATCTACAGACACACTCGAGTATTTGAATTGAAAGAGCTTTTAACAAAGCAAACGACAATACAGCCTTTTTGTTGTATGAACATTTCCCCAAAAAAATATGCCAATGCAATTCCATTTTTATGGCCTGAGATTTACTGGGTTAGCTTGTACTCATAAAAAACTTTCGATGTATTACGTATGCGTAGTAGTAACTACATATCCCTATCCTTTTAAAATTGTTTTGGGTCTGGGTGGGTGGTACTACCATGTTTCTGAATTCGATAATACAAGTGCTAAATCTACTTACTTTGGGATCAGAGCAATGTATGAGATTCGTTCATAATTTTATATATATTATAAATTATCCTCGAAACATGGGTCGAAATATGCCAAATAAAAATCGTCTCTCCATAGAAATCACACGGATCACGTGACCGATTTAGTATAGGCAGTTTAAAAAAAGGCATTTCTGATACTGGAAATATTCATTTACACAATCATCAAAAATATTTCATAAACAACGCTGGAACAGATATAAAATCAAAACTAATTAGCTCATCATAATTTTGCTTATCAAACTTCGAAAGCATCAAAGTGACTCTCACGATAGAACTCTATGTTGGAAGTAAACAAGTATCCGGGTACAAGTAAATATTAAAACGGCTCATGACCTTTTGTAGATACAAGAAGACGATTTTATGGCTCTTTCTTCTATGTACAATGTTATTATTCCATGTCTTTGCCTTACTTCAGCTTGATTATCTATACTAATATTATAAAGCTAAAGAGTTTGTTTGTTTGTTTGTTTGAACGCGCTAATCTCAGAAACTACTGGCCCGATTTGAAAAAATATTTTTATGTTAGATAGTCCATTTATCGAGGAAGGCTTTAAGCTATTTAACATAAAGATACGACTCACAAGACCACAGCAGCAATGAAAAATGTTGCGAAAACGGGAGAAAGATATTCCTTTTGAGAGCTTCCGCTGCGTACGCTGCGGAAACCGCTAAAGTTACACAAAAACCATGTATGACAAGATTGTTCAACATTAAGAGTTCTATAATAAAGTCCGCGACAGCATAAGTCTATCTTTTATGGTTGACTTACTACAACCTTTTTTATGTTAATAAATTTGTAAAAAAATAATGCATCATTTTTAGAGGTGTATTATACACACAGGTATTTATTCTTATCAAAATAAATACATTCATCATCACGAACATTTCATTAAGAACAAAGTTGCCCTTTATATCATTTGATTCCAATAAATATCTTAGGAGCTATCACAGTTTTAACATAACTCCGCACCAAAATAATATTCGCAGCTCAAGTACAACGTGCGCTTGCGCTAATTATATTATAAAGCTGAAGAGTTTGTTGGTTTGAACGCGCTTATCTCAGGAACTGCTGAACCGATTTGAAAGAATATTTCTGTGTTAGATAGCTTATTTATTGAAAAATGCTTAAAGATATAAAACATCACGCTGCGACGGGAGGGGAGGGAGCAAACTCAAAATGCGCGGACGAATTCGCGGGGGACCGCTAGTATATTATAAAGCTGAAGAGTTTGTTTGTTTGAACGCGCTTATCTCAGGAACTGCTGGACCGATTTGAAAAAATATTTCTGTGTTGGATAGCTTATTTATCGAGAAAGGCTTTAGGATATAAAACATGACGCTGCGACGGGAGGGGAGGGAGCAAACTCAAAACGCGCGGACGAAGTCGCGGGGGACCGCTAGTTATTTATATTCATACTCTTTGAATGTTGTACCTCCATTACATGTAAATAAACGTCTGAAAAAACATACAAACATACATAAGGTACACGTGTTTAAAAGCCTAAATAGATAAACATACTCAAATATTATTAAATCCAAATGATATCACTTACATATATGTCGAATTGATGGCCTCCTTTTTTTGACGTTTGCTAACATAATAATATTGCACTAAACTTGAATTTAAACAAGGAGGAAGGATAAACGTTATTTAGCAAAAAAACTTTATTTGCTTAAGTTTTTTGCCTTTTCACTATAGTGGCAGTCACCAAAACGAAACAATCACTAAAAAAGTCATATGTAGAACTGAATTTAAAACGGTGTAGTCGGTGCCATCACGTTTACCATCTCAAGCATCAACTATCAGAGCACCCATTACAAAAATAAATTGTTCGCCTTAAATGGATTCCTTTTTTATTAAGGGTCAGGAGTTTGTTTAAGACTTTTAGTGCATTTTAGTTTTAAAGTCAGTATTTCCTGTTTTAAAGTAAATTTAATTTCCTCATTTTTGGTGATTACAAGAGGAAGGGACACCTTGTGACTCTGTTCTTTAAAAATCTTCAAATTACCTATCATAAGTTATGTTATTATAACCACCGAACTCCTAAGCTTTAAGGAGTTCCACTATCAGCTCAGCTCCACCCAATGTTGCCTATCAGGCGTAACAGCTCGTCATAATTAAGCTTCTAGTCGCAAAACTTGGCAACAATGAGACCAACTAGAAGGTTAATCCTCTAAGTAGGCAAAGTTTTTTTTAAAAAATCAGTGTACAAATTACTGTAATATGAGGTAACACAGCCACAAAAAACATACAGTCGAATTTATAACTACCTTCTTTTTTCAGGTCGGTAAAAAAACCGACTTCAAAACTAAAATGGACTAAAAAGTCTTAAATAAGCTCTTGACTATTGAAAGGAAATGTGGGGTCTAGGCAATCAATAAGTTAATTTTATTTCTTCATTTTTAGAGATTATTGGAGATGGGGGGGAGTTGCACCTTATGGCTCTGTTCTTTAAGAAGCTACAATCTACCTATTATAAGTTATTTTATTATAATTACTGAACTCTTAAGCGATAAGGAGTTCCATCATCAGCTCAGCCCCACAAGATGTTGACTATCAGACGTAACAACACGTCAACATTAAGTTTCTAGTAAAAAAACACTATACGTGCCTTTAAAATTTGAGGGTTTCCCTCGATTACACCAAGATCCCATCATCAGGTCCCAAAATGGAAAAAATGGGACCAACTAGAAGGTACACCCTCTAAGTAGGCGAATTTTTAAAGGCGTAAAAATTTCGAATCGGTCGACAAACGACTGAGATATGAGGTAACATACATACAAAAAAAAACATACAGTCGAATTGATAACCTCCTCCTTTTTTGAAGTCGGTTAAAAAAAGAAACAATTTCGGTTTAGCTATTACAGCGTCCATGTTTTAAATAGTGTAGGACTTAGTGTCTGTGGTATAGTAATTATCGGTGAACCGGAGCCCGCTACCTATTGAAAACGTAATGAACTGGATTTGTGACCTAAATTTGGTCGAATCTAGGCCTCAGCTGGGACACAAAGTGATCTATTTTCCCGCGTAACAAATTGTAAAATGACATTTTCGATCAGTTGGTTTTCGACCGGGCCAATGGAGTAGTCAATATTGAAAACGGAAGCACTACGTTCGACTCAAATCAATTTCAAACCTGTTACCTTATCATCACCATTAATGATCACATTATCAGCTAAAGGACGTCCCACATAGGTTTCCCTCGCAGTTTTCCACGGCGACCGGTTACAAGCGGTCAGTATCCAATGTGATCCTGCTATCTTCACGAGGTCGGCAGTCCATCTTATCGCTGGACGTCCTATGCTATGCCTTTGGTCGAAAAGTTTCCAATCTAGATCTTATTTGCCTCAACGACCATCAGTTCTTCGCGCTATGTGCCCAGCCCATTGCCACTTAAAAGCTTATCGATTCGCAGTCCTTTAGCTTAGTTCTTCTACATATTTCCTCTTTCTGATTACCCTGTTATATGATAATAATATAATACGAGTACAATTACTAATATTATGAAGATGCCGTTTGTTTGTTTGAACGTGGTAATCTCAGGAACTATAGGTCCGACTGTAATACATTATGATAAGACTTAACAACATTTACACTAAAAAACAAGAATATAGAACAACAATGAAAAATGACGCTGAAACGGGGGAAAATATTCCTCTTGAGAGCTTCCATATACAAAAGTCATGTGAGACGGGTTTGTTCATTGACGTCAAATGTCTTCTGTACCCCTATCACGAATAATTTGCGTCAAAGTATTCGTATAGTAACGTAATCATTTGTATGAGAATCTGAAAGCGCCTCTATCGGACGTAAAACAAACTAAATTTGGCAGCTCAAATACCTGACATTTATTGCGCGTAACCATTTTCTATAGTGTTTAACTGGATTTGCGAGCACGAACCGTTCTTTGACGTATAGTATCGTGAGTTGCAACATGATTATTTGAGATTCTAAATGTCAACAATGAGTGAAGAGAAACTAGGTAACTTTTACGGATAAGACCGCCTAAATTATTTTTTTCCAAAACAATCATACAGGTGCATTTGAAGACGAATTTAAGCTCCTGGAATGGGAAAGATTCGGCATCAACGTCAATAGCAAATACATCTCTCACCTCCGGTTTACTGATAACATACTATTTGTGCAGGCAAAAATGAGATTTTGGAACTACAGTCGAAAGCTTTGACTGAGCCTTACAACAAGTGGTTCTAAGAAAGAGGTCTATCAACGAATCCAACGCGGCCGGCTAGGCAGAGGTCGGGAAACTGCTCATCTCATTAACCTCAGTGTTTGAAGACGAAAGTTTTCAACGGGTGTGTATATAGGTACTAGTGAGACCATGCGGATCTGACACATAGTTTCGTACTATATGTGCTCAAAATCTCTCATATAACAACAGACAGAGCTTTGGCTTTTGGCTAAAAATAAAGAAACGTGTGAAATAAAGAATACGTTTGTGGTCATATTTATAATTCTAAAATTAAGACATTGCAGTAGAAATATGAAATTTATTATAATATTTTTTATCTTACACTCTTTACTTTTAACTTGAAAAGATCACGATCAGGGATACTTGTAATCGGTGTATCGATTTCGATCTTGTTGAGTTCATCTTTGCTCTGATTATGACATACGGGAGTACCGAAGACCGCCGGAACTGCTAGACTCACTTTATTTCTTCTAGCTGGGTAGGCGTATTTCTATACATTTTATTTTGGTTGTCTTCATTCTGAAAAATGATATATGTATATATATATATATATATATATATATATATATATATATATATATATATATATATATATATATATTGACGTTAATGCTTTTCATTCCATTTGTTAGAAACAGCGTCCTCTAGGAGAGCTGAGGGCTTACAATTTCTTGAGAAATAAAATCTAGCTAGAGTTTATCTCGCTATAATAGGCAATGAATAAAAGCACTTTAATCACAAATCCTTGTATTACTTTTACGTACTTACTTTTACAAAAAATCCAATATTGTTACGTTCTACTGCAAACGACTTGTCCACGTTATTTTAAATATTTTTCATCATTTTAAACTAAATATTTTGTAAAACTTTTGCATTTGTCACAATATGATGGCATAACGTCAATATGTCAATTGACAGTCTAGTAAACAGTTCAAAAATCTAAAGAATTACAGAAAATCATATATCTTCATACTAGCGGTCCCCCGCGACTTCGTCCGCGCGTTTTGAGTTTGCTCCCTCCCCTCCCGTCGCAGCGTCATGTTTTATATCCTAAAGCCTTTCTCGATAAATAAGCTATCCAACACAGAAATATTTTTTCAAATCGGTCCAGCAGTTCCTGAGATAAGCGCGTTCAAACAAACAAACTCTTCAGCTTTATAATATATTAGCGCAAGTGCACGTTGTACTTAAGCTGCGAACATTATTTTGGTGCGGAGTTATGTTAAAACTGTGATAGCTCCTAAGATATTTATTGAAATCAAATGATATACAGGGCAACTTGGTTCTAAATGAAATGCTCGTGATGATGAATGTATTTATTTTGGTAAGAATAAATACCTGTGTGTATAATACACCTCTAAAAATAATGCATCATTCTTTTACAAATTTATTAACATAAAAAGGTTGTAGTAAGTCAACCATAAAAGATAGACATATGCTGTCGCGGACTTTATTATAGAACTTTTTATGCTGAACAATCCTGTCATACATAATTTTTGTGTAACTTAAGCGGTTTCCGCAGCGTATGCAGCGGAAGCTCTCAAAAAGAATATCTTTCTCCCGTTTTCGCAACATTTTTCATTTCTGCTGTGGTCTTATGAGTCGTATCTTTATGTTTTATAGCCTAAAGCCTTCCTCGATAAATGGACTATCCAACTTAAAAAAATTTTTTCAAATCGGGCCAGTAGTTTTTGAGATTAGCGCGTTCAAACAAACAAACAAACAAACAAACTCTTCAGCTTTATAATATTAGTATAGATAAGCGCAAGCGCACGTTGTACTTAAGCTGCGAACATTATTTTGGTGCGGAGTTATGTTAAAACTGTGATAGCTCCTAAGATATTAATTGAAATCAAATGATATAAAGGGCAACTTGGTTCTAAATGAAATGCTCGTGATGAGCAATGTATTTATTTTGATAAAAATTAATACCTGTGTGTATAATACACCTCTAAAAATAATGCATTATTTTTTTACAAATTTATTAACATAAAAAAGGTTATAGTAAGTCAACCATAAAAGATAGACATATGCTGTTGCGGACTTTATTATAGAACTCTTAATGCTGAACAATCCTGTCATACATGATTTTTGTGTAACTTAAGCGGTTTCCGCAGCGTATGCAGCGGAAGCTCTCAAAAGGAATGTCTTTCTCCCGTTTTCGCAACATTTTTCATTTCTGCTGTGGTCTTATGAGTCGTATCTTTATGTTATATAGCCTAAAGCCTTCCTCGATAAATGGACTATCCAACGTAAAAAAAATTTTTCAAATCGGGCCAGTAGTTTTTGAGATTAGCGCGTTCAAACAAACAAACAAACAAACAAACAAACAAACAAACAAACAAACAAACTCTTCAGCTTTATAATATTAGTATAGATTTTAATTGACAAAAAATTTACATTTACTAACCCTGCCAAACATATTGATCGTAATTTGTTCCGTTATTGATTTCTCTTAGATTTTACTGGAATATCATGATATATTTCGATAATATTCATAAAAAATATCGCTTTACTTGTTTCTAGACGTGTCATATTTACGTTAGTATGACGTCATCTTCGTCAATGCTATCGAGCTTACTACACGACACGAGAGTGCTTCGTGATGCCGACTAACGTTGTACTGCGTAAACTCGCTACGCTAACGTGACGAATACGTCTAAAGTTCGTGATTGGGGTACTGATATAGTTTACTCAATACAAGATTTTTTATGTTATTAATTTTATACAAAATAATGTTCTATTTTCAAAGGTGTTTTCATGCCCACGGGTATTTATCTTATCAAAAAAAAAGGTCATCATCACGAGAATGATTTAGTTCTGTTTAAAGGGAAAAATGAAATCCAATGGAGTAAAATGTGTTCTCTAGAATTCATTTTACTATTTACTGCATTTTTCACAGGCTTCTCATTTCCTAAATAATTTCTTTAAAAATGTAGTATCATGGCAATAATAAATAAAAACTTGGGATAAATTCACTTTATTTAAGCATTGTATTAGCATGTACAAGTACAATAAAACGCTGCAGACAATGTCATCTTAAAATATTTTGTTTAATTTTCAAAGTGTTCTTAGATCGAGGTCTCGACTGCCACTTACAATTTTATTTGTTTTCGTAATCTCTTGAATGGTACTCAGTAGAGTTTTGATGAGTTTATTTAAAGGGTTTTCATCTGTACCCCAATCACGAACTTTCGACGTATTCGTCACGTTATCGTAGCGAGTTTACGTAGTACAACGTTAGTCGGCATCACGAAGCACTCTCGTGTCGTGTAGTAAACTCGATAGCATGACGTCATGCTAACGTAAACATGGCCGTTAAATGACACGTCCAGAAACAAGTTAAATGATTTTTTTTATGAATATTATCAAAAAATATCATGAAATTCCAGTAAAATATAAAGAGAAATCAATAACGGAACAAAATTACGATTAATATGTTTGGCAGGGTCAGCAAACGTAAAAAAATGGTCTATTAAAATATGAAGATAAATGTTTTTCTGTAATCTTTAGATTTTTGAACTGTTTAGTAGACTGTCAACTGACAGATTGACGTTATGCCATCATATTGTGACAAATTCAAAAGTTTTACAAAATATAAAATTAAAAATTATGAAAAAATATTAAAATAACGACGACAAGTCGTTTGCAGTACAATGTAACAATATTAGATTTTTGAAAAAGTAAGTACGTAAAAGTAAAACAAGGATAAATGATGAAAATGCTTTTATTCATTGGCTATTAAAACGAGATAAACTCTAGCTAGATCTTATTTCTCAAGAAATTGTGATATATCTAAGCCCTCAGCTCTCCAAGAGTCAATATATAATATATACATATTATTTTTTCAGAATAAAGACAGACCAAAATATAATGTATATACGCCTACCCAGCTAGAAGAAATAAAGTGAGTCCAGCAGTTCCAGCGGTCTTCGTTACTTCCATATTGCGAGCAAAGATGAACCCAACAAGATCAAAATCGATACACCTGTTACAAATGCCCTGTTCCTGATTTCTTTTAAAGTTAAATAATAAATATGACCACTAATGTTTTCTTTATTCCACACGTTTCTTTATTTCTTGCCAAAAGCCAAAGCTCTGTCTGTTGTTATATGTGAGATTTTAAGCACATATAGTAAGAAACTATGTGTCGGATCCGTACGTTCTCACTAGTACACACACCCGTTGAAGACTTTCGTCTTCAAACACTGAGGTTAATGAGACATGACGACGCTCTTGCGCAGTTTCCCGACCTCTGCCAAGCCGGCCGCGTTGGATTCGCTGATAGACCTCTTTCTTAGAACCACCAATTGTAAGGTTCGGTTAAGGCTTTCGACTGAAGTTGCAAAATCTCATCTTTGCCTGCACGAACAGTATATTATCAATAAACTAGAGGTGAGAGATGTATTTTCTATTGAGTTTGATGCCGAATCTTTTCCATTCCAGGAGCTTGAATCCATCTTCAAATGCAGCTGTATGATAATTTTAGAAAAAATAATAATTTAGGCGGTCTTATCCGTAAAAGTTACCTAGTTTCTCTTCGCTCATTTTTGACACACAGAATCTCAAGTAATCTTGTTGCAACTCACGATACTATACGTCAAAGAAAGGTTCGTGATCGCAAATCCAGTTTAACAGTACCCCAATCACGAACTTTTGACGTATTCGTAAAGTTAGCGTAGCGAGTTTACGCAGTACAACGTTAGTCGGCATCACGAAGCACTCTCGTGTCGTGTAGTAAAGTCGATAGCATTGACGAAGATGACGTCATACTAACGTAAATATGGCCGTTGAATGATACGTTTACGCACAATAAATGTCAGGTATTTGAGCTGCCAAATTTAGTTTGTTTTACGTCCGATAGAGGCGCTTTTAGATTCTCATACAAATGATTACGTTACTATACGAACACTTTGACGCAAATTATTCGTGATAGGGGTACAGTATAGAAAATGTTTACGCACAATAAATGTCAGGTATTTGAGCTGCCAAATTTAGTTTGTTTTACGTCCGATAGAGGCGCTTTCAGATTCTCATACAAATGATTACGTTACTATACGAATACTTTGACGCAAATTATTCGTGATAGGGGTACTGATCATTGTTGCTTGATCATTTTAACTAGCTGTATCAAGAACATTACAAGCGAGTTAAATCTGAGTAGACCGGCTGAACTACACAATTTTGGGAATAAATCTTAAAACTCAGTTAAAAGGTTTTTAATTAATTCAAATTATAATTTTGTACTTTTATTTTTAATAAGATAGACCAAAGTGACATTTGGTAGGATGTCACTTTTTCCTTATTTAAAAATAATAGTCAAATAATCGAATAGTTAAATTTTAATCAAATTGCAGATTATAATAGTGTATTTTACAAAAAATAAAATTAATATCTATAATTAAATCTGTTTAAATATCATGTATCCTCATGAAAAGAGCTGTTCTGTTATGTATATGTTTGTTTATACCTCTAAGAAACGTTTCACATGAATAAGATGAGTGAATAAAGATGTACAATCATTTTGTTCCATTTTATTTTAATTACTTTCACGTGTTAAATTAACTTCACAACGGACTGTCCAAACCTTGTGTTTTGACTAACTAGTATCAGCGTGTTTGCGTGCTGGTAATTGTTAGTCAGGCGTGAACCGGCGTCCATTGCAAATGTATGGACTTTTGTTCCGCTCTAGATACGCTTACACCCTGTTTCGAAGGATAAACATGACCCATTTTAATAATGTCTTCTATTTTGTTAATTGACCTTTGATGGCGAAATGGGTTATCTGTTCCCATCACAGTATAATATGTATGCAGACAAAGGCACAAAGAAAGCTAGTATGAAATAATACGCATTCTGTCAAAGTTCCACGACTTCTATCGGATTTATTTCAGACGAAGTAACTGTATGAATAACATACAAATATATTAATACACCAGACAAAATACCTTTAAAATTCGTGATACGAGTTTGTCAATATGATTATTCTTGCCATCACACGATGGAAACTTCCAGAGTGGCGTAACTGTAAGCGGTTTTGCCTCTAAATCTTTTTAAATCACAAAAGCCAGTCGCGATCGCATGTCGGAGGAGGAAAAGAAAATATCCTGTAGGTGGAAAACTCACAGCTGCACAGATTTGGTGCAAACTTGTGAGAAAATCCCAAATGAAAACACTCCCGAATGTAGGGCACCCCTAGATAGATTCGAAAAGTATTCCCCCACACACATTACCAACTCAATAAGGATTAAAACTTTATTTAAAGGCCGCTTTAAAACTTTTCCGTAAACAAGGTTCATCCCTTTTAATTACGCACATTCACACCACAAAATATAATACATAATACTCGGATATCACTCTCATAATATGTAGCAGATAAGAAGGAATGTAAGGTCAATTTTTGTTTAGTCATATAAATATTTCTATAAAACCTCATCCGGGTGGGTTAGTCCTTTTAAATTCGGTCTCTTATACTCAAACAGTATGAGAGATTGAGAGAGAACGTCAGTCCTTCGTTATTTTTTGTTATTCACGTTCAAACGTAGGTATCATATATATATTTTTATATAATAAAGTATGAAACGGAAATAGTAGGCTTGGACACGTAATAAGCAATTTGAAAAATTTGAAAACTATAATAAGCTCCATACAATGCGTAAGAGGCACGAACAACATTTTGCGATTATGTCTTTTAAGTACGATTCATTATAAATCGTTTCTAAATGTTCGTGACTGTATGTATATTATTTCTTATATAATTACTCTTTCACTTTATTTATCTTTGAGCTGCTGATTAAAAGTGTATTCGTAAACTAAATAATATACTCATATATCTATTTACTCGTTCATGCAAAGTCGGCAGTTTCTCATGCAAACTGTTTTAGTTCTGTAACTTGTAATTTAATCCTAAGTGCCACTCTGTTAGCAAACAACTTGCAATAATGTTGCATGGTCCTTATGCTTCGCTACCGAAGGCGTAATGGTCTTGCTAATGATAGTATCGATTGTTAAAGTTGTTTATACAGGGTGAAATTTTAATCAGTGACCAAATTTTAAGTGCAGACTCCACTGATGAATATGAACAACTTTCACTACGGGAGCAATAGTGAAATCGAGAAAAAAAAATCAGCTGTTCCATACATTTTGACCGCGCGCAAATTGGGCTTTTGTATGGAACAGCTGTTTTTTTTTCTCGATTTCACTATTGCTCCCGTAGTAAAAGTTGTTCATATTCATCAGTGGAGTCTTCACACAAAATTTGGTCACTGATTAAAATTTCACCCTGTATTGGTTGCGAAAAGATTGCTTTGAACTCAAGCTGTTTCTTAACAGAAAAAAACTCATTAACTAAGATAAACATTTAGAAGGAAGTGTTCATACTGAGCTTTTACTACTAAAGCAATGTTTATCTGTTTCGATTCTCCCGTCATATTGACTAGGTATACGTAAATATTCGTACTGTGCGTACATATCACCGCTAATAGTTATAAGGAGAAAATTAAAACTTTTGCTCAGCAGCGGGATAAAATTACTTTAAAACGGGCTTGCTACCATGTAGGTACTTAATTCTTTATAAGTTTTCAATATTGAACTGTTTCAAGCGCCACGATCACAAAGCAACTGAATAAACTTGCAGGAAGATATTTTTGACAGATATATCGTATCTAACTTTTCTTATGTTAGTGACCACAAATGCTCAATACAATATACAGCAGTAGGATGATGTTAGTTAAAATCCCTTTTTCTAAAAGATGTCGACTAAACTATTGCCCTTATTCCAATTCTATCCTGATTTATCTCGAGAAGATGTACAATCTATCGCTATTTTCAAAAAACTGCTTAAAGAACATCTACTCTCTTCAAAATAATTCTATCTACTCTTATGTCTCAGTTTATTTCCTTTCATTTCATATTGGTTTGTGTATATATTATTATGTATGATTATTACTGTGATGGTATATATATATAAATGTGTTATATATATATTTTATAAATATGTATATTATTTATTTATCTGTTCTTATTTTTATATAATTAATTTTATTATACAGATATATTTCTTTTCCACTTTTTCAGCTCTTCATTTTCATTTTCTTTTCTTTTTATGCACAAAATACCCCTTCCTATAAAACTCATAATTTCTTTACCCAAAGGTTGTCTGGAAGAGATCGCTTATAGCGATAAGACCGCCTAAATTGTACATTTCCCTAAAACGAATTTGTTAATCAATTTATGTAATGTGCAATAAAGAGTTATCTATCTATCTATCTATCTAATCGAAACGTCAGAGGCACACTGCAGATGTCCTTGGTTAAGCGCTTTGTAGGATTGTAAAGTATGAACGAATCGATACCGTTACCAAACTGGGCCCCATCGATGGGATATTACCTAACTGAATTGTTTTTTTTTTGAGACATCAAAAATTGCGCACTACTATTTGTTAGGGTTTATGAATATGTCTTTTCTGTCTGACTGAGCTATCCTGCCATAAAAGTATTTTGAAAGTTCAGTAGTCAGCGATTATTAGTATTTTGCAATTTGCAGCGCTGACAAATAAACTGGACACGCTTGTCGGGATCATGCAAGCAATTTAACGACTAAAGGCAGTCTAAGGTAGCTGTGCCACACACAGTTTGCGATTGCATCGTAATCGCTTACGAGTTACTTAATAACCCTGTTTTTAGTTTGCGAGAATCTAACCTACTTTAAAACTAAGTGAAAATACCAACTTTGTTTGAATAAAAATATAAAAGGATTCTTCGCGATGCTTTGCAAACATTTTCCAAAGGCAAAGCAAATCGATTAAAACCACATGCTTATTAACGAGAAAAGACTTGTTGTTTTTAAAAAATATTTTTTATACATAAGTGTGATATCAGTTCAAAATCAAGGCTAAGCTCTCATACATATAAATATTATTACCTACTATTATCCAATTGGTGACCGTTATGCTGCTTAAAATCATCTGATCTGGACGATGATTGGTGACAAATCGCGTAAACATATCTCAATCTCAATTTTGTTGCATTTCTGCAATGTCATTTTTACCGACTTACAAAAAGGAGGTAATCAATTCAATATGTTTGTGTGTGGTATTGTTAGAATTCGATAATATTTGATCTATTAAGGCTTTCAAACACGGGTGCGAAATTGTGTATGTGTAATTTGTCCACTGATTTTTCCATAACGAGAAGTCATAGCGAGATGTTTTTTTTTTGTTCCATCAGGTATATTTAACTTAAGGATACAGTGTAAGTTTCATCACAATCGGTCCAGTATTTTTTTGAGATATGGGTAATAATGACAAATCTGGAAATAAAAAATAATTTAAAAAGTTAAACCACCTTCAAAAAAATTACTAAAAAGCTCAAAATGACACATTTGCCCTCGATAAACGTAAGCTTAAAATCATGTTTATTAGTCAGTTTTTTTGTGGCGGTTTAATTTTTACGTCACATTTCGTTGTCTTTGACAATTGTTCAATCGTACAAAATTATCACAAGAACTTAAGCCGGAGCTTTTAGGAAGCCAGTTGATGTTAATAGTTAGGGAGGCGAATAGGGGAATTTTCGGTTATACTCGAGCGTGGCAGTTTAAGATATGAGAGATACCTTGGACCTAATAGAACAACCTTGTAAAGTATTTAGCTCTATATGTAGTGACGCGCGCCTAGGATAGACGATCAGATTAGTAAAAAAAAATCGATAGTCTGTAATACTCGAGCGCGTCAGATTAAGATATTGGGGGTTGATTTTAGTGTTTTAAGACTAAATTTAACTAATCTGACGATAAGTCCTTGACGCCGCCGAGTTATAGGGTCGCGAACTTGTAAAAAAAAAACGTTAATCCGGCATTCTCGAGCGCGATTTTTTTTATTTTTATTATGAAGAATATAATCTAAAACGTACTAAAAATACAAAATCTGCCGGTTTCCGCATGACCAGGAGTGTGGAGGAGCCATTTCGTCTTCCGAAAAACGGGTTGCGGCATATAAGTCGCGAACGATACATTTTACAAAAAAAAAGTTTAAATAAACAAAAAGGTAATTTTATTTTACACAAAAAAGGTATCTTTACATTTTTGTCTAAAGTTAAAACTTTTTGACTTGAAGCTTCATAAAAACTCAAACTCCCGGTTTGTTGAGTATATCTTGAAAACTGAGGGTGTTAAAAAAATGATATGAAATAACGATGATTAAATTATGTTACTTTAATCTCAAAAAATATTTATTTTTCTAAAGCTTCTCGACAATTTTCGTCGACTTGGAAAAGGTTACGCGTATCTGTATACAAAAGTATTATTAACATGTACAGTTTCATGTATGTATATTATTCAATAGCCTGTTGATCCTCAAATTGTTTTTTGGACGTACCGTCAGCAAAACGAAGTGAAGAATAATTAAAAAGAAAGACACAATAAAACCCATTATACCTCTCGTAGCATCTCACTTAGCACATATATTCAACGAATGTATTGATCAAGGTCAATTTCCTACTTTACTGAAATATAGTAAAATTATACCTTTATTTAAGTCAGGAGAAAAAAGTGACCCAAGCAACTTCAGGCCAATTTCCATTCTACCTGCATTTAGCAAAATATTTGAAAAAGTTATATTTAATCAATTGCTCTCTCATTTTAAACTTCATAAATTACTGCATGAGAAACAGTTTGGTTTCTCCAAAGGTAGAAATACAACAGATGCTGGGGTGGCACTCGTCAAACACATTTTGGATGCCTATGAAGATAAACATGATGCGATAGGTGTATTCTGTGACTTATCGAAGGCATTTGATTGTGTCGATCATCAAACACTCATTATCAAGCTGGAACATTACGGTGTATCTAATAATGCGTCAAAACTGTTGAATTCTTACCTCTCAGGCAGACTACAAACAGTAAACGTTAATGGCATTAACTCCTCAGGTGCCCCGCTTCAAATGGGAGTGCCCCAGGGCTCAATATTGGGACCTTTGCTGTTTTTGATCTATATTAATGACCTTCCTTTTTATTCAAAGGACTCCTGTGAGATAGTTCTGTTTGCTGATGATACATCTTTAATCTTCAAATCAAGAAGAGGCGAAAAATCATTTGACAATGTTAGCAGAGCTCTCTCTAAGGTATCAAATTGGTTCACTAGCAATAACTTGCTTCTTAATACAAAAAAGAATAAATGTATTAAATTCACCATGCCTAACGTGAAGCAAGCTACCACAGAAATTGTACTTAACGGTGAAAAATTAGATCTATCAAACTCCACTGTTTTTCTGGGCATTACATTGGATTCGAAATTGCAGTGGGGACCACATGTTGACGCTCTGGCTGGGAGACTCGCTTCAGCTGCCTTTGCGGTTAGAAAAATTAGACATTTGACTGATGTTGAAACAGCCAGGCTTGTGTATTTTAGTTACTTTCATAGTATAATGTCTTATGGTCTTCTCTTGTGGGGTTCTGCTGCGGACATCGATACCATCTTTATTTTACATTCATAAAGATGAAATAAGAAACCAAAAATTGCGCACGGGCGGGACTTGAACCAGCAACCAGCCATCTGTTTCATGGACGGACGGCTGGATGGCGCTAAGCGTCGCGCAATTGACGTTTTCATGGGGGACCACAAGTTTCGCAGGGTCGGACTGACAGCACGGTGGCTCAATTGGTGAGAGCGTTTGGCCCGGACTGCCAAAAGGTTGCTGGTTCAAGTCCCGCCCGTGCGCAATTTTTGGTTTCTTATTTCATCTTTATGAATGTAAAATGTGACACTGTGAGTGTTAAAAACATTCTAAAGCATTCCATCTTTATTTTACAGAAAAGAGCCATTCGTGCCATTTACAAACTTAGTCCCCGCGAATCCCTGAGAGAATTCTTTAAGGAAATTAACATCCTCACTGTCGCTTCTCAATACATATTTGATAATATCATGTACGTACGTAAAAATTTAGATGTTTTCATGAAAAAAAGTGACATACATTCG
Source organism: Pyrausta purpuralis (assembly GCA_963924145.1). Lineage (NCBI taxonomy): Eukaryota > Metazoa > Arthropoda > Insecta > Lepidoptera > Crambidae > Pyrausta > Pyrausta purpuralis. The sequence continues at coordinate 12,709,689 of OZ001664.1, forward strand.
TATAACACACGAAATAAAAGCAAACTTGTCATTCCAAACTTCAGGTTAGCCAAAACAATGAATTCATTTCTGGGAAATTGTGTTAAATTTTTCAACAATATACCTAATAATGTCATCGAACTACCTATTCACAAATTTAAGTTACATGTCAAAACTACCCTAATGTCTAAGGGGTATTATAAAATTCAAGACTATCTTAATGACGAAAATGTATGGACAGTCCAGCCTGCACCAAACTGATGTACCTACCTGTTTATTTGATTTGTATCATTTTTGAGGCAGCTAGTGGTGACTGAGTTTGTTCCGGCGTTTCTTCTCAGCACTTGCCAAATTGTCTGTGTTTTGTCTCGAAGCGCTAGTAGGGCCCAAAAGATAAGGAGACATGTTCTTGCCCCATACGGGCCAAAATTGATTGATATTACACTAATTATTGACGTTCATAAGTGGCATTTTGATTTGATTTGAAGAAGAAAGGAAAAAACAAGAAACCAAAAAACATTTCCGGTCAGATTAAGAGAACCCACCAACATTTTTGTCAGATTAAGAAAATATGCTTTCAGGATACCGAGATGAACCTCCCCTATGAAAATCTGACGCGCTCGAGTATTTCAAAATAACTATTTTTTTTTGCATTTTCAAAATTTCATCATAACTTATGGTCACGCCAAAATCGTCAGTTTTTTTTAAGGGAGCTTCCTTGGGGCCTACTTAACACCCCTTCCAAAAATCTGACGCGCTCGAGTAATTTTTTTTTTTTTGCATTTTTGACTACTTTATATGCCTACCCCCACCACGCAAACCGGCAGATTAGTATACCGTTGTTATCAGAGGCACTTGGGGCATACGTAGTATGAATATCTGACGCGCTCGAGAATGCCCAAGTAACTGTTTTTTTTTACATTTTTGAAAAACCGTACACGCCAAACCCACCGCTAAAATGGTTTTTACCATACGAGCTTTTCTTTTCGAAATTATTTTATCTTTCGATTTTGATAGGTCTCGACGGCGCCGTTGAATTACGCCATTTAGCTACCTCGCCTCCCTAACTATAACTTAGTTGCTGGTGCCGCAAAAAGGATTAATAACAAATCAGTGAATGTAAGTAACTAATCAATTACAGTTGTTAGAATTAACTTTATACTTACAACTTTATCTGGGTCGAGAATCCATTACCATAAGAGATAGTCTATCATACGTAATGAAATAAGACGTCTTGTAAGCAAACAAAGGTTACGTCAGTTTAAAAGGTGATTTTTCTCTACCCTTTAATGTACAATATGTATATACTGTAATGCAACGTTAATATATCGCGATACTTACTTTAGAATTCCCGGAAAATGAAGATCACCTAAGTGTATGTATGTATAGCACACATTTTGAAATACAAAAAAAAATGTAAAGATACTTCTCCCTAATCTATTTAACTAGATAGGGAGAAGTCTACCACAATTTTAGCATTTTCAAACCTCGATGATGTTGATGATGAAGAAAAATATACATGATTTTATCCTGCCGATTTTCTGCAATGGCAGGCCCTTTTATCAATGATGGTGGCGGCGAAGACCTCCGTGGTGTAGTGGCTAAACACGCTGGTTTAAAGGCGTCGCCACTCCGAGGTCCTGGTCCGGTCAATGTAGAAATCAAAATGTTGTATATTGTCTTGGATCTGGGTGTTGTGGTAACACTGTTGTGTCTGATTTCCATAACACAATTGCATTAGCTACTTACTTTGGGATCGGAGCAATGTATGTGATTGGCGGCCATTTTTAGGGTTCCGTAGCCAAATGGCAAAAAACGGAACCCTTATAGTTTCGTCAAGTCTGTCTGTCTGTCTGTCTGTCCGTCCGTATGTCACAGCCACTTTATTCTGTAACTATAAGCATCACACTGTTGAAATTTGATAGGTACGCAGGCACTTTCTAAATCACTTGAAATTATATAAATACAAAATATGTGAAGCACTATAGTTATTCAGCGATAACTTGTTCATAAGCCACTAAGCGCCTGCAAAAAGATTACTATCAATTATTCTGACATAAAAAATCGTAAATTATGTGCAGGCGTTTTAATGGATTTTATTGATAGCTTTTCAAAGAAGCTTCCCAAAATTATGTAAAAAAAAAACATGTTAAAGTAGCACTTAGGTAGTATATATTTACATTAACAAAGTAGTAAATACAACGCTAATACTATGAAAACTCATCAGTGGCCAGTCAACCTGACGTGAGAATGACTGGCAATTTAATTTATTTAATAATGATATTAACACAAAGGTAGCAAATGTTTTATGAATGGTATCAAATAGTAGAAAATAGTTATTAAATAGTGCACATGGTCCCATCTAAATGTTTCGTTTGGTCCAGTCATCCTGACGGACATGGTTTCAAAAACTATTTTCTTCTAAAGTCTAACGTTTGATACATAGACGCTTCCAAAGTGGCAAAATGGGCGTCCCTCCCACCCATCTAACTTTTAAACTTAGCGAGTGTAAATTTTGAATAAAAAACGTAATATAGATATTAACAAATACGGAATCAACGAAAATTGGTTTGGACGGGATCGAACTAGTAGTTTTTGAGATATTTTTTTAGATATTTGAGAGATTTTGTACAAACAGTATGAAAAACAAAGTTATATTTGTTGTCAACAAAATATTGTGGTATTTTATCTAAGTGGAAGTAAGTGGATTCCTTAATTCAGTTAAAGTTGGCACGGAACCTTCAGTGCGCAAGTCCGACTCGCACTTAGCCGGATTTTTATATCAGGCCAGGTACGCAGGATATATTTTAGTGCCCAGATGTGTGTGCAATACACCAGTGCGCTCTTTGTTCCTTCTCTCTCCTTGATTCAGTAAGACGGCAGTCCTACATACATGACCGAAGAGAGAGCAGGCGCAGGACTAATGGCTTAACGTGCTTTCCGAGGCACGGGGGTTTCATTACCACCAACTTCCTGACTCCGAGCTGTTTCTAAGATTTGCAAGACAGAAAACTCCAGAAACTAATTTCGACTTAACCCCGGATTTGTACTCCAAGGTACTCTTGGGTAGAAATCAGCAAGCAACCGCTATACCAACAAGGCAGTAAAAAAAATAAGACTGTAAAATCGCGATAAATAATGATGAAAACGTTAGAAATACAAAGACCAAGTAACCTGAGCTCGACTTACTGAAGACGCAGACACGACGCTGAATAATCTTAAATTATAGGCTAAAATACAGCGAGATTTTCAAAGCGGCAGAATCACATTCAAACAAAAACAGATACGACCTTGAGACTTATAATGAAGGTTCTTTTAATATTTATGATGGTGGGCATCAAAAAATTAAATTTGAAATATTTTATTATATGCCTGTAAATAAAAATAATCATATATGATCAGGTAGCAGGTTTGCTTTCCTCACTTGCGTGGGCTTCGGGCAAAGTGACAGCTTCTTTTGTATTTTAGAATTTTTACAGTGTATTTAGATTTTATTTATTTGAATACCATATCACGCAATTCCTGGACCCAGTTGATTAATATTAGTAGTTGCATTTTTTTTTTCTTTATCAACAGACATATCATATACTCTACCTTCTCTCATGCAAACGTAACAATTCAATTTAAGTCAATAATAAATCAAAGTAAACTGTGAGTATAATGTCACATTTGATTGCTACTGTCGTTATAAATTAATCATATTATATCAACAAAATATCTAATATACTTATGTAAATCAAAAAGCATTATTAATATTGCAATTAATATTCTACACGCTTCAATTCTAATCATTCATATCATTGATGTAATTTAAACTGAATGTTCTAAATAACAATCAGATTGTGTTTGTATTAATTAAAAAAAGTTAAGAAACAAATATATAGGAGGCAAAATAGAACGGCGTTTATGTATCTGAAGGCAAGAATATAAACGGAGGAAATCTAATTGTTTATGAATCAGAGTAAGTACTTGCCTTTGAAAATAGACGTCTTCATATCTTCAGGATATGCCACGAGCGAAATCCACGTTACAATCCACTTACAATATTGATGTAACAGCACTATCACATCATGTTCTTAATCTCACCGTTTGTGTTTACTTAAATTTTCCTGTGTGTCTACATGGCAATGCTGCATGTGTGTGCGTAATGAACTATAGAAGTAATTGTTTATTTTTAAGCTTTTATCTGTAGAATGCTATCGCGATTTTGGTGTTGTATTCATGTGATGTCAGGGCGCGAACCGACGCGCGTGAATCCGCCCCAGCGACGCGAAACCGACTGGTCAGGCAGGGCGGGGAGCCTTGTAGACTGCGCGCCGCCCGCCCGAGCCGGGACGCCGATACAAAATTAATACTTGTTTTGCTAAAAGCGATTTCGATTTGTCGACCCCCGAATTGGGAAAGTTAGACGGATCTTGTTAACGATAAAGGGTTCGCTAATCAACACGTTTACAGATTTGCTCCAGTTATTTTTGGTGCGCGCTTTATGTATTTACAAACGAGTTCTTTAAAAATCTCTTGAGGATATGGTGCTAATTTTGCTACACATTCAATCAAAGGAATTTGTTGTAAATAATTTTCAAAAGAAACATTATAATTAGCGACACCAGTATCGTTCTGAGAAATTTGACTGTGACTAGGCTTCCGAGTATTCTGATATCCTTTACATGCGTTCTATACAGACTACAGGATAAGGCAATGGCCAAATTGAAGACTACCAGTACTAAATTATAAAATAAATATAAATAAATAATTAAAATATAATAGCTTTTCATTAAGGCTCAGTTACAATTTCATTTAATTTTAACCCCAACGATTTTATTTCATCAGGAGTTTGGCAGCTACTTGACATTTGTAAAACAGTTGTAAGTAAATGAAGCATAACGGAGGAGCCGTTATGCTTTACCATTGTCGGGTTAATGAGATGGTTTGTCCATATTTTAACTGTAAAAGCTCGGTTCACTATCATCTGATCTTTATCAGCCAATAGCCTTCCACTGCTGAACATAAAGCTCCGCCTCTGTTTTCCACAGCGTTTGGTTGATTCATTATTATTTTAATAGCACTAGTTTTTGTAAATGCGTCTCTTCATACATCATCTCCGGGAGAGATTAGTAAATCAGCAAACGTTAGGTTTATTTTTGTCAATGAAATGCATATGTTACGCGGTGTTAAATACCACGTACTAAATATATTTCACACAGTGCATAGGTACTATAAAGTTAAATACTGAGCTACTCGTAGTGCAGTGGTAGCTTAGTTATGATAGTGATGCCAAAGTTAAGCGACCTACGGCGCGGTCGTGTTTGGATGGGTAATCAATCCGACCATATAAGTGACGTATATCACGAGCATCTCCGTGCTTCGGAAGGCACGTTAAGCCGTTTGTCCCGGCTAATATCGGTTGATATTAGTCGTCAAGCCTAGTCAGAGACGTTATGGGCAACTTATAACATCTAACAGTTTTTTTTTTACAAAAACAGACTTCGCTACATATGTGTATTGCCTCACGTTAAATACAATATTGTTTGTTTTATCTACCTGCATCTTATAATTTCACAAAATTAATACGCCAATAAGTCGACTAGACACTTAGCCATGTTCGAATGCAAATAACTCGTCCAATTTTGCTTTAATTAAATCAGACTCTGCAGTTGATATTTAATTTTATTGAAGTGGACTAGGAAAAGGTCAGGTGTTGTAGTTGAGAGGGGATTCAGATTTTAGTAGTACGTTAATACTCATGAAATTTTATTACAGAGGGCGTTTTCCACGCTGCCTGTAAATAGAGATTTATTTTTATTAATGTTGTGATGAGCATTCAATATGCATTTATCCTGCAACCGTTGGCGTCTTTTATACAGAGTGTTTGGCGAAACGGTCTGGGGCATATAGAGGACACCTATTATGCAATAATTAAAGGTCATGTATGTTAAAGTAATAATTTTAAAGTTGTCGTCAAATGTCATTTTTTATTCATTTGAATTCGATTCGATTCGATTCGATAGTGCATTACTCAGCCAGGCCACAAGGGCTCAGATCCGGTAAAACCGGCAAACCGAGGTGCACACTCTGGGATGGGAGAGGAAGGTCGGCAAGCCACGGCCCTCCGACCAGAACCAAAGTAGCTATTCAGCCTAAATTGGTCTAGGAGTAGGGAAGACGGGTATCATACATGGGGAGTGAGCGTTGATGCTGCGACGGGTTGGGCTATCTTGCCATGGTGGTCTTCCGTTATTGTTATTTGCTCGTTGTCTGATTCTGATCCACTGTCTGTTTCGCTGAGGGAGAAGATTTCTTGTGCTTTCTTTCTAAGTTTACTTTTATCTTTTGCGATTTCTTTCCATGCTTTTTGTGGTTTGGGGAAGTATTCTAGGTCGTGGGACAAAGAATTTTTCCAAGTAAAGATTGGTCGCCCGTGTTTCAGCTTATTGGCTTTGTATTTCAGAGCTGCATGTAGGATGTGTGGATGCGTTCTTCTAATTATGTGGTCATAATAGCATAACCTTAGAAACTTTATTCTTTTTGTTATTGTTTTTCCTTCTAGGATTTGGTGCGTTCTTTTGTATTTTGGTGGGTTTCTAGAGTGCCTAAGCATATCCTTCAGTATTATTCGTTCGTGCCTTCTGAGGTACGATCTGTTTGTTTTAGTAAGCGCTGCTGCTTTCAGTCCGTATGTCATTGTCGGCTCTATTATCATTTTGTATAGGAGTCTCGCTATTTCCCAGTCCATCTTGGTTTTCTTGATGAAGGGAATCAGGATTTTGGCGTTTTTCTATCCTTGTTTACAGCGTGTTCGTACTGTGCTTTTCCTGACGTGGTTCCCAGACAGATATTTATTTTATTTTATTTATTTTTATGTCCCTAGATATTTGATATCTTCTGCTGGTTGTATACATCGGCCTCCTATTCTGATGAGTTGGTTTGGCGTTCCTTTGTCCACTGGGTCTCTGATAAGGATTTTCGTTTTGGAGTCGTTTATTTTCAGGCCTACTGTTGAGAGCAGATTTTTCAGATTGGTGAAAATCGTATTGAGCCTATTCAAATTTGTGTCGAGTATTATGAGATCGTCTGCAAATGACAGACATACAGGAATGTGTATACGCAAGTCTTGGTTTAGTTTAAAGAATGATAACTCTTCTTCAAGTGTTTTTAATACTTCATCTATTACTATAGTAAATAGGCGCGGTGATAGTGGGCATCCTTGTTTTACTCCTTTGCCTTTTTTTATGAATTTAGTCGTTTGGCCATACCACTTGATGCAGGTTTCTTCGTAGATACATGCCCTTATGATTCTGTTCGTCAAGGCTTTATTTGATCTCATTGTGATTATGTCTTTTAATGCGTTAAGATCCACCGTGTCGAAGGCTTTTTCAATGTCTACCGCCATAACGTAGGTTTTCGTTCCTTCTCTCCAGTTTTCGTCTAGTATTCGTCTTAAGACAGATATGTGGTCGTCTGTAGAGCGGTTTTCACGGAAACGGAACTGAACGTTCTGCGGAACGCTGCTTGATAGTTTCCAAGCAATGCTGTTGTTTCATCTAGTCGCTTCAGGAGAAGGCTGGCATATATTCTGTATCCAGTGCAACAGATTGATATTCGCTGGTAATCGTTGATGTTTTGTGGGTGTGCCTTCTTGGGTATGGGTATTTGGACCGTCCGAGTCCAGGACTCGGGTATTACGTTGTATATCCAGGCTCTGTGGATGTGGTATAATATCATTGTCAGTATAGTATCAGGGCTTGCTTTATATAGTTCGGCTACTACTTGATCCGGTCCAGGGGCTGTGCCGTTTCGCATTTTCTTGATGATTTCCTTAATTTCTTCCAGAGTTGGTGCTGGTTCAAGATCTTCATGGTCTTCGTTGGCGTGTAATGGGATCGAAGAGCCTTCATTTTTTTCCAGTTCCTTTTCCCAAGCCGACATGGGAATGTATTTATTCTTTTTGTTGTACTTTTCCGTTTGTTTGTAGCGTCTGTAGAAGTCGTATGTTATTTTCATGCGTTGGGAGGTCGGTTTGTGGGCCAGGTCCTTAAAAAATAGTTCAAATTCCTTTTCATCCTCTTTGTTAATTATTTCTTTCAATTTTTTCCGGCTATTTATTAGTTGTTTTCGGCATTCGGCGTTGTTAGGCCGCTGTTTCTTCCAGAATTGAGCTTTTTGTACTTCTGCTAAAGCAAGTCTTCGTTCTTTTGTTCTGTGAGTTTCGTTTTTTAGAATGCTTTCAGCCGATTTTTTCATTATTTCCATTAAGCACTCCCAGGAAGGCGGGTACTGAGTTGTATTTAGTTTTGCTAAATTCTTATTTATTTCTTGTTGGAATTTGTGGCACGTGTCATCATGTTGTAATCTTTTGTAGTCTAATAATCTGTAATTGAAATTTTGGCTCGTTGGAATGTGGTCGTCCTTTTTACTAGGAGTTTCTCCAACATGTGATACTTTATTTTTGCGGGTCATGCCGTTTGATTTAGTTATAGCTATTAACAACTTGTGGTCTGATATCTTGCTATTTATTATACTCCTAACTGATTTGAATATTGGTGCACGGTGGACCTTAGTTAGAATATGATCTATTTGGGATATGTTTGAGCCAGATTTCCAGGTTGTTCTATTGCTTTTCCTTCCAAAAGTTGTGTCTACCCGCAGTTTTTCTCTTTTAATGATGTCAATGAGAATTTGCCCGTTGCTGTTGGAATGCTTGTGGAAGAGGATTTTTCCGATTAGACCGGACTTTTCTAATTCTTTCGTATCTTCTTGGCCTATATGGGCGTTGAAATCTCCTAATAGGATGAGTGTGCTTTGTTGTGGTTTATTTTGTATTAAAGTAAGCATTTTTGAAAAGGTACCGGTAGCAGCAGATGAATTGTTTGGCATGTGTGTAGTGATAATAAAGAAGTTTCTGTTTTTTGGGATTTGACGGTCACTGCTAGTGTGTTGGTTAGATTTGTTGTTTCCGTGATATTTATGTTGGAGTTTTTTCTTATTAGGACAGCCAATCCTCGACTTTTATTTGCACCCGAAAGTATCCACGTGTAGTGCTTAGATTCATTCTTACCGGATTTCATGTGCGTTTCCTGTAAGCATGCGACGTCGACGCCGTACTTGTGCAGTATGTGGTCAATAGTAGTTTTTTTTTGTGGGTTTGAGGCTCCTCTTACATTCCAATTGGCAAGTGTTATGGTTTCAGCTTCGATTGTTTGTTTCGTGCGACCTGTTGTTGCCAATATTCTGAAACCCGTGTTGTCTGCTAGTTCTGAGGATGTCAATGGCGTGCTACTGGTACTGGTGACAGTAGTGGGACTGTCCGTGTCTTGAGTTGTTAGGGATGACATATAGCTTGAGTAAGATTCAGCTTCTATCATACTATCGTAATGCGTGCCGTCGTAAATTAAATTGATGTCACCTACTGCGTCTTCCGGCGATTTAGGCTTGAAGGTAAGTTTAATGTTGTTTATTGATTGATGAACTATGACGTTCACTAAATAATAGTTAGCCGCTGCTATTAGTATGTCTGTGCCTCCCCATTTTCCTTCGTAATATTGATCTTTGATGTATTTAGAAGTTAACATTCGGGTATTCTCGTTTTCGGTGTTCGGGAGGTTACTTTGTATGGCTATGCTCATTTCGGGATCATGTTGGTTTTCGTCGACGTATTTTGCAAGGTCTCGTCTTACTGCCTTATGATCAAAGGTCAGGAATAGTAGCTGGTTAATTTGGTGAGTTATTGCATGAAAAAGACAGTTTCCGTCGCCTGGCATTTTAATGATTTCCATTTTGTTTTACCTGTGGGAAAGAGCTTATGATCTAGGTTGTTAGTGGTCTGAAAAATATAATGGGTTAGTGTAGTAATGAATTATGTTTGTGGTTAACGGGGGAGCTAAAAATAATATGTTATGAACGATTGATTCTGGTGTTATATTCTACTTCCTGGTCGGGTCGAATGGCATCTGTTTACCGATTTTACTTATTTCGATGGTTCAAAGAATATCGCAGTTGATGTGCACCACACTGTGAAGGTCAGGTAAGGGGCCGTGTTCCGGGTTTGAGTTCTCGGAGTTTGTTCATTGCTTTGCCCACGTGTTGGACGTTTGTTTTGAATTAGGGTCTGGCCAGGTTACGGACAGAACCGCTTTGTTTTATGGCAAGGGACGCATTTGTTTTTCAAGAGCTTTGTACAATTGATGCAGTGTTATTTGCTTCATTTAAAATTGTATAGTTTTAGGCTTATTTCTTTAACACGATGGTGAGTATAATAGAGTGGGAAAGTACACTGAGTTATGTGAAAGTTTGTCGGGAACGGTACTTTGTAATGGTTATTTCGAAGATTTAGTTTATTTTTAGCGGTGTCCGGGCGTTAGGAAGGATTCTTAGGATAAAGACAATAATATGCCTACCCGGGGCCTGTTACTATTGTTTGAAGTGGGAAGGGCTTGTTTTATGGTGTGCAGATGCTTGATTTGGACGCATGTGTGGAGCGATACGACCGCAGATTTCAGGATTTCAAGGTTTTTGTTATGTTTTTTTTTCCCCGCGTCACTATGAGATTTATTGTCAGTGGTCAGTGTTTCTCTGTAGGATTTGACCTTTTATGGCTCTCGTGTGTTGTTAAGGGATTGTGAAAGCTGTCTGAGTATTTCGTTACGTACTCGTTTTATTTTTAATTAGAGATTAAATTCCCTTATCAGCACAGCAGTAACTGGTATAAGCTCATATTGAAGGAATATTATAAACTATCATGCACACAAAAGTGAAGTTGTAGTATTTGAGATAATTATGAGAAGTTTATTCTTTTAGATTTTTGTGATGTGTACCTAAAGTGCTAGGTGTTTATATGGCGATGCGGCACACTAATTGCAGACACTACTCAATTGTGGGCGAAAGTAGGGTTTGTGTTAGTTTTGGTTGTAAATACAGTATGTTTTCGCCAGAAGCTAGTTTAAACCTAGTCTTTTTGTGTTTGGCTATTTTGTTGTACTTTAGAGTGGCTAAGGATGTATGGTTTATATGTTGACGTTTAGTTTCCTGTATGTAATAGGTAGAGCTATTTGTAGGTAGGTGTCTGTTGTTTGAAGTGTTGACACCTCAAATGAAATGAAATTAAATGAATCTAAATCGATGGTGTTGTGTGTGTTGCGTTATGGAAGGATCTCACCAAATTTGCGTATCTTGATGTAGCTTGGCTGTGCGCTGGGTTTGTTCTAGATTCGTAGCGTGGCGATTACGTGTGCTGGCTTTGCTGCTGATTACTTCCTTGGACTGGGTTCGGAGCTGGACGCGTTCTTTATTGTGAACGCGTTGACGGGTTGTCGCTTGTGGTGAATGACAGCACATCTACTACCAAAACACTGTTCTACGTTTAAATACTCTTTGACACCCGACCAATTGTATTACACTATGACACTCGCACTAGATTGACGGCAATATGAAACGGCATTCGAATCTCTAACCTAATATTATTATGCGATACACTGCGACACTAGCACTGAATTGAACGTGATTCTTTGCAACACACACTCCGAATTAAAAACAATGACACTCACACTAAACAATGCCAACACACTTTTGATATGTATTTATGTAATAAATTATAGAATTGAATTAAGAGGTGGGCCGCGATGTTACCACTTTGTATTGTTGACAGGTTACACTATAAACGTAGTAAAATGCAAAGCCCGTAATTATTGAGGTTTAACTAAGGAACGGTTTGGAGGCAGATTTCACTTGCGCGCGCGTCAATTGAGTTCGAAGACAATGGATTTATTTAGGGTCCGGTCGTTTGCGCAACACGTGCGGGACGCGACCGCTCGCAACGGCTGCCCAAATATTAATTTGAAGATAAATTAATAAATATTGCATTTATCATCATAACATACATGACTTTAAATGATCCCTTAGGTGCCCTGTATTGGCCCTAGAAATACTACATTGTTCTGCAAAACACCCCGTCTATACTCTTTGTATACGCAAAAAAATAACGTTTGGAGATAACATGAAAAATATCGTACCTATCACCATAACATAAACGACTTAAAATGATTGCGAAGGTGTCCTCTATCGGCCCTCGAAATATGTACATCGTTGCGCCAAACATCCTGTATAAGAATCGACCTAATGACTAATAAAAATTATTTCCGTTTTTTTTTTACCACGGTCCAAAATTTCATGCAGTTCACATAAATGTAAAAAAATACCAATCGAATTTACCCTTAAAAAGAAAAACTGTTATTGCTTTCTAAGCGAAATGTTTATTACGTATTCTACCGTGCAATTGTTTTCATTTTAACGTGTAGATATACAACTTGATTTCTTTGTTAAGACTCTTAGTGTCGATTTTACCAACGTCAGATAAGACTTATTCGACTGAATAAGTATAAAACGACTGATTTCAAAATGACATTTACGTAAATGATTTCTGTCAAATAGGTGACGTTTTTAAATTAGGCGTTTCATATTATATTCGACGTATATACTTTATGTGACGTTGGTAAAATCGGCTGGATCAAACTGCCACACGGATAAATTTTGATTGAAAAATTTCCCCTTGTGTTTTGTATCATTTAATGTTTTCTTATATTTTCTAACAAGATTTCACTTTATCCACGGACACACTGTATTTTCTCTGTTTAAATCAATTAATGGCAAAGTGGAAAAATATATACCTACCTGCATACAGTCAGCAATTCTCAACGCAAGGCAAAAACCAACGAAAGATGCACATTTCGCCTCAAACAAAACACATTTAGCAAAAGTAACATTCTAGATGAGTTAAGCTGATTAAACAGAGCACGAGCGGCGACTGGTGAGCATGACGTCAAATCCCACATAGCTAGACAAATATTTTGACAAAAGCCTAGGAGACACGGCGAAGTTGCGCGGACACAGTCAACACGCCGAAAGGGCTCAGCTGTAGGGTTGCTAGCTTCTAGTAACATAGTTAGTTTAAAAAAACTACTAAGTTCGATATAATAAGCAGCCTTTGAAAAAGGCTAAAACTGCCTCATAGTTGAGGTAAGGCTTCTGCCCAGCAGTAGGACGTTACAGGCTGACTTTATTGTTTATTTGTTTTATTTTACTTTATAGTTTATTTGAGCTTATAGATTTAAGTCAGCCTTGAAATGGTATATAGCCTTAATAAAAGTCACAAATGATTAACTGTTATGATTATTTCATTTGGCCAAAGAACTTTAAACGGGCAAGACAGTGACAGTTGATATATAAATTATCCGCTTAGTGATTTAGTAATCACACAATTTACGTTTGCGAACTTATACATATTTGGTGTGTGAATGATTCATGTATTCTAGAATAGGATTCAGTTCAGTTCAAAATGCCGTTGGCATCTTATGATGATAGCTATCTGGCTATCAATTGGTAATTCAAACCTCTAATTATGAGCGTTATACAGCGTTTGTGACAGCCCTGACCTCGCCTTACGCGTCGCCTCGCACCGTTGTTTTTGGCTGGAACTTTGTTCAACACGGCTTTGTCATACAACATAGTGTTTTATACAACGAATGAATGCAGTTCGTAAATTATGTTGTCATTTTTTACAGTGAACCATTGTGCTGCTTAAGGTTGAGTGAAAGTCATTATTGTTTGGCTGATGACTTTTGTTTGACAAAAACATGCACTATAATTGAGGATATTCTAAATTAAAGTAACCTAAGACCCTTGAAACACTGCGACTTTTAGCATCGATACCATGGCGATGCATAAGCTGGAAATTGACAAATTGAAATGTAAAAATGTACTGAATTTTGGCGACAGCAGCACCGATACGAACGCGCGACTGTATCGATGCTAAATTAAATCTGTTTATTGCGTAGGCTGAAAGTCGCAATGCGTAAGAGGTCATAGTTATCGATATAAACTATAGAGGCACCGTTCCACAAAGATACTACTGCTATAGCAAACTACAAAACTTCTCCTGTACCTATGCGGTGCCCAAAGGACTTTTTACACCAAAAAAACCCATTCAGCGGTCCCTTTGCAAACACATAAAATCATAAGAACACGTTCATTAGCAAAACCTTGTCGTTATTTTTAAAAACGTGTTTAAGGTCCAATATACCTAGTTTGGTTTATAATTGTTCGTGTAATAATATCCAGAGCAAATATAACAGGTATTTGTGTTAGCTGCTGGAACCAAGCCGTATTCACTAAATCCACATTCTCATCGAGATTGCGTCGAGTTTGCTCTGCACTGGCTAGATCATAGCATGTGTGAAACCCGTGCTTAGATTATCCAAACAAACAAAACCACGTAGAATGTACACTGTTGGCAATACTTGTCTCATTTGCAACGCGGTCAGAGACACAATTTTTTTAATGATAAAGCCAATGCAATCACTGACTGTTACTTTCATGAGTTTGACACATCCATCACACATCGTTTTTCTGTTAAATCTGGACTAGAAGGATTGGAACTTACAGATCAGGGATCCAAAGGTATTTTAAAGCTAAGCCTAATCTACATAGATTTAGGATCTAAACAACAATGGCTCGTTATCACGTAGTATCAATGATTTGAGACAGTTAGTCCAAATGAAAAAACTAGGATTGCACTTGAAAGCATTGTGATCAAAGGAAGTGTTTTAATATCTTCGTAGAGATCGTTTACATGACCGTCGTCTTTCTTAGACTTTATGCCGTCTTTTTGATACAGAGATTTTTTACGACAAAACCTCTATGAAGATATACTGAACATATAACAGTTCCTAGTCTCCTACGGAGCCCTTCAAAGCAGTGTTTCATCAAGCCGGTCAGCCGGATCCAATATGACAGCGGCATAATGCGGCCACATCTGTCGCCACTGGACGAGATTGGCTTTTTAATAAGTGACTATTTCAATCGCTTTGGTGGGACCTGCCTACTGAATAATTACAGTACAGTGTAAAAAACTTCTGGATCGATTTATGTCACATTTGATTGTGTCACAGGTTTCTATGAAACCTACTTCAGGCACCAGTCTCTCGCAAAATTAGGTATAAATACTTTTAAGTTCATCAAATGTACCTATTTTATGTAACCTAACTTGTGTGGAGAAATAAATAATAAATTAATTAAATTTTAAATAATGTGACTCATGTAGCTTACATTGGGACTTGTTTAAGAGATTCCTTAGCTTTAAAAAATATATGTCATTTATGAGATTCATTTCTCATTTTGTTATTTTATTTTATTTTAGGGATTACAGACAAATGTGTCACAACAATTAATTAAAACATATAAACTTGTATACTATGAGTGGTAACACATCCCACCGCGTAATCCACGTATAAGTATACAAAATTAGTTAAATATACGAGGTAAAAAGCGTGCTCGCTTGCCTGCATTGGTTTTACAGACGCTAACATGAAAAATCCTATGTCTGCGTGTACTTCTGAGCACAGCGCGCCTTGGGATATTGTAATTTATTTTGTTACTAAGGCTTATGCAATCGATTTTATTATTTAGTAAGTTAAAAAGAAACATAACAGAAAGGCGCGATCGGCGCGATTCAAGGCGTAAGAATTTAAATTTTGCTAACAGCTGTTCATAAGGGTCACAGGAGCGATAACACTTAAAGTTTACTAGACGTAAAAAATTACGCTGGACTTTTCCAATGGACTCGGTGTACTTTTTGTATATTGGGTTCCAAATAGGCACGACGTACTTCAACTGAGACCTCACCAGTGAACGGTACAAATGCAGAAATGTGTTAGGTATTTTAAAGTTAACTACAGACCGGGAAACGAAACCATACATCTTATAGGCTTTATTAATTATGGTGTTGATATGTATATCTAAGTGAAGTTTAGAGTCAAGGACAACACCAAGATCCCGAATTACAGATACTTTCTTCAAAGTATTATTGGTCAATTGATAATCAAAGTTACAAATAGTTTTCTTTTTAGTAAAACTGATGCAATTGCATTTGTTATGACAAAATGAGAGATGAATCTCTTATAGGACATATATTTTATAAAAGACATATATGTCATAACATTAGTTTATATCAAAGAGTCAATTCATATCGCTAAAATAATGGTGGCACTGTATAGGTAGTGAAATTTGATGATAGTCACTAAACGATCGCTGAATCTCATGATAAAAATTTATGACTTTCACTAATTTCCCTTTTTAGGATTCCATTAAGGAACCTTATAGTTTCGCCATGTCCGTCTGTCCGTCTGCCCGCAGTCCAGCTCAGAGACCTTAAGTACTAGAAATCTGTTTGTATTCCAATCTCCCCGCCGAAGTGATAAAATGATTTTTTTTTTTGGGTACCTTTCATACAACTTACGTGATTATGTTTTTTTTCTTTCCTTATCCATCTTGTGGGGTTTTATTTAATAAGTCTTTTAAAATTTTTATGAGTTTCCAAACGAATTTGCCTTATTTTCGAAACATTCAGTTTAAAATTTTTGTTTTAGAGTCTAATGTCCCAACTAAACGGTAGTAGGTGAATATATGAGAAAATTCACAGCAGTAGCATTATATGGACATTTCTACAGAAGGGCACTTTTTTTCTCAATTCGGTGGTTGATTTTTAATTTGGATTTTGTAGTAGTTTAAATAATAAAAAATGAAGTTTACTCCATCCAGAAACATAAAATAACGATTTGCCTAAATTTTGTTGATTGATCTATGAGAAAAGTTAGGTTCCGAATTGAGAAAGCACCGAATTGAGAAAACCATGCACTGAATTGAGAAAATGAATCACCGAATTGAGAATAGATGCAACATAGATAATGTTGCATCTATTCTCAATTCGGTTTTGTATTGTAATGTATTGTATTGAATTGCATTCTATTGTGTATATATAATGTATTTGAATGATCAAAATACAAAAATACCTAAAGCGTTATGTTAACTGACTGCTAGTCTATCGGTTTAATAGTTTATGTGCCTATCTATATCAATAATTCTTTGTAATGTTAATAATAATAAAAACTGATCAACATGTTTATTTTTCGATATAACTAATAATCAGTCTTGTTTTTAAAACTCAAACAATTTAAACATTACAATTTTCAAACAAGATAACACAATACTATTTATTATCGATATATTTATATCTTTATTGTTTTATATATATTAATATTTATATTGTCTTTTTATCTTTATTGTCTTTATTGTATATATTTATATATTATTCTTATCCTTCTTCTTTTTTGCTTTACTTAATTGAAGCGCTAAAGGAATCATTCTGCTAACTGAACGAAAGTTCAAATTAACCACATGATAGTAGCTAGTTACGTATTAGGAGCCGGGTGGGGAGTTTTTAAAAACTAACTAAATTAATTAAAATTAAAATCGAGTAATGTCTGCACCGATTCGAAGATGATTTATTACTGGCTAACTTATTCTAAATACAGGCACGGGCCGTTGAGGCTGAAACGGCTAAGTCGATAATAAAATACATGAGCTTGCCCTTAAATATGCTGAGGCAACCCTAATCTAAGACAGAAGGGAGAGGGGGTTCCATAACTCCTCCCTACCTAATAGTGAAATTATCAAAACGAATGATCGTTCTGATAATTTCGCAAAATTTTTAATAACCTTTTACGCAACACATATAAAGGGAATACAATTAAACATATTATAACTAAACATAATATGACAAAATAATCTAAATTAACAATGAAGTTAGTCTTTTTTATCACTCAAAACACTCTCCACTTCCGCACTGTGCTTTAGAGCATATGACCATGTTTAGTGCGTGTGTGCTTGATAGATTTGTATGACCGTGCATCACAGGTAAGTTTATGATCGGGATCGGTTTCGCGGTATCTAGCGACTCGTAAATATGGTGATTGGTCGTAAATATTGTGAGTCCAAGGACTTCTAGGTTGCAGGGTTCATCAATGGTAACGAGGTAAGTCCCAAAACTAGGCTGCTTAGTGTTCTGGTCGTGGTTATCACACAGACTAGTTATCGTTGTTGGTCTACGACTATACAAGATCCAATTGTTGGTATTAACCCTCTGGATTCTTACTTCTTCGATTTGAATTTGATGCTGGTGACAATGTGAGAGAGTATTGTCAAACTCCATAAGCTGCTCCGCACAGGTAGGTTCATGGTAGACAGCTTGGGTGTCTGTCGTACATAAGAAGTGGTCGCCAGCAGCGAGCGCGCGGCATGGCTTGGAAATTGGTAAGTAATTAGACTTTCTCGCCAATAGGTAAGGAAATTCAGGAAAGATTGATATTGTGATGTTTTGTGACTCGTGGAATATTGGTAAGGAACAAATCTTATAATAACTATAAGTATGATTATCAGTTATTGGTTATAAATGTTATCTTGTCTCCATTATAAATGTTATCTTGTCTTTCTTAACGTATGATTTGACATACATTGTTTCCTCTAATTTAAAAAAAAAAACTCTAATTTAATACCTCGTTAGGTAAATACATAAGATTTGCAAATTGAGCTATCGATTTTAAATGATTTAGTAATTCTTTCGAATAAACTATGGATTGATGTAAAACTGACAATTTACTTAAGGCTAGAGCTGTTTCAATCTCCCTTAATTGTGAATTTAGCCACACAGGGAAAACGCGGAAACTCCTTGAAAAATCCGATCCGGCTGCGCCAGTTACGTATCGGGAGCCGGGTGGGGAGTTTTTAAAAACTAATTTATTTATTACTGGCTAACTAATTCTAAATACAGGCACGGCCCGTTGAGGCTGAAACGGCTAAGTCGATAATAAAATACATGAGCTTGCACTTAAATATGCTAAGGCAACCCTAATCTAAGACAGAAGGGCGAGGGGGTTCCATAACTAGCTACGTGGTGCAGCATGTTTGTTAGTAAATTATGTCTTCATAATAAATTGTTACATTTAATATTTAAATACATTAATCACATAAAATAGGAAATTGAATATGATAGGTAAGTTTGTAATATGTTATTGTTGAATAGTTAATTTGTCAATTTTAAGACACTTGTTAGTATTTTTGTACTAACTTACTGATAATTTATAGGGAGATGTGTAATTGGCCATACCCAATGTATTAAAACGTGAGTTATAGCAATGAATGTGCTGTTGATTTTCTCGATAAACAACAATAATCAACAACAACAAATAGCTAAATTAATCATATAAAAGTAAAACCTCAATTCGGTGTAAGTTTTCTCAATTCGGTGCACCATTTTCCACGGAATTGATATCCATGGAATTGAGAAAATAACACAATACATCAAATTACCCAAAAATGTTATGAGTTACAGTAATTTCTACTAAACCTAACGATAAAAAGCTGTTAAACACTCAATAGTTTTAGCACAAATCTCATTAAATACTTTAGATACATAATCGAGGTGGCACACCGATTTGAGAAATTACCCTGTACCAAAAACACCGAACGATTTCGTACCTTTGAAAATTGCTCCTGAGTGCTACAGATCTCCCGTTTACACTGTTCGTTTGCTCGGGCGCAACTGTCAGATGACGGGAACAAGAAGTGCGCGTTCCTATTATGCATAGTTAGTGCTACAGGTACATAAAAGTAAATTTCACCGAATTGAGGCACAAGCCTGGGACAAAATTTAAATGTGTCACTGTATTCAAATTAAAGGATTCACGATATATGTAAGCACGTATATGGCTTTATTATTTATTCCTTGTTATAGGAATGTAGGAATAATGATCAGCAACTTATAATTTTAAAAGTTATGAAACGAAAACGAGTAAATTCTGGAAACCGGACACTCCATTTTAGGCCAAATTCTGCCCGTTTTTGAACTTTCCGATTTTTTTTAGACCGTGTGTACAACCTGGTGGTCTTCTTGATATGCTCTCCATTAGGCCAAGAGTTGTTTAAATACGTGTGATTTTTTCAGACACGTTATTCAATTTTAAAGGTAGGTTTTTGCTCCAGTCGGTCAATCAGTCGCTTCTGTAGAAATGCCCATATGATGAATATAAAACAAAAACTACAAAGGCTATGATAATTACAGAGTTGTAGTCAATAAACTTAATGCACATTAATTTTCATGCTAATTTAAGCTTAATTTATTTCCTCCTTATATATGAACTGAAACTGCAGTTACATAATATTAGCTTTGTTTTTTTTCTTTTAGCTGAAATAAAATCAAAATTTTGAGTCATCAATAAAAGTGCTTATATAAGTAATATATGAGGCCCTTCATTCGCAAGTCAAACTAGCACAGAAGCAGGTATTCTGACTGAACACTAATTTTCCACGCATCTAGCTAAAAATAACGAAATAGTTTCCAAACCCCGCAACCTTCTAAGATTATTTAGATAAAAATGAAATTCGTGTAGCCTACATGTAATTTAATCAGAAGAAAATGGGCGCTGTAGTAAACCTTCCATCAAACAAAATGGAAGGCAGCCCGGACATGGCGAGAAAATTGGAGCACTCGTCTTGAAATAATCAGTTTTTGGTGTGAAAAGCACAGGGTGGGATGTACAGCTAGTAAAACAATTCTTGAGACTTGTTTTATTTATACTACCGGCACTGTATGTATATATCTACACAGCAATATTTGGATTGTATTAAGCGATCTGTATTCAGCATCAAAAGACTTTCTATCTTGGCAATAAAATACTTACGAATCGGGTTTAGTAACGTCAGGCACGTACTGAAAGTTAAGCTTTGTCCCAATTATAGTGCTACAATACTTGCATTCTCAGTAGAGATATCTCCTTTAAAATATCAGTAGAACTTACTAATTTATGTTTTGAACTAGACACTGTGTTAGTCGCGCTAATTTTTTTTTAAAAAAAAGCACCATACAACCACGCAAACCGTCGTGATTTTGAAGTAAGGAACTTTCCTCCTTGTGTTACGAATACCAGATAACGATTATGACGGAAGCGTCTCCCATAAACACTTAAATATATATTAAATATCCATAACTCAGAATCAGGAAGCTATGTTGCCTTACTCTAAAATATTCTGATAAAACGACTTAATCATAATGCATCCAAAATAAATACACCCGTGACAAGATAGCTGTATTTCTCATTTAGTTTTAACGTTATCCCAACTTTAAAAAGAACCCTCTCAAAGAGAATGTTATGAAAGATACAACACTTGTTAGTTTATAAACTGAAAAGAATTCGTGATACACATTCACCGTGCTGTAAAAACTTTTTCTAATTGGAGTAGTTCTAGGATAGTACAAAAACATGCCCGTTTTGTAACACGTTAACAAATGCTCGAGATAACATGGCACAATTTTAACTTGAAAATACACAGTGGTCTAGCTGAACTTACGTTTAAAAGAAGTGTAATGTAAGTAAATGAAAATAAATCATAGTACCTTAAAATTCAAAATATTCGTCCAACTAGGTAAATGTATTAATGTTTTTTCTTATTACGCGCTCCCCACGAGCACAGTGTACCTAGAACTCAAGATTGTTTCACCCCTGACAACATTATAAAGCACATGTTTCACTGCCCCGTCATTTAGTCATATCAAACGGCAAATTACCATTTCCAACATCAAACATTCTCTAGGCCCCTTGTCATCTCGTAGAGGGAAAACAAAATACATCGTTGAGTACATTAAAATCTGGATCGGGTAAGACGGAGTGACCCAATCCGTCCCGTAGAATTATTATGTAAGTTGATAGCTGTCGCATTGCAACTGCTTTTTTTAAAATGTTGATAGCCAGATATTTGGGTACCGCCTTACATGGTAAATAACTATTCGGCCTAAGACGCCTTACACACTGCGACTTTTAGCATCAATGTAGTTGGAAACTCACGCAATGAACAGGTTTAATTTAGCATCGATGCTGTCGCGCCTTAATTTCGATGCCAGCGCAACGGCATCGATACTAACGCGCGTTAGTATCGCTGCAGTTGCCAATATACAGTACATGATTTGTCAATGTTCAGCTTCTGCATCGCGACTACATCATATAAACGCGCGTTAGTATCACGACTGTATGATTGCACCGATGCTTAAAGTAGCGCAAGTGTGTAAAGGTTGACACTTTGCTACTGCATCGCTGCTAAAAGTCGCAGCGTGCAAAGGGTCTAAGATAGACCATGTCTGTTTATTCAGTCTCTTATTTATTTACATTTTATATAAAGCGTCCAAATTATAATCGGAAGGGAACTCCTCTGCCGATAGCAAATTTCACTAATTAGCCACCAGTAACGTCGCAGTAGTCAATACGATGACGACCCGTCTGGTGTTGTGGTCGAGAAATCGCCTACTACGCAGCGGGTGTGGGTTCGATCCCCGCACAATACAAACATTTGTGTGCATGAACATGTCTGTTTGTATTGGTCTGGGTGTTTTCTATGTATATCATGTATTTATTTACAAACAAAAAGTATTTAAGTATTATATCCGTTGTCTGGCACCCATAACACAAGCTTTGAGTAGCTTACTTTGGGACTAGATGGCGATGTGTGGGAATGTCCAAAGGATATTTATTTATTTATATTTATATTTAATAACGTAGGTAATACTTACTTACGTCGTAACAGTATTTAAAGTCTTTAGTGTACACTAATTGGCATTTAACAGCGCTGACAAATAAATCCAGTCAGACTCCGGCACTCTTAGCAGTAATATCTTGCAAGTACGGACAACAGCACGTAAAGGTAAACAGTCAACTGCGGTGTCTTAAGCCGATGTAATAAGGACTAGTTTGCAACAAAAGTAAATAACCTGATGTGCTCGCGACTGTACATACTTATCTCAGAGACACACTGCATGCAGGGCACTTGCAACTGATTGCTATAGAAACAATTGCGGAAGGCATATAGCAGTAGATATCCTGAGGCTAATCATAATATAGACTTTAAAAAATGCTTCAGCCACGCTGACATCGGCCGACATGCCACCCACGGATCGCAATCCCATCGCTATCGTTCGCTCGTTATGTAATCACCCCTGTAGAGTCGAGTAAGTCGAAGTGACCCAATCGGTCCCGTCATCTCAATATGACGCCACTGCTCGCCAATAATGCGGTCAGACCCTTACTATTTGCTTTTTCAAAATGGACCGATTTTGAAGACAATAAACTGATGAAAAGGTCAATACTAATATATCAACATAAAGTAGAAAATTGTGGTTTTTGAACAGCTTAGACAACTTTACTAAGGTTTACTAATTGTGCAAATATAAGCAAGAGAAATATAATGCCATAAGGTCCTCGTAAAGGTCTTGGTCATAGACAGCAATTTTCCGGCGATATGAATGTCAATGTCACCATCGGCATGGTCAGCGGCCGACTTCAAAAAAGAAGGAGGTTATCAATTCGACTGTATGTTTTTTTTTTTGTATGTTTGTTACCTCATATCTCAGTCGTTTGTAGACCGAATCAAAAAATTTTTTCGTACCTTCTAGTTAGTCCCATTTTTTCCATTTTGGGATCTGATGATGGGATCTTGGTGTAATCGACCCTCAAATTTTAAAGGCACATATAGTGTTTATTTACTAGAATCTTAATGTTGACGTGTTGTTACAGACGTAACGCCATCACTTTCACCATCAAGCATCAACTACCTATCACAGCACCGACTTCAAAAAGAAATTGTTTGCCTAAAACGGATTCCTTTCCTTTTAATGGTGAAGAGTTTATTTCAGACTTTTTACTGCATTTTGGTTTTGAAGTCGGTTTTTACTTTTTTTTAAAGTTTATTTATTTATAATATCAACGTCTGCCGTCGACTTACCGACGATTGCGGCTAGTAGTAGGGCCAACTGGCCAGTTGCTGCTCGATTAAATTTCCAGCGTCTCATCACGCACGGCTCCGAGAAAATGCTGCGAGCTCACGCACATTTCATTGTCGGTCGCTACTTGCCTTGCTGCCAGGGCAAGATCCCGATCATTGTTAAATAAGTCAGAAGGTAGGTCAGACCTAATTGTAAGCGGTCATTTTTGCAAAAGTAGATAATAATCATTGTACATAATTTACTTACTAAAGTAACCAAAGGGGCGTATGGCGATTTTGATTTAATACGTTCAAGTTCCAGGCTGTTCAATTCCCACTCAGCTAGTTTAGTCACCAATTCAACTAGTTAAATCAATTTTCTTAACCTGTAGTTATATTGACAGTCTGGACGAATCCCTTCGCAAGTAATCAGTGCAGTGCTTCTAAGAGTAAGATTCTCATACAGACTGTTTAAGGAAAATCTGTTGATGAGAATGCTGTTTGCTTGCAAGGCAAGCCACTGGATGAAGTAGGGACCTTGCGGTACCTGTAGATTATAGTGCGAAGTGATAGTCGTCTTCAGTCAGAAAATTCTGAAGGGATCGTTAAAGCCGCTGTCGCTTTCGGTGGTCTGAGCCAACGAGTCCGAAAATCGCAAGACCTAAAGCTTCGTATAAAACTAAAAAAATATGTATTAAATTACTTAAAAAAAGGATATTCATTTACTCAAAATAAAAATAAATAATGAAATTTATTTTTCTTTACAAAAATAGGCGTAACATATTTGATATTGGTTTGAAGCTAGCTGTTTATAGAGCTATAATATTACCCTTGCTGCACTTTGCCTCAGAGACTTGGTTTAGGATAGACACGCTGAACCATTTTTCAAGAATGGAGCGCCTCCTCATGAAAGGTTAAATACAATGGTGCGGACACGTCGTGCAAATGAAGCCAACCAGGTTGCCAAAACGAATATTTATCTTTGAGCTCAGGTCAGGTAACCGCAAAGCGGATGGTCACCTGAAGCACCTGGGTTACAAAGACGTATTGAAGCGCCACCTGATTGCTGCCAACATACCGTGTGACTCGTGGCAAGAGGCCACACAGAGAATTAAATGGCGAACTTCTGTCAAGACAGGTTTGGAGAATTATTCGATGAGCGAGCCCGTCTCGAAGATCTGGACGCCAAACGCCAAATCCACAAGACTCGGCCTAAGCCCTTCAATGAGTACACGTACAATGAATCTGGAACTCTGTACTGTGCCTCTTGCAACCGGACTTTGAAAACCAAATATGGCTATGCAAGTCACGTTCGCGCAAATACAAAAGCCCAAGCTAACACTAGCTAAGAGTTTTGCCGTCGACGGATACGTCTGGGAGGACATCATCATCAGTTTAGTCGTCAAATAGGCATTCTTAAAAGTTTCTATTTTACTCACTCGTGTTGTGCTGTCCGACGCTAATCTGCCGAGTGAATTACATGAAGTCACAATACGAATTTGCGAATCCGTTCAAAAGCAGAGCTTCTTAACTGCTTTCAAAGAAAAAACGCAATAATCCTTATGTTCTGAATGGGTGGAATACAATTTACTTGCGTAAAAATATTATGCAAAAGTTTTATCTTAAACACATCGTAGTTGCAAAAGTAAAACGAAGCACTCGTATTGTTCTTTATTCATATTATCTTAATTAAAATTCAAATAAGATTATACGTCATATCTTGAACCGAATTTAATTAAGCGTCAAAGCCCAAAGTTTGGTGATAAGCGTGTTATGCAAAACAGTCTCTTTGCCGCTTAAAATGAACTTACGCTAAGTACCGGCAAACGAAGCTGCCAAATTTTGCAAAAGGTCGCACGTTCGAGTCGCAAAGTAAACTGAGGCGTGGCGGGGAACGTCCCGGCAGAATCAAAGGTTCAACTTGTCCATGCGATTTCCATAAGCAAACGAGGAAGGCGCTGCCTTGTTTTGGACGCTTTCCACACTTAGAGGCTATTTATAAAATACAGTACGGCTACTTATATAATAGGTTTAACCCACCCTTAAAATCGATTAGAAGCAATACAATTTTATTATACTAGAAATTATATTCCCCTAGTATAGTATAGGCTTCATCCATGCAGGGTTTTCAGTCCAAACTTTCACCTAGGTTTTTAACCCCTTTTAAGGTAGACTTGCGCATGATGATTTAACCCAGGATTACGCTAATCCTGAATTAAATCTTCATTCTGTCTCCTTCAATTTCAAGTCAAGTGACCGAGATAGAATGATGATTTAATTCAGAATTTGCGTAACCGTAATAGATAAAATTTAACATTATGCGCAATTGTGCTTAAGTTAGATAAGATGGTCGATCTAAATGGTTTATTTATTTATTCTTCATTGCCCAGCCATTTTTTTTAACAAAAGGTGGACTTAGCGACATATGGCATCCTCTACCACTCATACCTTTGGGCTAAGCAGCAATGATGGTTCACTATCTCTGCCAAAAAATCGGTTTCGTAATTTTATTTAAGGGTCAAATACATGTATGTAAACTTATGCATTCTCATATCAGTTATCTTTTATTATATGATTTTATAAGTAAAAGCACAGTGAGCATGCACATGATTGAAAAATACTGAATTGATCAATCCATTAAACTAAAAAACTAAATTAAATGAAACTACCTAACTTAGGTTAGTCTCCAACTGAGACTGTTACCCAAATGACACTATTTTAAAGCTTAGAAGGTTACATAAAAGGGACGGAAACAGTAAATTAACGATGCCTGGGACTACTCGTAGCTAACAAGCTAAAGTTTGGACAATGTTTATTTCAAAACATTCCAAAACAAACTAAAATACAAATACAAAAGTTTTCTACTAAATTTACAAAAGGGAATGCTCTAGGACAGCAAAATAAAAATCAATATAAAAGCAAAATAAATAACACTCACATCACCTAAGCTTTTGATTTCATTAGATTTCGTACATGGTATTTATTACCCATATCTCCAAAACTACTGGACAGATTTGATGAAACTTACACTTCACCCAAAGTTGAACTGCACCTGATTAAACTGAAAACTGGCCAAGTGTGAGTCGGACTCGCGTACTGAGGATTCCGTGTCAATTTTAACTGCATTAGGGAATCCACTTACTTCCACTTAGCTAAAATTTTGTTGGCAGCAAGTAAAACTTTGTTTTTATAGTGTTTGTATCAAGAACAAAGTAATGTTTGCGGTTGTTGAAAATGTGCTATAAAACTACTTGTCCGATCCAGTCCAAACCAATTTTCATTGAAAGTATTTGTCAAGGTTTACATTATATATATATATATATATATAGTTCATTTTATGGGAGCTCCCCCCCCCCCCCCCTAAATATCATTATTTTTCTTTTTTGTATAAGAATTTTAAAGCGGTTAGCAGGATACATCTTCCTACCAAATTTCAACTCTATGATGCTTATAGTTACAGAATTAAGTGACTGTAACATACGGACGGACAGACAGACAGACAGCCAGACAGACAGACAGACTTGACGAAACTATAAGGGTTCCGTTTTTTGCCAAATTCGGTTACGGAACCCTAAAAAGAATAATCTCACTCTAAGACTTCTCGTTTTCAATAAATCCTTAAACAAACATAAACTTACGAAATTTTGCAAACGTGTAAGGAGGCCTGTATGCATCAACATACCAATTTATCTAATTCTCACGGTATAACAAACATACTGGTCAAATTGATTACCTCCTTTTTTTGATGTCGGTTTAAACAATGTATCTGATTTATTTATAAGGATTACAAACCTGCAACAAGATTTTGATTGTATCCAAACAAGTGCCAATTAATGTTTTCCCTTTACTTCAATAGATCATCCAAATGTAACGATTATCATTTGAGGTGCTTGTACAGTACCTACATGTACTTAGTTCCGTCACTTATGTCAATACATCTGCAATATAGTAATATGAAGGCATGTCAGACAACGGGATATATTAGCATAACGAGCGACCATAATGAATGGTCTCGCAATTGAAACAATAGTGGATTAGCGCCAACTCCCTTATCAGCTTATGCAAATCAGCCTACAACTCCAGCCGACTACCAAGATCTGCCCGAGATCGGTATAAAATAAGAGTATTCTTTTTAACCCCGCTTTTAACTGTATGAAGCGTTGAAAAAGTTTTCTTTTTCGTCGCCAGTTAATTAGTGGTTATCGATTTGTGATTATTATTGGTGCAGCATCGTTGAGATGGTGAATAAAAAGATGTAGGTTCAAATGACGAAAGCGTTCTTTTGAGTAAGGAGAATTATACAGGGAGAATTATAAATATCCAACTGAGGGAAGATAATATGAGTTATGCTTATTCTAAAAATAATGTTTGCTTTTAATTCTGAGTAAGTTTTATACAAGAAAATCTCTTCATAACATTAAAAAAATACAAAACTAATGGAAAAACTCGCACCCTAGCGCGTAGCTAGCGCTTATCTAAGAAATACTACGCCGTAGCTAGTAAGTTACGAAGAGGCTACCTGGTGTTGGTAGTTTTAACTCGATTGCTGTACCGCATATTTTTTTTGGGTTTTTTCCATTTAAAAAAAAAACATTTTTTATATATATTTTTTGGCATCAGCATCGTTTGTACAGCCACCCCTGAGTCGCTCGTCGCTGACCAAAACAACACCCTATGGAACGTTGAATGAAAATAACAGGCATTCATATTATTTAAAGTAGATTTTACCAACATCAGACAGGACTTTGACCCCTTACACACTGCAGCAGCGCGACTGCATTGATGCTAACGCGCGTTAGTATCGATCAGTCGCCAAAATTAAGTACATAATTTGTCAATTTTTACATCGATTCGACTTCTACATCGGTGCTAACAAATGCTGTCAAATAGGTGAAGTTTTTAAATTAGGCGTTTTGTATCATATTTACAATAAAAAACAATTAAACCTTAATATGCAACAAGTTAATATATTTTTTTAATATGAACTCTATTAGCGAACGTTATGAAAATGAGCAAACAAAGAGACTTTTTAAAATTGTTAAAATAATACTTGGCAGCACCATTCACAGCCGCTTTGAACCATATCCAACTTTTAAATGAATTTCATTATGTGAAATAAAAACAAGCGCTAATAATTGCTCGAACGCTGCACTTTGACATCACTACATCCGATATCGCGTATTTTATTCTGCCAACATTTTTCCGTTTGAAACGTCCACACAAAATTTATGACTGCTACCAAATTCATGGAAGTAATCCATTAGTTTTGGACCGAAAACAACAGTGGGCCGCGTAAACTGTGAACTACAGCCTCCCCCATGATAAACGAAGTGTGAACTTCCTAATTTATCGTTCTGAATTCCAGTTTTAAGTGTGCAAGTTTTTCGGTGGGTCAATCCCTGCTGGGTTGTTAGAGCAAGCGTTATTCGGCAGGTAATATACATCGGATCTGGGGTGAGCTCGCCGTGAGCCCTTAGGCGTAAATCTTGCCTTTACGGCTTCACCTGTCGATGGAATAATTTACTGCCGGTTTAAAACTTCTCTCTTCCGCAAAGGAAATTCCAAACACTTCTCAAGAAATAACTGAATAAGAAATTTTCGATTGTACGCACACGACTCCGCCTCAGAGTGACAGGTAGGAAATTCGAACTTAAACCTTTTCTAATAGAATAAATAAAATCCAATGCCTCAGGTTCTTGGAGATTTACGTGAAATCTCACTTAGTGATTTATAAGAGCAATTACATCGGGGAGAGATGCTTTAGTTTGAATTAAATAATGGGAGGAAATAACGTTTCCCATACGACATTATACCATTTGAACAATATCAAATCGAGACTTTTAAAAGAAATATACTGTCCTATCCCATCAATATCACATACGTACCTACAGATCGCATTGATGACCTCCGTGGTGTAGTAGCTAACAACGCTGGGCTTCAAAGCATATGGTCCCGGGTTTGATTCCAGATCGATTCAATGTAGAAATCATCTTTTTCTATATTTTCTCGGGTCTGGGTGTTGTGGTATCACCGTTGTGTCTGATTTCCATATTACAAGTGCATAAGCTACTTATTTTAAGATCAGAGCAATGTACGTTGTTGGTCTCTTTTGAAGTCGGTAAAAGAAGCAATAAATAATCAAAAATACTAGTATTCTTATTAATCTAAACATGCTGCGAAAACAGCAATGAATTCAATATAAATCTGAACATTGAGCACACTACTTAAATGGATTGTTCGCAAACTTAGACCCCGTGCCAGCTGGATAGTTGCCTATGAGTGCCAGGCATAGATAATCTGTTGAGATACTGTATTACACACTTTTACGATTTATAACTTCAAATACGAGTGCTGAGCAATTGTATTTTCATTTTTGTTTTTTGCATCTGTTTAAAATCGTTACATATGTCAGTAATGAAAATGTTATGTTACCTGTAGATGCAGATTTTTAGGAGAAGTTTCAATTGATGTTCCTCAATAAGTTAACATAAAATCCCATTACAAATAATTTGTTCGGTTAGCTTGTGAAAAATACAACTTTTTCATGAAAATAATCCAAGACAACTCAAATATGTTATCGCTTTGATGTACGAGTATGCACCACTTGGAATTTTCCGTTACTTTGTCTACTCCTTATGATATTTAGTTGATGCGTTAAGGTGTAAATTACATACCTAACGTAAGTAACCTAATTATTTATTTGCACCGTGCCAACCACATTGTGTTCTTGAACGAGATGAGATAATTCAATTTGAGTCACGCTAAACTGATGGGAAGAATGGTTGTGTGTATCTCAGCAGATCATCTCGGCTTGTAGGCAGCGCTCCAGCTGGCATGCTCTGCTCTTTAGGCTGGTTACACATTAGGGACTCCTGTAAACGATGACGCCACCGCGCGGCCACCGCACTGATCCAATGTATATGTCACAGCTATCTGGTTAAATCGGTCTGGTATTTGCATGGCTAGGCAGCTCATTAAATACAAGTCAAGTAATTAAACGCAACTTGGCCAGGCTTAGGCAGATGGGTAAACGTCGAGTAGGTAGTCATTTAGTAAAATTAGGTATTGTAAAAATTAAGATGTTTGGTTAGCGTGATTAGGTTCATAATTTATGTAATACGATTACGTTTCACTCAATAGTGCAAAAAACCGGCCAAGTGCGAGTCGGACTCGCGCTCGCACTCAATTTCATAGATTTAGGCAATTTATTTGTAATCTTCATATTTTATAACCAACAACCAAAGTACTTGTAAAATCCATAATTTGTGGCATTGACGATATTTATTTGTTGGCACTGCAGTGGAAAAATAGTGAATTAAGTTCAATGCATCATTTGGTTTAATGAAGGCATAACATATAGGCATCTTTATCGGGCTTACTTTCAATACGCCAAATAATTAAACTTTGAGCTAGCGCCTAGCTAATAATTGAATTGCGGCGCTTAATGACTGCCTAGGCATCGAAAGAACTGGCTGATTTAACCAGATGGCTGCGACATTTACGCACATCAAGAAGCCCGGTACCACGCCGCCACCGCCGCGACGCCACTGGGCTGTCTTTGTTTTTTATAAATTGAACAACAATTAACGAGAAATAGACAGACTTACGAAAGTCAAAAACAGAGTTTTTGTATCGTTTTACTGTTTGATGGGGAGCGACGCGTTGGCGGCGTGGTGATACGGCGCGATTGCAACATTGCGACATCATGACCAGAAGCATGATCGTTGGGGCTGGAAAGTTCTAGATTGGAGACCCTTCGACCAGAGACGCAGCGTGGGACGTCCACCAACAAGATGGACAGACGACCTTATAAAGATCGCAGGATCAAACTGGATGCAGACCGCCAGTGATCGGTCGCTGTGGAAAGCCGTGGGGGAGGCCTATGTTCAGCAGTGGACGTCCTTTGGCTGATAATGATGATGATGATGATGATGACCAGAAGCTTTTATGGCCGCAGTGGCAAAAATGCAACGTTGATCAAATATTACACTGGTCACCGCGGCAAAGTTTTAGGTACCACAGTAGTGTGTAAACAGCCTAAGCTCGCACAAAATTCATTAGCGCGCCAGATTTCTAGCTTTGAATTTATTCGTTCTGTCGAAATCACAATCCTGAAATTTAACTGAATTGGAAATCATGTATTAATTGATCGAAATATTTTTATTTATTTAAACTTTATTGCACTGTTAGTTGTGCAATTGGCAGACTTAATGCCTAATAAATGCATTCTCTACCAGTCAACCACTTGGTAATGCAGAGAGTTTAATCAGTGGAAATATGATCACATTCTTTAATTGATCAGTGACTCAAAATCACATACTCAGTGTTTCAGTGAGACAATGCTCTGAAAAGAATTAAAATCTTGAAATACGCGTTATTTTATTGATTCGCGATAGATACGGAATACTGACCGGAACAATGGGACATACAAAATTGTATGAAAAAAAGTCGATATCGAGGATGCCGTGCAACGCATTTTACTTGCAAATAGGTGATCCGCTATTGGGAGCGCTGAGCCATGGTTCGGAGATAGACGTTTGTGGTGTCCCATAATTACATTCCAAATTCATTTTTCACGTGTATTTTCTATTTACGCTGTCATATTGAATTCTAAAGCGATGTGTGTTTTACAGATGTTTTTTTTTAAATAAATATTGGACACCAATCACATACATTGCTCTGATCTCAAAATAAGTAGCTAATGCACTTGTGTTATGGAAATCAGTGACAACGGTGGTACCACAACACCCAGAACCGAGACAATATAGAAAACTTTGATTTCAATATTGACCCGGGAATCGAACCCGGGACCTCGGAGCGGTGACGCCTTGAAACCAGCGTGATTAGCCACTACACAACGGAGGGAAGGACTTACCCGACCGAATACGTATAAATGGCCGATGCGAAATTGAAACTTTTGAAACACTTTCACGACCAAGACAATATTTACTTCCAGGCAACATAAAATGCAAAAACGTATTGTTATGTAAATTTAGAACAAAGGTTTGAATAAGCCTTACAGATAATGGCGTCCTTTACCTTTGCCTCTTATTATATCCGTCCCTTCAGGATTTGTCTCGTTAACCGGAAAAAATACTTTTAGTATATATTTCGAAAACAGATATTCAAACAGAAATAGTATTGGACCATTTCGAAATACCTCAGCAGAGGCATTAATACTTTGGGAGGTACATAAACCTTGTATTATTTATGGAAAATATGTGGGCGTCTTAAATGTTGTATGATAATGGATGTATGTAGGTACCAGTTCATATTTAATGTATTTTTAACAGGAACATATATAAAAAAATAAAAAAAACTGATGTAACTTCCGAAAACGACGCTGTTAGCATTAATAATCAAATAGAATAATGGCCCTAATGAAATGAAACAGTCGCAAAGCAAATTCTCGAAATTACAGTCAATTGACATCATTCAGGAATTTCACTCGCCACACTTTATATAAAATAACAGTAAACAAAAGAAAAGCATTCGAAATATGAATGACACGTCATGACAAAAGGCGTGGAAAATGCAATTTCCGTGGCAACAGCCGCCGAAGCGACCGCGAATGGTAATTAGTTCGGTAAAAATGTGGTAATAACGTTACCGGACACGGGAATAATTACATTATCTCATAGCAGACGTGTTGTAAGCAGAATTTGTTTGCACATGCGAGCCTCTCTCCGCTAGGGCTGTCGGCTATTGATATTGTGTACAGTCGACAGCACATCAGGTTACCCACTTTTGTTGCAAACTAGCCCTTATTACAACTGCATAAAATACCGCAGTGTTTAACTTAACGTGCTGTTGTCCGTACATACAGAGACTGTTTACTTAGAATCGTACATCGAAATATATTTACATTGCATGGATTATATCGTAATACAAGTTGCTGTGTATCGATTCCGAGTTGCTTCAGTATCGTTACAGTACTTACATGATAAAACTTTGTGGATTTCTTCACTAAGACTGACACATGTTATACTCATGATAATAACTAAAATACACTTTAACATCATAAAGGTATATGTGACTTATCATAGCCTATAACGTAAAACGAATGTGATGTGGTTGTAATTTAAATACACACCAACTCATTGAGTTTAATGTTGAAATAAACTGAACCGTGTCTTTTCGTTCACATTGAACCGCAAATATGAAATAATGTAATTATCATAATTCGCAAGTTTGGGCGTCACTTTTTACCAAACTAATTAACATACGCTGTCCCGCTTACCGAAGTTTATTGCGGAAATTTTATTTCATATTGTGACAACTTAAATAACAAAGTTTGCTTTCATGTTTCTAGTGGCAGACTGGGTCCAGTTCAATGTTTTTTATCTAAATAAAAGCAAATAAAAGAAAATTTTACTCTTTCTAAATTTGAAGGAACGCATTTTTTTAACCGACTTCAAAAAAGGAGGAGGTTATCAATTCGACTGTATGTTTTTTTTTTTTTTTTGTATGTTTGTTACCTCATATCTCAGTCGTTTGTCGACCGAATCGAAAAAAAATTTCGCATACTTAGAGGGTATACCTTCTAGTTGGTCCCATTTTTTCCATTTTGGGATCTGATGATGGGATCTTGGTGTAATCGAGGGAAACCCTCAAATTTTAAAGGCACGTATAGTGTTTCTTTACTAGAATCTTAATGTTGACGTATTGTTACGTCTGATAGTCAACATCTTGTGGGGCTGAGCTGATGGTGGAACTCCTTAACGCTTAGGAGTTCAGTAATTATAGTGACGAAACTTATGATAAGTAATTTGTAGCTTCTTAAAAAATAGAATCATAACGTGAAACCCCCCCCCCCCCCCTCTTATATAATCACTAAAAATGAAGAAATAAAATAAACTTTTAAAAAAAAGTAAAAACCGACTTCAAAACCAAAATGCACTAAAAAGTCTTAAATAAACCCTTCACCATTGAAAGGAAAGGAATCCGTTTTAGGCAAACAATTTCTTTTTGGAGTCGGTGCCATCACTTTGACCATCAAGCATCAACTATCACAGCACCGACTCCAAAAAGAAATTGTTTGCCTAAAACGGATTCCTTTCCTTTCAATGGTGAAGGGTTTATTTAAGACTTTTTAGTGCATTTTGGTTTTGAAGTCGGTTTTTACTTTTTTTTATGTAATAACAAAATTATCAACCGCTTCCATTATTTTCTTGTCATGTTGTGAAATGGTTCCATAGCAGAGTGGCAAAAACGGAACCTATTTTATAAAAAAGTCAAATGCTTTAAAGAAAAAAAAAGAAAAATTCCCCCGCCTTCCCCCTCTATCTTCTAAACTAAGTAAAAATTTTGAAAAAACATACATATTTGTAGGTACTGGTTGCTGTCGAGACGGCTGGACCATGGTTGGGGGGTGTAGGCCCTCGAGTTGTTTAGGGAGTTAGGGAGAAGATTGAGAGAGAAGGGGTACGATCCTCGCTCTGGATTCTGGTTGATTCAGCAGGTCTCCATTGCCATTCAACGAGGCAATGCAGCCAGCATAATGGGGACCTTAGGATCATCTAGGTTGCAGAGTGGGTGCTAAAATATTTTCCCCGTTTTAAGGGTTCCGTAGCCGAATGGCAAAAAAGGAAACCTTATAGTTTCGTCAAGTCTGTCTGTCTGTCCGTCAGTATGTCACAGCCACTTTATTCAGTGACTATAAGCATTACACTGTTGGAATTTGGTAGAGAGATGTATCCTGTTAACCGCTTAACAATCCTTATACAAAAAATAAAAAATAAAAATTATTTAGGGCCCCAACATGAAAAAAAATAATAATGTAGATCTTAACAAATACTTTTAACGAAAATTGGTTTGGACGGGATCGAACTAGAAGTTTTTGAGATATAGCACATTTTACACAACCGCTAACTTAACTTTGTTCTTCATACAAACACTATGAAAAACAACGTTATGTTTGCTGTCAACAAAATATTGTACTATTTTAAATAAGTGTCGTTTAAAGTATTTGTTAAGATCTACATTAATAATATTTTTCAAGATGGGGGGGGGGGGTACGCCCATTTTCATTTTACCACGTAAAAAGTATTTGTTAAGATCTACATTATACATTTTCTTCAAAATTTACACTCGCTTAGTTTAGAAGTAAGATGGGGAGGGACGCCCATTTTACCACTTTGGAAGCGTCTAGCTGTGAAAAAATAGACTTTAAAAGAAAATGGTTTCAGAAACCGTAAAAAGTATTTGTTAAGATCTATATTACGTATTTTCTCCAAACTTTACACTCGCTTAGTTTAGAAGTTAGATGGGGAGGGACGCCCATTTTACCACTTTGGAAGCGTCTAGCTATGAAACGTTAGACTTTAAAAGAAAATGGTTTCAGAAACCTCTTTGTCATTTTAAGAGACCTATCCGTAGACACCCCACCCGCATTGGTTTGACAAAAAAAACGGTTTTAGTTTCGTGTATGGGATTATATGTATATCATTATTTTTTATTTTTTGTATAAGAACTGCAAAGCGGTCAACATGATACATCTAAGTACCAAATTTCAACAGTGTGATGCTTATAGTTACAGAATAAAGTGGCTGTGACATACGGACGGACAGACAGACAGACTTGACGAAACTATAAGGGTTCCGTTTTTGCCATTCGGCTACGGAACCCTAAAAATCACTTTTTTACGTGCTCTAACTACCACGTCTTCATTTTATGTATGTTTAATAAGATAAGTAAGAATATAGAAGATATTATAGACGGTAGTAGTAGATTGAAGTGGCCGTATCATTTGATCTGTGACACAGCTTTGACGTTGAATTAATTCGAACAAACAGATTTAGATTACGTTTGTGTTTAACCAATTTGATTCCACAATTTTCGTGGGTGATGAACCTGTCCAGGTTTATTTATTGTGTCAATTTAACCGTTTCGGGCCGCGAATATTCACTGTTGCGTAATATAATATCGAGCTAGAATTGGTTGCAATTACAGGTGGGAGTACACACATAAATTCAAGATCTTCGTATCAGTAATCTCAGATATCAAAGATATACACTTTTAATTAGTAAGTCTCTTAAGGCGGCAATTATACTAGGCTACTAGCGGCAAACACCATTCAAATAACAAGAAGAAGAAAATGAAGGTGACTTGCGCAAGATGATTTAACCCAGAATTACGCTAAGCCTGGTTTAAATCTTCATTCTATCTCTATCAACGTAAAACAAACTGGCCGAGGCAGAATGATGATTTAATCCAGGGTTAGCGTAATCCTAGGTTATAAGCCATCATGCGCGAGTGGGCCTTAGAAAACTATCAACTGAATTTTAATTGGATAGACCAAAATGTCATTTGGTGGGATGTCACTTATTGAAAAAAAAAACGACAAATTCAATTCGTATTCAAATGGGTTTAGAATTAGATTATGGTATAATTGAATAGTTGTAGATTGAAATCGTGGTGTGCAAAAGTGTAAAAGCATAAATTGTAACTGTGTTTTGACAAAGAAAGCCAAATATAAATTATGTTTTGAAAACATTTAGAGTACTATCATTATACCATTATTTGTAATAATACATGTATAGAAAGTTAAAATTTAAAGTATTTAAAAACCTTACAAGATTACTGCTATTGCAAAGGAACAGACTTAAATTGTTCACTATTTTATGTATTACTTTTATTTATAGCTCTATATTCTAGTGTTTTACATGTATTCTTTATCATATATATGACAAAAATCTTGTTATTAAAAACTCATATCACAGATTCAATAAATCGCGATCAATTGAATGGTTCAAACACTATTAGCAAGCGTAGTGCAAAATTAAAAAATAAAAAGTGACATTGAACCTGTGTTTCTGGTCTATCTCACTATAAATCAGAGTATAGGTATTGTTATTAATTGTTTCAATATTCTGTCTTCACATAAGAGCAACAGCAGTGCGGCAACAACAGATGTCCATACATAAAAAAACAGCGGCGCTGCTGCCGCGTGACTGACGCGCGCTGCCATTTATGTATGAATTATCAGCAAATCAGCTTTAGTTGCCAAAATGTAAAAGCGCTCTAAAACGAGTCAGTACCTCATTCATATACAAAAATAAAATTAATACGACTTGAGCCTGCCAATACCATTCAAAATTTCAAGTGTGAAAATTATATTTAAGGCACTTGAAGCACAGAAGCCATCGTCCTAATTAAAAAGGTCAATCACAGACTTTTCAATCAGTGCAATAAATACGGATTCCCGTTTAACAAAGGAGCGCCAAAGGGAATACATCAATTAAAATAAATCAGATATCTATACTGATATATAAATGCGAAAGTGTGTCTGTATATTACCCCCTCGCGCTTGAGTCGCTTAACCGATTTAAGAGCAGGTATAGATATAGTTTAAATCCCTATAAAGTACATAGGAAAATTTTACCCCAGAAATCTTTCTTGAAAAAGGGGATGGAAGTTATCTATATTTAGTCAGGTGGAACCGCGAGAGACAGCTAGCTAGATATAGATGGAAATAAGCGACTGAGGAAGACATCTGGCATACTCTAATTTGTTTGCCGGCATTGTTATGATAAATTAATATTCGAATTTATTCCATTTCTGTATTGGGGACGTAAATCAATACTTGGCGTCTCTGTCTAACAATCTTTGACTGCCTACGTGGATTTGAGAAATAACAACGTTACACCCTTCTTATGATCATTAATTATTTTTTTTCATGATCATAAAATGATTTTGTGTGTTAACGAGCAAAATAAATGAGTTTATTGCAAATTTCAAAAAATTTCAAAACCCTTTAGCCTGAAATATGTAACAAACATTTCATATAGTTGGTTACAGATTGTCTTTAATTTGATTGTCTTTTGCCTCATATCGCACAAATAGACAGGGCATCGTTAATTTAGTTAGGTGGTCCTATTTTCCCGAGGATGTCAGCTCTGTCCTTCAATTCAAAAGGCAAGCGCTCTTGGCGGCACGAAGATATCTAGCACATCTGTAGGGCATGTTTCTCTTGTTCTTCTGCGTAATTGCCTTGCTTTGCCTCGGACGATGAATACTTTGCGAACATCACCTACATGGCTTTTTGATCAAGATTTGAAGATGTTGGATGACAGTCTTAAAACCCATTTGGAATCAATAATTATTGTGAGTTTAAATATGAAACAGTGGAATCAGGCGGCCTTGTCTATTCTTTATGGGGTCTTGGATTGCGTCGGGCTCAGGATGATGGGTTGGTAGCTTTTTTGGCCTCGGCACATGGTTCTGTAGATTTTGTTGTTCGTATTTTATTGCTCGATGGCAACAATATCCTCTTGTCCTTCGTTTTAGAGACCTTGAAGGGGTGAGCCATGCTCTGTAAAACTGGGAAAAAAACAGTAGACCTTACTGTCCAGAAAGGATGGGATGACATTGTTTGCAAACTGTCCTATGCTCGCATTGTAGACTTTGTTTCGGGAGCGGATTTGGCGAGTCTTAAAGCAGTTTCAAGGCCAGAATCTGGGGCGTGGTTGCATGCATTGCCATCCAATCCGAGAATAGCAGTGGCCTTGAGACTAAATTGCAAGAAATGTGAGCTCATCGCTGTGTTTGTGCCGAAATGGTGGAGGAGCTAAGTTGCCAGAGATGTGCGGGCGGTTGCCGAGGCACCATTCTATCAAAAAAATTGTACGTTGAGCCACGGTATCAGGTAATGCGCCTTGTGTGTTGGAGCCTCCTGGGTTGTCGCGTACGGATGTTGGCAAGAGACTTCTTCCTTTACTTTCGGCCTTTACTTTGGTTCCTTGGCGAAGAGGTCGAAGTCATGCGTCTAAAATGCGTGAGAACCCTTGCTGCGTCACATTTACGGTATACTGTGACATCGTCAGATTCAACTGCGGATAAGGCTGCCAAATTAAAACATTCCAAATATGCTGCTTTGGAGACTGCGTATGATTTTGTGCCAATCGCTGTGCAGACGGCTGGGCCCAGGGAATCCATTCTTTGCCCTTCCACGAAGTAGGCCGTCTAAATAACTGAAACATAAACATTTGTTTAGTACTTATTTGACAAACGGTCATTAGGGACCTCTTGTTCTATAAATAAAACATTAGCTTTAATGGCTAGCGAGAACATTGCAAATTCAAACACGGACACATGAAATATTTTAATAGCGGCGACACGTAACGTAATTTTTTAACTAGAACAAATTGTTCGCGAGTAAAGGCGATATCGCGTGTTATTTTCGATTTACACGAACAAAGTTTCGATGATCTTCTTTAAAATAAAGCACGCCCGACATAAAAATATGCCTTAAGTTCTATAGTAACTTTGGTGTCCATTATTGTTTTTAAGGGGACCCTTTAAATTCCGTTTTTCTTTGCTAGTCAAAAATTGTTAACAATCTTGCCATTCCTTTTTGACGAAATGATCAATTTTAAAATAAGATAAACACAAAATAAAAGTCCTTCATAGGCAATTAATCGTTTCACACTGAGATTTTTTTAATCAAATAATAAATTAGATTTATTTACTGCTATTATTATAAAAGTTATGAACAGATTATTTACAATATTGGACAAGCTAAGAAAAACGGGCTTTACTACATACTTTAACCCTAGAGATTAAGCGACAATGCAATGTGTTCGCGTCATTAGATGCAAACTCCACACACTCGGTCCACCAAAAGTTTTTGAAATTTTAACGGTGGCATGTTGACTTGCTGCGATATCCACAGGTGTAGTAAATCGTAGCAACAGACGGGTGCGGAATTCGCTTTTATGAAAATTAAGCTTTATATTTATAGATTCGAGAGCTGTAAAATGTTTATAGATCACTTGAAAGGACATCATGCTATTGACCGACGCTGGCCTTTAGAGCTTCATTGTGAGCACGTATATATTACAGTCGTAAAAGGACTTACAAATGCACTGCGATTTTGCTGTTTCAAGCGACTTTTCCAAAATCTGTTTCGTAATTGAATCAGCCAATAAACTAACGCGTAACGCTTATATTAGAGATCTATATACCTGGCTGCAGTCATCGAGTAAATAAGTCTTATTATTGTTTTGCAGTCGGGTGAAACACTTGACCTCGACCACCCTGTGGATTTCTTAGTGACGACGGGCAGCGTTTATCTAATGAACTATCTGTGAGAAGAATGCCGTGGCACGGAATGGGGGCAAGTACCCTACTATGAAAGACGTTGCTTGTATTTGTGGCTATAGCCGTTTTACGCCACCAGTGCATCAACGCATTCGTATACGGCATGCAAAATTGGCATATGCTATGTCTCGCTTTAACTGTCTTAAGGCAAAATACGATTGTGATTGTAATCTAATCGCTGCCGTATGCAGCGTATTTATTTTCTATATTTTTTACTATAATTTATATTTCTTACAAAAACCGCCTTAGGATAACAACAAAAACAAAAATAACACATTTGAATTCTCATTACGAGCAAAAGGTAAAAAAAAAATTAATGATTTTAGTGCCCTTAAGATATTGTCCATTTTTCCCAAGGCGTTCAAAATTGTTACTTAAACCTTTTCCTGAATACAAACAAAAACTTTACTGAAAATTTCATCAAAATCGGTTCAGCCAATCGCGAGATAATTGCGGACAAATATATGTATATACATACATACTAACTAAACACCCTGAGACCCTCTTTATATGAAGTAGGTTAATTTTATTTTTTTTAATATTTTTTTCGGAAACATTTCCATAAGTGTTAGTAACACTTTCTCTTAAAAAACTATGTTAGTAAATAGTGGTTACAATTGTTTTGGTATCTTTGACGAGTTGAACCTGGGTCCAGTGTCCCATAAAGACACTGTCCGTGTTTAACCTCGCCGCAACCGCCCTCAGTAAGCTGTCGGAGCTGCCCCGTACTCGCCGCACCAGGGACGCAATGCGTTTCCTAATGATAGCCGGGAGACTGTCTACCACGGCTGCAGCTAGTATCCCCAAAAACATGGGTTACAAATTAACTCTTATAAACTCCTAATATCGACTGGATTCCATTGCTAAGCTGAGGACTACCGGTAGGTACTCACAGGGTAGGACCTCAGCGGCTTATGTGATATTTATGAGGCACACACCTGAAGACGCGTGGGCGTGGTGCGTCCGCGCCGATAAGGAATAGCAATCAGCGACGGAACCTTTGACGGGGTGACCTGTTCTGGTTTCAGGCTTTTGTTTGGTCGTCAAACTTATCTTAGTAGATTACTCAATAAAGATTTAAAAAAAATAAAGGTGTAATAAAAATTAACGGGTCACTTAACAAAAGAAGACATATTTATGTTGATCTAGCACTATCCTGATACAGGTTTCATTGTGATGCCCAAACACTGTCACTATTTGTATTTATATCTAATTTTTTTCATATTAAACAGTCTACTATCATCCTTGCTTAATTGCATGATGGTTTTAATTTAGTTTTTACGAGGAGTGATAAGTATTTTTTTGCGTTTCAAAAGCTATAGTGCCATAATATTTGGAATGGACCATATTACGTTAATAGAGGTGGCCATAAATTGCCAGATTCCCATGGGCCAGTCGTTTCCGGGAGAAAAATGGCTCCGCAATAAACAATGATAGGACGACCACCATATTTTCGAGATTATACACAGAGATTATTTGTTTTGGTCAATTTTGAACAAACACAGGAGTATTTGCAAAAACTCCTTTGTTTGTACGGAGTTTATCCGGGTGAAGATTTTTCGGTATTATGTCAGTCGCAAATTTTATGCAATATAAGACCCCTTACACATTGCGACTTTTAGCATTGATGCAGTCGCGCGTTTTGAAAACGCGCTTCAGACTTACGCAATGAACAGATTTTATTTAGTATCAATGCTTGTGCATTGCATCGATACTAACGCGCGTTAGTATCGATGCAGTCGCCAAAATACAGTTCATAATTTGTCAATGTCCAGCTTCTGCATCGCGACTGCATCGATGCTAAAAGTGGCACAGTGTGTAAAGGTTGACATTTCGTGACTGCATCGATACTGCATCGCGACTGCATGGTCTTAGATATTCAACTAATCTGGAGTCTGGAGAAATGTTGTATTTGCAAAAAAAAAACTCATAAACTGTATCGCATTAGTAGGCAATTTTATTTTTGTAGTGCTACTAACTACTAATTTTGTACTATTATTGTACCGCGAAGAACTGATGGCTGTTGGGGCAGAAAAGTTCTAGATTGGAGACCTTTCAACCAAAAGAGCAGAGTGGGACGTCCAACGGCAAGATGGACGGATGACCTTGTTAAGATCGCGGGATCACACTGGATGCAGACCGCTTGTGTTCGGTCGCTGTGTAAAACCGTGGGGGAGGCCTATGTTCAGCAGTGGACGTCCTTTGGCTGATAATGATGATGATGAAGAAGTACTATTAGGTCTATAGGTACCATAGATATGATGCATTTTCTACGTATAGAAGGCTGGCTTCCTTTTATGATTAGACAATGATCATGAAATTCTCTACTACTTTCCCGCTAGCACTCAGGTAAATTAATCTTGTCCTGAAAGTTCTTATAAGAAATGCATAAGCTCCGAAAGTCTTTTGTGAGAGAAAAAAGTTAATGTAAGTAACATACAATAGGTGAAGGAACGGTCCCATAGCACTTCTCGACTAATGCAAAGGCATCAGT
Organism: Pyrausta purpuralis; assembly: GCA_963924145.1. NCBI lineage: Eukaryota > Metazoa > Arthropoda > Insecta > Lepidoptera > Crambidae > Pyrausta > Pyrausta purpuralis. The sequence goes on from OZ001664.1 coordinate 12,752,893, forward strand.
TTAGCTGAACATGTCCAGTATAAAATACACCCGTGTCTCAAAGATTGATTAGAGGAAGGGAGATCAGATTGTACTGGAATCGTGTAGGTGTGTATGGTTTCCAAACCATTTGTTTTGTTGTCGGAAATAAACTCACAACGCGTGTTAGTGTGAGGACTCCAGCTGGGATGTTTATTTGCTTGGACCATTATGAAAGTTTGGCTTCCAGTCTTGAGTCGCGTGAAATGGATGTTGCAAAAATTACAACGTGTGTTCATAAATGCTACTACCCCCATTGGTAAAAGAAGAGCTCTAATGCCGAAAGTTGATAAGCTAAAATTATTTAATGTGAACAATGTACGTTTATTGTGATTAATTCTATAAAAAGATTTAAATAGCTGTCTACACCTGATAGAAAAGCTGAGACTTAAGTAAAAAGCAATGCAAAGTGGAAACTCAATGTCCTGCAAAATACTATATCCACTGAGATACTTAATGATAAACATACCTATGGGCTCTATGTCTAACTATGGGCCTAATAAAGAATGGAGAAATGAGGAGATACGTAGAAGAACTAGGGTTACGGACATAGCCTTGAGAATCAGTAAGCTCAAGTGGCAGTGGGCAGGGCACATAACGCGAAGAACTGATGGCCGTTGGGGCCGAGTTTTTTTTTCCATCTACTGAAGAGATAGAAATTTATTTGGGGTCGGTGCAGGATGATAAGTTTAGTAAACCGTAGGTGTAGGTAAGCTTGACTTTTTAAATACTTTTTATTTCATGATTTTTAGTTATCCATTTACTCATATCTCAAGAACTACTAGAACCAAAAAAAACCTCGCCATTACTTTTTGTTTTAAAGAAATCCGTGGACAAACATATATATATACATACATACATGCGCTTACTTTATTTTGTACACGTGTGCAAACGACCAACATACTCAAATATTATCAAATTCCAACCATATCACATACATGCTTTTTAAATTGATCACTTCCTTTTTCTTGAAGTCGGTAATAAAATAACATCCATTCCTCTGCAACAGAAACTAAAGCGAAAGAACTAGCAAGGAAGGTCCTCAAGTCTTCCATTGTTTTGTTTGGTGGGAAGATTGAGATTAATTTATTATGTCGGGCTACATGGAGCTTGGAAGCTCTCTATTAAGGCTCTGGGGGACGATTAATTATGATTTCTTTTAACGCACAGTGGACTGGCATTACGTGTGCCCTAGGGAATTGCAATTATTTATGACTAAAGTTTACTGACTGCAGAAAATAACGCTGAAAACTAGTTGGTAAACAGAAGAAGGCATACATAGGTAATACTTGCAAAGCAATTATAAAGTCTGCATAAGCAATGGTATTAGTAAAAATCTATCTGTTTTTTATATCTAATGACAGTATAAGGGACGAACCCAAATCGTGATTTCAAACAGTCAACTTTATTTTACGTATTATATTAAAATAATCACATAACTTTTCAAATACTATCGACCAAGTACGTAAAACTAAAAAAAATACATAAAAGATAAAATAGATAGTAAACGATAAAGAAATTTTGATTTTTATATCCTTTTACTTAATTCCAAGTTAGTTTTATTATATCAAAAAAGTAAAATTTCTAACGCAGTCTCTAATCTAACCAGCAGGTATTCCTCACTGTCTGCAAGACGTCATCGTCATTTCTCCTAATTACTTTTTTCTCAATTGCGCCAAAGATAAATTCCGTCTAATTGCCTATCCATAATATAGTGGTTAGTATGGCCGTATAATTAATTTCCTCTTCACGGTCTTTTTATTATCCACCGAATCACGAAGTAAAAAGCAGATGAATACATATTTGACTTTTTTTGCTCGATTTTTCCGCTTTTCTTTATGCATCATGAATGATTAATTCCACTCTTATTAATTAGGGGTTTTTTGTTTGAGGCTGTAAGGATATTCCATTATTTGAAATTCAAAAGTTTGGGCGGTTCCTTTTGGGATTTTTTGTGAGTAATGTTTGTAGTTAAAGATTTACAATTCTGTATATTCATGCAATGATCATAATCCCTAATATGTATCTCATTTTTGAAACAGCAACTTAGATACAAATACATCCAATATTAAACTAAAAGCTACAAAAAATCTGTATCAGCTACATAAACCGCTAAGTTTTATGTGGAAGGTTACCAGTAAATTGGTAAGTATGTGATTATTTTTATAACAAAACGTTGAGCTCACCTTAACAACCCGGTACTTGTGTACCAATTGCTTTGAACAACGAAACTTTTGGATGCCCTATTCTAGGCAGAATGGTAAAGTTTTAACCGGGGTCCAACGACTCAATTAATGTCCACTGTAAATGCAAAAATACCTTATACGCACGGGCACGCAACCTAAGGCACGGTCGTGTTTGGATGGGTGACCATTCCGACCATCGTTAGTCCAGGGTTAGTCGCTTGCCTTGCAAAGACCCCTCCACCAACCTGTACTGAGCCTGCATGGTGGAGTATGGCTCAAACTACCTCACAGTTGAGGTAAGGCCTTTGCCCAGCAGTGAGATGTTACTGGCTAACTTTTTTTACGCACGGGCACGCTAAATACCTTATAAAACTAAACATCTGAATACAAAACAAATACACACGAGGGCATTATGTATTACCAGCATTATTATAGGCACAAGCGAAGTCGCTGCCACCTTACCACTTCGGAATTCATCTTACACTACCAAAATGTAAATCGCTTGCAAACACGACAAAAAGATTGGCGTCACTTCTGTTACAAGTCGACGCAAAATGCAAGCAAATAAATCTATGTACTTTGATTTCGTACGTAATTATTTTAACTGGGGTTTAAAAAATAATGGTCACATGAAGTTTAACCAAAGAACAAATGTTTGCCCTAGCATTATTTCTGCTCAGCGCTTCACTGACAATCTGTCTAGTACCGTGCAACGCTATTACTCAAAAATGTGCAGTTGTCAAATCGATATGTTGTCGAGACTTGCAGGCTGCGATTTCCATCGCTGCAGACTGTTGATTGATTGATGTGACATCAAGCGATACAAATGTAATGTACATACATGAAAAGTGGATTGTATAAAATTTACCTCCACGTACATACTTGGAGTTTACTAATTTGTTAATAACAACATCAGATTGTTATACCTACCCGCACATACATTTATACTTAGTGATAATGAGATCTTTTAAAATGCAAAAACTACTTTAAATACCTTTACCCGAAATACATATGTTAATTTTTAAATGATTATGACTATGAGTAATCGTCTATTACAGACTAAGGCGCTTATAAAAACCTTAATTTACAGGATAATTTTAGTAATTATATCCATGCATACAAATTATAGTAAAGGGCGATCTATATTAATATATACCCTTAATAATTACTTATATAAAAAAAACTTTATATTTGATGGATAACGATTTGTGCATAAAAACGGTTTGAAATTAAATTGCAAACAGCGAAGGGCAACAATTGAAAGGCAATTTTGAATTTTTGAAAAATATTTATAGTTGAGACACAAATGTAGTCCGTCAATTTATTTGTTGTTGCTTATAAATCACAGCTTATTAACTTAAAATAAAATGTAACGAAAAATGTCGAAACGTCCGGCTGGCCAAACAAAATTCATTGCCATTCGCCGTGAACTCTCAAAAGGTTTACATTCAATCATTAATGTTCCAATTCACAAAACGGCAGAAATGGCAGCGTCAAATGGCCTTGAATGCGGGCAACAAGCGACCTTTGCAGTGCGTATGTAGGTAGGTATTCATTAATCAGTACTAGTTTGATACATTTAAAATCCGACTCCTTTGGAATTTGTAGGTGAGCCTTACACGCTGCCTAGTATTAATGCTTTCACGCGAGGTTCAAATGTTAATCTAGATTGATTGGTGCTTTGTAAAAAAACTTGTAGTTAATAGGTACCTAATTTGCGCTTTAGCAATTACTTATATCCATATGTCAGAAAGGCGTCGAGCAGGAAGTCTATGATATAAATGGTATACATATAATATGCCCAAGATTACATTTCTTGGTGTTTATTTTATCAGACTTGGGTTCATGGAAGATAAATAGTGTTACTGTTTGTAAAAGAAGACCTTCCCTATTCAGTAGAAAAGGTAGTTAATCCCTCGAGCATATGTAAACGAGACACAATGGATATTCTATTGTTATGCGGTCGCATGCGACCGCTTCGGTGTTTATGCGTTAAAGGACTAAATTCAAGATTGAAGCAAATCTACCCACCCGAAACGGGATGAGCACCAAACAGGTGTCAGCTATACGGAAGTAAGTTACGAAAAGGGAACAGCAACGCCTCAGCATGGGATCGGCACCGGATAGCGAACGCATCGCCTCAGATCGTGTTTGCTACATCTTATGACTGTTATTCTTGTGAATGACAGCCCATTTGACAAGCAGAGTGTGCGGATAGTTGAAAATCATCGGGCGACTCGCCGTAAGTGCGTTACAACGCTTGCGCCGTTGGTCGAGACCGAGTTGATCTTAATCCGAGATGTGTGTTAAAGTATGGGGTTTCATACAAGAATAATGAACACCTCGAGTTGATACGGTGCCGTTTTTCGTAATGGGTGTATAGATGTGCTACAACCTTAAATAGTTTAATGACCTTTATCGCATCTTAGTTAAAAACACCAACACTCTCTTCAAAGATATTAATTGCTTCGTATAGACTTATATCAAATCAATTAACGTTTATTTTCTGTCAACAATGTAAGAGGCCGTTCACGTATTCAATTCCCATATTAAAAAAGATTCTTTGCACGCCCGCCGAGGTGAAACGAAGGCGAGCCGTGAATTTCGTAAACACGGTGCCACAGACAATTTTATGGTTACTTGGCTTGAAACTGGGGCCCATAGCATTCGCTTTGTCATCCATTTCGGGCGACTCGTCCGCCCCTCTAATTTTGGGGGTAAAAGGAAATGAAAAAATATCGCAACAGAAAAACTGTCTACTGAATAAATAAGAAATGCTGGCGCAATGGCGTATTCACTTTGCAGGGCGATAGTTGTGGTGAGTATTTTAACATTTTGTTGGTGAAAATTTGATTGAAATTACTGTTTATGCCTCTAGGGGATAGGCGACATACACTATTAAAAATAGGGTATATTTTGGCTAACTTAATTTTGAACCAACGAACATCAATTTGAAACACTTACTCCAGATTTTCAAATTGATGACCATTTACAAAACCTTCCTACACAACAATTCATCAGGGGCATATTATGGCTTAAACTATTTTTAATTTGCTATATATTTTAGAACCAATCACCAGTAAGTAATTGAAATACGCTTATGTAGGTATATAATACTACCTATTAGATATACGTATTCATTAGTGTTTATAACTACGAATATTTCTATTACGAGTATCTCTTTACCCTATCGTACTTAGCAATCGTAAGTCAATTGTTCTCTAGCAGTAATTCTAATATAATTATACGTAATTGACACACACAGAATAAAAACATAATCTTACTAAAATATCAAATAGCAAAGACAGATAGAGGAAAATAAAAGTTACACACAAAAAAAGGGAATCAGAGAACAGAAAAAAACATAATTGTTAACAAAAAATATATTTATGAACCTCAAAGTAGGAAGACTGCTGGGTTTGTGTAATGCGAGAGCTGATAACAAATTGACAACCATGCGACAATGATTTTAAGCGGGAGTTTAGAGTATAAGGATAACAATATTTTTAAGGATTTACTGCTTCATACTTGACCCTGCATAATGCAATTCATCCAATAACATAACAGCACAGTTGAATGTGATGTCAAGCAGAGCCAAAGTTACATTGGACTAGTTGCATAAGTAATACTTAAGTTGCAAGGTCGCTTGCCACGTGTTCACTCAGCCGACTAGTTTACATAAAATGTATAAGTAAAATTATATTTTTGAAGTAAACATTTGTAATATTACGCAGCACCACTAAGTGCACCTTCACTGCCTTCACATAAGAACGACAGCAGCGCGATAGCAGCGCGTCTCTCTAATGTGAAGGGCTTAAGACATTTTATGTATGAAATTGACAGCAGCGCGACTGCCGCGCGAACGTCGCGCTGCTCAAGTTGCCTGTGCGCTTTCACTCTGGAACGATAGCAGCGCGTCTCTCTAATGTGAAGGCCTTACTGATGTCATTTATGTATGAAATTATCAGCAGCGCGGCTGTCGCGCGACCGTCGCGCTGCTAAAGTCGCCTGAGTGTGAAAGCGCGCTAATAAGTTATAACTTTTTTTAAAGTTGAGTAAACAGTAAAGTGCCTGACTTTTTTCATTAGTACAATAGGAAATAAGTCACTAATTGATAGCAGGATATCATTTTCGGTGCTCTAAATTGTAGAGCTTTTCGATATCAAGTGTTAAGTTATTCAGAAAGTATGTGAACTAATCAAGTAATGTACATGTTACAGAAAATGTATTATATTCGTCATTGTTAACAATTTCTAGGAATTGTATATATTATAATTAATAAACTGTATGACTTGATGTCTCTGGATTGTCTCAATGAGAGCCTTAATAAAAAGTCTGATCCTTGAATAAGCAAGGATTAAAGATAGTATGTACTGTATGAATCACAAAATTGAACTTTTTAAAAGCTCTGATTTTTTATTTTAAAACTCGATTTATTTATCATATTCACACATAGTGTTCGTTTTATACATTTCCCTAAACGCTATTGAATTTTTGTAAAACTCAACATACATACATACACGCATATATTTCCTAGGAGTTTTACATAATGACTCAAAAATAATCAATTCAAAATCAAATTTGTGTAGTTATGATGTACTGTCTAATTACTTTTCTATCCAGCCAATGCCATGGTCCCAAACAAACAATATTGGCAACCAATTAATTGCACTTGTTATACTCTTTAAAATTCCTATTATCTATCTTAACTTTGTAATAACGCTCCAACTTCTTTGACATAATCAGATAAGACAAAGGCTCATAAAGAAATGTTGAGATAAAGTCGGCAAAGCAAAATTTACGCAAAGATGGCATAAAGACGTGGGAATGTGGTGCAATGTAAGTAGATCTCAAGCGATTATCTAGTTAATGTGTGGACAACAAAGAATTTCTGCATTTTAATCTAGTAATCAATTTGAGTTGGAATTCAAGGCATTTGCACAGCTGTCTTAAATTAGGACATTTTACAGAGTTGAGCGTCTCGAAATATCGGTCCTTTTTAATTTGGTAAATTGCTTATTTACAAAGTATTTATTACTAGCGGTCCCCCACGACATTTGAGTTTCCGAGACTCCGCGCGTTTTGAGTTTGATACCTCCCCTTCCGTTGCAGCGTTATATTTTAGCCTTAAGGCTTCCTAAAACCTAATCTATCCAACGGAAAACGATTTTAAATATTTATATAGATAAAAACTTGTAAGGACCTACTATAAAAACCGACGAAACGAATCTCAATCACAAACAAGAAAGAAACCTTGTTGTTATTTATTCGGAAACCGGTTGACATTTCGAGCAAAGGACGACACATGTATCCGTCCTTAATACCACTTCCCTGATGTGTCCACGCATCCCATGCGAGTAAAAAGTTTGAACGCGTGTGATTTTCGCGGTCGCACCCGCCGGCCCTTCCAATACCAGCCGACCAAGGCCTTTACTATCCGTATAAAATGAGTTCACCCGCCCGCAACGACACACTTTGTTACTTTCACGCGGGCAGTGCACATTTTGAATCGCCAGAATGTTCAGGCTCGCCTTATTAGCCTTTGTGATCGCGGCCGTGACGTGCCAAGAGGGTGGACGCCGCGTCCCCAAATATGCGGGAGACCCGAAAACAGCAGCCATCGTGCAAGAAGCGCGGTATCTTAGTGGGAACGGAGCCTTCGGAGCAGCGTACCAACAGGAGGATGGAATCAATTTCAAAGAAGAGACCGACGCCGAGGGTAACAGGAGAGGCAGCTACTCCTACATCGACCCCAGTGGTCAAAGGAAAACTGTAAACTACATCGCAGGAAAGAACGGCTTCCAAGCCGTTGGAGACCACATTCCGACAGCACCTCAACCCGTCGCTCCCACGCCTGGATACACGCCCGACCCGCGCTACAACTCTCCGGACTACAAATCGAACCAGTACAGTGCACCTCAGCAATACACCGCACCCGCCCCCACCCGTAACTACGGCGGCAAGCCTGACGAAGACGATGGACAGTACCACCCTGAGCTGTACGAGCAGGAGAACTATGTTGCTCCTCAACCACAGTACCAGCCGCAGCCTCAGTACCAAGCTCAGCCTCAATACCAGGCCCAGCCTCAGTACCAACAGCCGCAACCTCAGCCTCAATACCAGGCTAACAACATCTACCCCGGAGTGCAGCAAGCTCAGTACAGTGGAGTCCAGAGTCAGCAATACTCTGCGCCCAGCCAACAACAGCCTCAATACTACGACGCGACCACGCCGCCGCCTTCTCGTTTCTTCCCGCCCGGCAAGTTCAGCCTGAACCGTGCGCCCGACGGCTACACGTATTCTTTCCACAAAGTTTAAGTCTTATATATCGAGAGGGCCCGGCGGATTCTACGCCCGCACACCTAAAAGGATCAATTAGCAATTCGCCGAGTCATGGGGAAGCGCCCGCTGCTTCGAAAGCATTTCTTGATTGTTGTTCGCTGTGATATTGTGAATTAATGGACCGGTTTACATATGTTGAACGTTGTTGTTAAGTATAGACGAGGGTTTGGAGACGCGCGTCTGTCGGTGTAAACTGTTCTTGTAAATACATTTAGGGTTAGCTAAATGAACTTGACTTTCCTTGAACCCTTTACCAAACGCAAATCCATCTGTGTTTTTACTTCCTATCTTTGTAATGAGTTTTGAATCTCACATGAATGCGGATTGATATGGAAATTAATATGCATGAAATTGCATGTATTTTTTTAAATTAAAAGTTAAGACTTCCTGGTAATATCTGCGCGGGCGTGCGCCGCGTCCGCATTCTGAGCGCAGGAACTGCCACAACTAGATCACCTTACCTACACAAGGATACTTCACTCGAACCGGTCCGCTGGGCCACGCCTTGCTTTCCATTTACCAGAGTTATTATTAGGTCAGATACTAATAATGCAACGCGTACAAATGCCCGCCGGTTTATCAGCGCGTAATCAGCGGTTTATTCTAGCGTCGACCAAATCAACAATACGCATTAACGAGAAATCGAACATTGGAATGCAAATAATGTTCCGATTTAACATGTGAATGGGCGTCAATCAAACTGGAATGAAATCATTAACATTTCGGGGATTCGTTTCCGTAATCTAATGTAAAGTTTATCAATGTTTAATTAAAAGTTTTAGGCATTTCAATGGCGAGTCTTATCGTTAATTTGAATTTTAACGACTTCCGTCCCTTATATCTCGCTTAGTCGAGTTGGCAAAAGTTGTAACTGGCCAAACTGGAAGCAGAGACTAGATCTAGGTTTAAACTCGGCATCCTATTTCCGTTAGGGCTGACTTTGGGAACATCCTAAGGTAAACGTAAAGCAGCTTCAAACATTATTATAAGTTTGGAGCTGGGTATCGTCGTTAGCGTCGATCTGAATGGTTAAAGTTCTGAAAGCGACAAAAGCCTACTTTTAGGTACCTCTAATATTTGAAGGACGTTTTCTGTTTTGGCTTTGTTGACATTTCTTTATTTATACCTACGATCAAGGCAAGGGCGATAGTATTTTTTGTCTCAATGAAGTAAAAATCGTAGGGTTAATAGAATTTTTCATTATACTAGTATTAAACTACAAAATATGGGAGTTTTTATATTCATATTAACAAAGATAACTTTAATCTTTTTATACAACCTGCAGGAGTTACTATTTATTGGTATATATCAAGCCAATTTATCGCAACACATTACAATAATTGTAAAATGACCATCAAACAGAAATGAAACAATAACTGACACGAACAGAATCATTGCGCTAAGCCCGATATCTGTTATTAAATCTACGCCTACCAAATAGTTTGCATTGGCGCAATGTAGTTTCAATAATTGCATTGTTTTGTCCACACATACTCAACAAAATAAAAAGGCTTAGAAGATCTACTGGTTGAGTTCACTATTAATTGAATCTGGAATATAAACTTAGGGCTTTAAAATTGAGTAGCTTCTAAAAATATCCTTTCCTTTATTCTTTGGACCTTCCCACACATCGCCATCTAGCCCCAAAGTAAGCTACTCAAAGCTTGTGTTATGGGTGCCAGACAACGGATATAATACTTAAATACTTTTTTTTTTTGTAAATACATGATATACATAGAAAACACCCAGATCAATACAAACAGACATGTTCATGCACACAAAATGTTTGTATTGTGCGGGGATCGAACCCGCACCCGCTGCGTAGTAGGCGATTTCTCGACCACTACACCAGACGGGTCGTCACGTCAAAAAAAATGAAACCTTTTAAGTTAGCTCTTATGAATTTGTTTTCGCATTAATCATTCAAAATTCAAACCGTTTTTATGCCTCTACATATTCAAAATTATTTATTACATCCTCAAAAATATTTATCAAAAACTTCGCGTCTTTGGTCGAGTAAAGTCATACAATGCTTAAAATATAAATGTGTAAAATTACTAAGATTAATTATGTTTCTGTATTTAATGACGTTACCTAATCGTAATAGCATGTAACGCAACAACATTGCTAGGGCCTAGTAATTCTGTTGCATTAAGTCATTGAGCTTATGAATAATTAAACTGTGAATTTCTATGAGAGCCACTGTTTACATAATGCCATAGCGAGCCCACTGTTCCACATACTGCATTATATGAATAAAATGCATGACGCAAACTTTATTTTATTGCAAGCAATTTCAACGGCCATTACCAAAATTCAGATTGAGCGGTTGTTGATCGATTTGTAAAATGACCGCACCGATGTGTGTTTCGCGTCATTTTCCATCTCAAAAATTATTTTGTATTACAAACTTCGGTTACAGAACACTGTCCACTGGGTATCGTTTCGTCACGCGAAACGGCGAACGATTTTCAATACTTTTAAAACGTTTTTGATGGGTTTTATCGATATAAAATTGTTGGTACAATTTGTCATACGCTTTGTATCGATGTTAGTAAATATTACGGACCTACTTGCGCTGGAATTAATTTAAATAAGGTGATAAGTTAAACTAGTGGAAGGTACCTTCTCCATGAAATAATTTTAACTTAAACATGATCAACAAAATTAGCAGTCCTATAAGTCAGAATTTTAATTTTATAGACCAAGATAACATAAAAAAAACTTTACAGATGGTATTTTTTTTAAGTCTCAAAATAGTAAAAAATACCTTCGTGGTCCAATTATTTTCCCATTATTGTAAAAAAAAAACAGAAATATTCATTTATTTAGCTTGGTGCTAAGTTACATATTTTTATGCAATGTAAAGTGAATAAGTACTCTAGTAATTGTTTCTTTCGAAACGTTATTGTTTAAGGCAGTGTCTCACACCGGTTGCACAGTGTTACATTTCAACACGATCTATGTGCGGTATGTTATTAAAATCAGTTAAGTCAAGCCGTGTGAACAAGCCGTCACTTAGCACTACTCATTTTGCTTAATACTAGGATATATGATAATAAACTAACTTTTTTATGAATAAATAACTAATCCCAGAAACTTAGTATTATAAATTATCCCTCAAGCGTATGTGAACGAGACACAATATAAATTCTATTGTTATGCGGTCTTATGCGACCGCTCGGGTGTTAATCTAAGACAGGTTTATTTGCTTAACACTTCATAATCTCCTCGTCACTTAAAAACTCCATCATTACAAAAACTAACAATTACTAAACGTTATTTTTTACTTCATTTTAATCGTCTAATGCAATTGACAGCAGTTAAACAGAATGGAAAAAAAAACTTTACAACGTAGACATAAACTTCACAGGCCGTTAATTAATACTAAAGTTCCGATAAAGTACATAAAAAAGCTCTGAAGCGCAATAGCTTTTGCAGCGAAGTACGGGCCGGCATCAATAAACTGGATTCTATTTAATTACAATAGGAAATGGAAATCTAAATGTGCCAGAAGAAAAAGTGGAAAAACCAATCTGGAATGTCGCCGGTAAGAGACGGAAAGTAGGGCAATCTATAAACTAATATTCAACGTAACTCGGCTTGTTAAAGACAACGTTGTTTGCTTATAGCCACAGTGTCGGTGGTTACCAGTAACTAACTTAAGTAAAGGGTCGTGATCTTCTACTTTAATCCGATTTCAGTTCAGACAAAACGCACATAAACAGAGCACGGTATCTTGTGCATGTGTAGTGCGTAAAAGGAGGACCTTTGTAGGAACCATGACCTATTTTTACCGAAATACGATCCGTTTTTTACCAACTCCAAAAAAAGGAGGTAACTAATTCAATGATATTATATGTGATAATATCGTTGGAATTTGATAATATTTGAGTATATTGATCTATTAAGGCTTCCAAACACGTGTGCAAAATGTCGTTTTTGTCCACAGATTTTTCGAAATCGAGAAGCTAAAGCGAGATAATTGTTTTTTAGTTCAATCAGGTATACTTCAATTTAGGAAATAGTGTAAATTTTATCAAAATTGGCCTAGTAGTTTTTGAGATATGGGTGATGACTAAAAAACATAAAATAGAAAAAATAAAAGAAATAAACCGTTCGTCGGTGCATGATGTTTTTAGACTATTGGTGTACTCGTAAGTTTACCTACTTGAGATCATGCACCGACTCTAAAATAATTTGTTTCTCCTAAATGGAGGACAAATGCGTTATTTTAAGCTTTTTATTCAGGTTTTTGAAGATGGTTTATTTTATAAGGAGTTACGTTACTGTGCCTTTGTCCATAGTGTCACAGCCTTGTTAGGGTATAAGAAAAACAGAATTGATTGGACATGCAACGTCCTCGTCGTAAACGAAGCCTTCTGGCTTCGTTTAAGATTTACAGCCTGAAAGTTTAACATAAACCTGTAAAATTCGAACGAACTTTACGGTACTTCATAACAATCTTCTTTTCACAGAACCTATGCTGTTTTTTATCGATGTAAATTTTTCTTAATTATATTTAATCATTCAATCAGTTATGGTTATAGGTATAGCAAAATTACAAATACTCTGATTCTTAATTAGATAGATCAGAATGACAGCTTCAAACGATCTTTTTAATTTTTAATGTTGCAAGCGGAGTACCAATAATGTTGTAACAATTTAATTGTTCGCGATTAATTGAACTTGTGATATAAAATTCACATATTTCACATTAATGTGATTTTACTATTAACCATAAACAGTACATGTAAAACGTTGCATAATGTTATAAACAAACGTAATGCATAAAACAGTTTTTGTAACGAGACAGGAAATCTAGGTTTCTCTTGAAATAGCCATATTCTTGTATGGTTTTACCTATTTAGATTTTTTAGAAATTGATTATTATCAGAAATAATGGAGATTATTGTAGGAATCATGATTTTTATAAACAGATTTATACCCATATTTTTATTCGATTAAAAACAACAATTGAATGAAATTGAAATTTTAGATTATTTCAGAACAGCACTTATTTTAAATTACAAAAAAGTGGCCATCCACTATATGAAATTTTGGTCTATCTAATTAAAATAGTATGTATCTGCACATTTAAATTAGGCAAAGCTATTGTGCACTAAGCATCATTATAATAACCGCAACTCATGTTTCATTTTTGCATTTATTTGACGTTAGGAGAACTACATGGTTTCCAAAATAATTCTGATTCAGATGTATATGCACTCTGCATTCCGAAGTACTCTCTCATGCTTATTTCTACTCTACGATGCATGATAACGAATCTATTGTCAAAATTGTACCATAGTCCTTTTCTATTTCGACGGTCTCCCTCCCGAAATCCAGTCCAGCAAAACAAAATCAGTCGTCGAGAGTTGCCAATCGGAGTGTTTGGCGCTCGGGCGCAGCGAGCACACGTCGCATACAGAGTGCGACCATAGAGAATGTAGATGAGTAAGATTAAGATCACTTTACACACTACGATGTGTCGGCGATGCAGAAGCTGGAAATTGTCAAATTATGCACTGAATTTTGGCGACTCATATTAGATCATATTGTATTTATTGTAAATTGTAGTTATTTTGTTTTATTTTATGAGATATGTTTTTTCGTGTATATATATTTTTTATGCGTGAAATTTATCGTTTTTTTTCTTTTAATAGTAACCCATTTTCTTTTTTTCTGTCGGACCGCCTACAATCATTTCTGCTTAGCCCAAAGTAATGACTGGTAGAGAATGCCATATGGCGTTAAGTCCACCTTTTGTACAACTTTTTGGTTGCGCAATAAAGTATAAATAAATAAGACTGCATCGACACTAACGCGCGTTAGCATCAATGCAGTCGCGCTTCTGCATCGATGCTAAATTAAATCTGTTCATTTCGTGAGTCCTGATGCTGAAGCGCGTTTTCAAAATGCGCGACTGCATCGATGCTAAAAGTCGCAGTGTGTAAGGGGTCTTTGTTATACAATCTTACTTAAACAAGACAAACGTGAGTTAACTGTTAAATAAACGTCATTATAGTTAATGTTTTTTTTGGTGGCGTATTTTAACCTAGGTAAAATAATGATTCCTGATTACTTGAACTGTCGCTCGCTTTGTATTGGAGATAAGTCGATAAGTACTGAGTTTTGCACGTTCTTGAGATTTTACGGACAATAGTGCGTACTTAACATTAAAATACGATTTAACAATACTAATTAATTATCTGTATTAGCGTTGAGTTTTCACATGATCTAAAGACCTACATGAGAAGGTAAGTAATCCTATTTTCATGTAGCTATACGATCATGACTACAATTGGCGACAAACTTTATTTGGCATTATGCTTTAATTATATATGCCATAGAATTGGATAGGAAGTTCATCCCAAATTGAGCTTGCTTATATTTTTTACCTATGGCGTCCTCCTCCAGATTTCACGTGTTTGCAATGTGCATCGACAAAGACTGATTCGTTCCGGGGCTTGAATAAACGAACTCAGTTTTACTGAATTTTATGGCCAGCACTAGACTTTTTAAAATATTGCCTAGATTAACTTTCTACGTAAAAATATATTTTTGAGCTAAAATAATGAACCACAAATTAAGTTTTATACCTACACATTGCTTAATGGCTTCTTAAGTTATTGCTGACGAAAGTGTTTTTCGTATGCAGAGTTTAACGTGTGTAATTTATTAAGCGCCGACGAATGAATTTGTTTCTCCTAAATACATAGAAGGAAAATGCGTTATGTTGAGGTTTCTATCTAGTCTTGAAGCTGGTTTATTTTTAAAATATTTTATTTTATTTCATACTTGTAGACCGATTTATATGAATCTTAAACTGTACCCTTAGTTTAAATATATCTGACTGAATTAGAAAAGAATCATCTCGGTAAGACTTCTCGTTTTCGAGAATTCTGTGGACAACCATACAAATATTATAAACATAGGTACATACACTAACGAAATTTAGCAAACATGATTAAAAGCTTTAATAGATCAACATACTCAAAAAATATTGAATTCTAACTTTATCACATTGTATACAGATTAAATAGATGATAACTTCCTTTTTACCTACAATACGGTTATAAAAAAGCCCGGGACAATCCAGTTTTAAACAATCATCTAGCTAGAGCTACTACCTTCAGGGGCTGTACGAAATAGCCATTTTGAAACTAAGCTGCGCGTATAACCAAGTCCGTTGATACGTAACACGATGACAGCACAACTTAGAAAGATAAAGTAAACCCGAAACCAAAACCAGGGTGACAATCAAATTTTTTTCGTGTGGTAATTCGATTGCGAGTTTGATCATTTCATTAATACATATGAATATCATCGCAAAAAAGTAAAATAAGAAAACCATCGCACAAATGAAATTGAAATGCATAGAAATCGTGCACCCACGATTAAAAAGAGGTACCTACTTATTTTTAAATCATAAACACGACCAAAAGGCACATTTTTTTCTTGCTGCCAACTTACATTATAACTAAATGATGACGGACAGACTCATGAGGTAACAGAGTGCGTAGAAATTACTTGAAAAACGAATCTATTTTACGATTTTTAACATTCTGCCGCTAAGGGGTGGTGAATGGTGTTGTGTATTTGTTGCCAAGTAACTTGCTTCTATGCTCATAATCATCATCATCAGAAATATAAATTTATATGCTACAATATTCTACTGCTTGATATTTCAATAAGTTTTAATAGAAATGCTACGTTACAGTGAACTTGAAGAAGAACTGCCTCAGTGGCGCAGCGGTAGGAGGGTCGCACTTTAAAGCGACGGCTGCGCCAGAGGTCCCGGGTTCGATTCCCGGGTCGGGCCAAAAAATATACCTGAGTTTTTCTGTTCAGAAATACTTAGGATAGCCCGGAGTTTGGAAATTGGCGGTATTTCACCCCCGTGCCTCGGAAAAGCACGTAAAGCCGTTGGTCCTGCGCCTGAACTCTCTCCGGTCGTGTCAGATTGCTGTCCCATCGGGCTATGAGAGTGAAAGGAATAGAGAGTGCACCTGTGTTTGCGCACACACTTGTGCACTATAATATGTCCCGCGGAGTCGGTTAGTTATTGTGACTGGCCACCGTAGTCGAAATCGGCTAGGGGGACTATTATTATTATTATTATTACAGTAAACTTTCTGATTTCTATGTACTGTGTGTCTATAAGTCAGTATCGTGTGTCCAGGAGTAGGTATACCCCTGGGAGCGCCCGGGACATAGGTCTTCAGTAATATTACAGAAGACGCTGCAGCACAGTCGATAGGAACGCAGCGAAAACTGCACTTAAACGTTCTTTCTTTTGCTAAATAATGGTGGTAGAAAAATAATAGTGGAAATGTCTATTGCCACTATTATTTACACTACTCTTATTTCTACCTACATTACAAAAGTATTTTTGTAGAAGCATATGTATTGGAAAGAACCAGTTATTTTGTAATTCATTAAATGAGTCAAGCACCGAGATTCCAGACAACATTAGCGAATCAATTGACATCACGTCTCATGTCGTTGGGTTTGACGGAATAAACTGCATTTTGGTACGCTTACACACTGCGACTTTTAGAATCGTTTTGAACACAGAAACAGATTTTCACGCATGAGTGTCGCCAATATACAGTACATAATTCATCAATGTCCAGCTACTGCATCGCGACTGCATCGATACTAACGCACTTTATCATCGCAATTGTTGCTAAAAGTAGCGCAAGTGTGTAAAGGTTGTCATTTTGCGACTGCATGCCGCATTGCTGCTAAAAGTCATAGTGTGAAAAGGGTCTTATGTAGGTTTACAATATTTATAGCAGAAATATTTTTGTTTCTATATCTTTTTGATTGTGATGAATATATTCATTAGATCAATCGCCTATATTTAAGCTCCTATTATTTTTTAAAAAAAATACAACAGTTTAAACTATGGCAACAGATTTCTTCTTATCACCCCAGCAAAATTGTAAAAACCAATGTTGCAAAAATTCTACTTCCTCAATGGAGACAGTAGAAACCATTCGTCAATATTTTTACGACTCAGCAAAGTTGCCGTAAATTACAAAACTGAACCGAGTGTGTCTTGAGAGCGTTTAACCGGCGTTAAAGACAAGTCAAGTTTAGTGGCAGTAAACGCGTGAGCCATTAAAGCGGCCCTCAGGGCATAACTGTCTTGCTTCATTACAGCTGAGACCATTCGTTCAGTTGAACCTAAATTTTGTCGAGAATTGTAGCAATGTTAACGCTGTGACGAGGGTAGTTCTGAATGTGCGAACATTTGATTGGATAAAGGATTGCGATCATAATGACTCTTATGTGTACCTAGTCTTTTAGGATACTTATTTAAAAAAATACGTCGAAAACACAAATTTTGGGTAACTAAGTACCTACCTCGTAAGTCGACTCTGTGTCTGCCAAGCGTAGTTGAATCGCCAAGTTAGACAATATAATATAAGTGCGAGTCGGACTCGCCCACTGAGGGTTCCGTGCCAACTTTCACTGAATAAGGGCTCCACTTACTTCAACTAAGGCAAAATACCAAAATATTTTGCTGACATCAAACATAACTTTGTTTTTATAGTGTTTGTATAAGGAATAAAGTTATGTTTGCGGTTGTTTAAAATGTGCTCGATCTCGTTCAGACTAATTTTCGTAGAAAGTTTTTTTTAAATGTACATCATGTATTTTTTCAAAATTTACACTTGCTTAGATAAAAAGTTAGAGGGCCCATTTTACCCCTTTGGAAGCGTCTATCTCCAAAATGTTAGTCTTGCAAAAAAAATGATTTTTGAAACCTCGATGTCATTTGAAGAGACCTATCCATAGACAATCCACATGCATAGGTTTGCATTGCATATTTTTTTATTTATTTAAATATTTAGAAACATAAAACAAATTTTCTAATACCAATGTTAAGCTTTCTAATACATCAAATGACTTAGCGTATGTGACGTATTAAGCATATTTTTATCCTCAGCTCATTTCTATAGCTGTGATCCCATTACATTACAAACGTTACCTTCACGATCACACAACGCGGTGTCAGACCATCACGTCGTATCATTACGACGTATATTACTCTTACTCTTACATCAAACGATATACGGGGAACGGCGCTAATTTTCCTGTTATCCAGAATCACGCTCGGGGCAACTAGGAAAGATCGTGACCGACCGTATACCTCCGAGGGATCTTTCCTACTACAGCAAATTCTGTGTTTTACAAAGCGGTTCTGTTCTCGCGAACTAAATTGTAAGCTTTAGCTTTAAAGATTATTTAGCGCTCTTAAAAATCAGATAAATTATCTTTGAAGTTCTGTTAAGAATTTTGGTTAAAAATAAATTATAGTGGCCTCCAAAGACAATTTAAATAATGAATTCTGGCAATAACAATAACAATAGCGATTGTGTTCCCAGTAAATTTACATTAATATTCAAATTATGGTTATTTATGACAGGTTGAATAATAAATTTGTAAGGATCTAACTAGCTGTATTTTTAAGGCAACCGTTATATCAATACTGTTAACATAATATACAGAGAAAGATCATCATCATTCTTATCATTCTTAGATTTTCCGTAAGGAGGTTCTTATTTTAGTAAAATTTGTCAATTTGCAAATTACATTTAAATAGTAGGTGAAATAATTTATTCCAGTATACAGCCTCTTTACCATATGCGCTGGCCAGTAAGAACGCGCAAACTAAAAAAATCGTCGTTTCTTTTTTTCGATCTGGAACAACTTCTTTTCCTGAGTTCAGTTAAAACGTTTGAATCATTTCCAAGAACTTAATAGAATTAAGAAAGACTGAAAGGTATACGATTTCTCTATATTTTCTCACGCAACTGCTTTCTTCTACATTACTAACTTTTGAAGTGCATTGTAATTTCGCAACAATGAATCACAAACACACTTTTGAACCTGATTTTTTTCTGTGTAGACTCGATGTAACATAAAACTCGTGCTAATTTTTTTCAGCGGTAAGGCAGTAACCATGTCTGGTCGAGCGGTCGGTCCACAATAAAATAGTTTCAATGATCGTTACTTTATTTCTCTTAGATATGCCACAGTTCAAGAATAAGAACAGTCAGTTTATGGTCTATCTAGAAAATTGAGGAAAAAATCACCATTGAAAGCCCGGTTGCGTGATTGATAATAAAGGCCGATCCGCACACAACAGTACCGGCACAGTACCGACACGTGCCGATCTGTGACGTATCGACAATGACTCGGCAATGACACTGGCGTTCAGTGACAGTCAGTAATCACTGTATAATTTTTAAAAAATAATAATTATATGTCGTTACCAGTCATTGAACTATTATTACTAGCGTATGGCACTGATTCATTAACAAATTTCTTGCCGCATCAATTGACGCTATATGTCATCAACGCATACAAGCATTGACGCATGACATTGTAATGGTTTTAAAAAGTTGTTTTGTTCATTTTACCAGTTAGATTATAAACTGGCAGTTTTTCTTTTAAGCTATTGCGTAGCTTCTATCGCGGGGCTTGAGCGTGGAGACCGAATCCAGAAATTCTGTAACGAAAATAACCTATCACCCCCCACTCCGACCGACACAGCGGTGATACTTTTAGTTTTTCCATCTATCGATGAATTGCAGAACTTTTAATGGTTTTTTGAAATATCGCGCTTGTCTCTTTAGTTCAGCAACCCGCCTTTAGGTGGCATTGTTTGTATAAATAAAATAAATAAATAATTATAATTGCATAAGTTGATAAAAAATGCTATGCAATAGCTTTACCGCGGCAGTCTCCGAGTGCCACACGTCTTTTTTTTTCTATGGCGCTCTAATCTTCACTCTTTATCTTAATAAACGCTCCGATTTTCTCGTAAGCCGTGTAACAGCTACTGGGTCAGGTTCGCGGGTTAGCGATGGCAGAGTTTGCAGGGAAAAGTTTAATGTCCACAGTGCTTGTACCGGACCAACAGTTTCAGCTTGTTATAGATAGAGAAAATATAAAAATCGTATGAAAACCGTCAAAAAGTTATTGGTATTGTTTCAGTTAATATTAGAATACGTAAAGGCTTGGTTTGAAAATGCTTTTCTTAAATTGTTGGCATGTTTTGATTTAATCTCATCTTATAAGTATTCCTAAAACTAAAACCTATTCTGGCAGTAGGTTATCCCATCTCTGGTCGAGGAAATCCTATTTTCGGTCGAGGTTACTTATATCTACCTTTGACTAGTATAGCTCGCTTATAGGGAACGGCCGTTAGTCAGAATGTACCTTGGTCCTTTTTTTTACTCGTATTTGAAGGTAGTGGTACCACCTTATTCTTTATTCTAGGTGAGAGCTTAACCCAGTCAGATGCTTACAGGCAACTTTTACTTTTTTAACGATTATTTGAAGGTGGTACGAGTATTTTAAAGTATAAAAAATAATGTTTTACAAAAAACAATAAATTCCTGTGAGATTGTAGATTACTAGGCATATTTTACCTAGAATAGAATAATTTATTTGTATTTGAATAGGGTACACTGAAGTTCTTACAAATTAAAGAAAGTTCGGCCCACTCAGCCATCAACAACAGCGCACAAATATTAAAAATTACATTCGGAATTAACTATTATAAAATTAATTAGTACATTTTAACAACTTATACTACAAGTCACAATAAATATCAATAAGTAATTAAATGTTAAAAAATGTCATAGTAGGATGTATACAATCTAACACTTACAAAACAGTCAAATTCACACGAGTCAAATCGAAAATGTCAACCATGATTAAACCTATATTTTTACACTCATTACTTATCACCTAGGTATTCCTTAACATTGTAGTACATCTTTTCATATAGCCACTTGCGTAGGGCAGTCTTAAAGTTACTAAAAGTCATTTGTCGAATATATTCAGGTATCTTTCATTCTCGGCATTCAAAAATTCAGTTATAAAAATGTTAGAGGAATAAAACGAGAACCTGATGAGTCGGTACACTCCGCGTTGCATTTTCATGTTTCATATTTATTTATTTTTTAAGTTGCTTTGTTGTGAGTGCATGTATTACGCTTATGTGTGGATAGCATGATCTTTATGCGTAAAAGGTTAAAGAAATAAAGTGTTAACTGTATGCTTTTAACTTTTGGCGTTTCGCTATTTACCTACTTACTTACTTACTTATTATTCTAAAAATGACTCGTGCTTAATTTATTTCTTTTTTTATTTGTTATATAATCTGAAGTTAATAAGAATTATATACGTCTTATTGTTGTAAATTTATCTTTCACAACCATTCGCTGTAATTAATTTATAGGAGCAATTTGTAAAATGACAATCCTTTATTGGCTGTAGGTAATATATATAAATATTGTTTACTTTCTTAGTCTTTTAAGAGCTGTCGATTGATGTAAAGTAATTAAATAAAATAAAATAAATCTTATTAAAGATTTGGATACACATCCAATAGCAATTTTTATTAAATATCATATCATATCTATTTGGTGTTATCATTGCAGAAATCAGTCTTTTGCTATGACGTGTGTTTCGTGCGTATATGTCTTTAGCTTGCGTGAAAAAATGCATATTAAGCTTTACAAATTTTGCAGTTTCATAAATATAAAGGCAAGGAAATGGTAGAATATTCAAATTTCTAAATAGTGGTTTGCATGGTTCGTTAGGCGCAGTACCGCATATTGCTCTCACACATTTTTTTCGAGCAAAAAAACTTTTTCTTTAACGATACTATTTCCCCATATAATAATTCCATATCGTAGAACCGATTCTACGTATGCAAAGTAGGCTGTGAGGGCAGTACTTCTTGAGGCTACTTTAGATAATGTATAAAGCGCAAACGTAAATTGGTTTATTTTATTTATTAATTCTCAACTTGTTTCTTCCAGTCAAGGTTCTGGTCAATCTCTATACCTAGGAATTTAGTTGAAAATACATTATTTATAATATTTTCCTGATAAATTATATTAAGGGTCTGATTAATAGATTTGTTGAAATGTATTAAGTTGGTTTTGTGAATATTAATTATTAAATTATTATGTCGAAGCCAATTTGTAATAGATTTTATTGTATTATTAATGTCAATTTTATGGTCCTCTATTGAATATTTTTTGTTTGTAGTTACTACCACTGATATGGTAATCAGCAAACAAAATGCGTCGATGCTCAGTCACATTCGGAAGGTTGTTTACATAAACTAAGAACAATAGTGGGCCCAAAACATTTCCCTGCGGAACACCAGATCTATTCACTTTGTAATCTGATTAATACGTTTGAACTACTTGATTATTGTCTAATTTTGAAATAACAACCGATTGCTTTCTATTTGACAAGTAGTTCTCGATCCATTTCAGTGCTATTCCTATATACTTCCTCTTGACCGTTCCGGAATCAACCCGAGTGCTGACTGGGCTAGTATGGTCAGTGCTGAACATGAGTCCGCTCCTGAAGCAGACTTCCCCTTCCGAGGTTCCCACAAATGATCTTCTTCTGAAATGATCTTTGTACAAACGGTACAAAGTTTCTCAGGACGGAGTTTTGAGGTCCATGTTTTAAGATCTATAGTTACGTTTTTTAATGTATATTGAAAGTCAAATTTGCAGGTATAATAATAATGAAATACAATGTTTGAACAAATAAGCAATATCTGACAATCAATTGTAATAGCAATATTACACATCTTTAAATGTAACCTAATAAAATTAAGATTATTTTGATATCATCTGCTGCGAAAAATCTTATTTTATTTCATTTTTTTTCCATACCTTATTAATCCTTTGATAAAATACATGTGTTTGCAAATAAACATCAAACACTTGCCCTTGAGCTTATAAGCTCACTAAAAACCCTGTACCAAGACGCGACATCAGAAAACTTAATCTAGCCGCATACAGCGCAAATATTATGAGCTCGGTCCTAGTCCCAAGAGACGGTAAATGCAGTCGCCTCACGTACAGTTGTGCTCAAATAAAGTGCATAGCTAGTTTACTTTAAGAGATTATTTCCTTGCACAAACAGTATCGCGTTGCGCCCGCACACCGCACTATTTGGAAGCCCGGCGGAATTAACCGACTTGTTCCGTTTCCTCGTTTACTTTCTTATAGATCTGACACACGGGTCGGTAGGATAATGAGCATGATTTGAATGAGCTCACATTAAAATACTACAACTTTGTAAGCCAATGTAAAGAAGCCAGCCTTTTGGGCACTTTCTCACAAGGCCATGAGATTTTTGATATAATATATAAGCGGTTTAGTTATTTTTTTTTATTTTAAAAAAAATATATTTACACACTATTTATTACACATTATAAGAGTCATACAAGTGACTTGCTTTAGACAATGGATATATACAAGTTTAACACTTTTGTTATAATAAATATTTTCGAAGTAGATATATTAGATACAAAAAAGGAATTTCTTTTACTTTTATGTTGTCAGTCCAATATTACTCAACACTTGCTCTGATCATAAATTAAATTAAAGGCTTAAGTCACGGAAATAATTTACAATACTAATGTATTGTAATCAAACATATCTTCCAAAATTATATACCCACTCAAAAGAAATAAGTAAATGAGAATAATAAGTCTTTATATACTTAAGATTTGGTTATAAATCATTTGCAATCAACACCTGGAGGCAGAATATAGTTCAGTTCATATACGAAAAAAGTTCACCGACCAGATTTTCTTTTATGAAAAAAAATTTTTTTTGATTTCCTAGGGCCCCATTTCCTACGCATGTCGATTACGTCCGTACGGTAGTTCTTGGCATGTAGATCTTATATTACCTGATTTCCAGGTAAAACAGTTAAGCTCGCAATCGAATTACCACACGAAAAAAATCAATTGTCGCGATGTCTCACGTGCAATGCATAGAATGACCCTGAGAAATCAAAATATTTTTTTTCTTCGACGACAAAAAAATCGAGTTTTCGATTCGCTGAACTTGTTTTTTTCATACGACCTGCACGAGAACCTACCCCAGAAATATCTTTTCCTCTTCGTATTTTGTTCATCATTAACATTGTAAGCCTAAGGACGTCCACTGCTGAACATAGACCTCGCCACGGATTTCCACGGCAACAGATCACACGCGGTCTGTATCCATTTTTGTGTTTGTCAAACTCAAATTGTATAATATTACCCTCGCCAAAAAAGTTCGTCATCCGTTATTCCAGTATCCAGATTCATTTAGTTAGCCCGCAAGCAGCAGCTTCCCACACTAGTTTGTTTGCCCTAGGGGCGCTCACTGCA
This sequence comes from Pyrausta purpuralis, assembly GCA_963924145.1. Classification (NCBI taxonomy): domain Eukaryota; kingdom Metazoa; phylum Arthropoda; class Insecta; order Lepidoptera; family Crambidae; genus Pyrausta; species Pyrausta purpuralis. Next base: position 12,777,661 of record OZ001664.1, read on the forward strand.
CCTGCTGTTTACTACTTTAATTGCTTTAGCTATTAATCCCCGTCGGTTAGCGACCGAGGTAGGGGCTCAAAAATTACAACCATTTGTTAGTGTGACACGTTACGGAATGCCTATTCATTCGGAGCACTATATCAAGGTTGGGGATAGGGAGAGAAGGTTGCAGACCCTGAAATTGAGTGCCCACATATATAAATGGTGAAGGCTTTTGTTTGGGTCGAAAAAGCAAAAAAATACTCATGTAAATAAGTATAGGATGTTAGGCATTACCGACCTTCTGTCAGCTTAACTCGTATTGATTAGTTTGGAACGCAAAATTCAGGAAAAACAAAACATGGTATTTAAATTGTTCCAGAACTAATTTCAAATATTCTTCTGTCAAATGAGTTGATATTCTGTAAGCATAATATTGATATTCTGTAAGCATAAATTAGATGCTGAGATCAAGCCTTGTAATTCTCAGTAACTTTTCGATATCCTCATCTCTATTTTGATCTAATAATCTCAACTGAACTCTCCACACTTTCCTTTACTAATGAACAACAAAAGAAGACACCTATAATGTTCACGATAAAAATCAACCATCCCCTACAGGTCAGCTGTCGCATTCCCAGTGTTTTTGTTGCAGCCCCACTCGCCCTCATCTCTAAATTGTTTTCTTGTCGCGCTTCGGTATTGCGCCGTTTGCGGTACCTAACGAGCAATATAACACCACTGAAATACGGGTGTGGGTCTACTATATAAGGTTATACCCATAATTTGGGGTATATGCAACTCTTTCGCCCACAAAGTTGTGGTGGTATAAACGACAGAGACAGATAGATTTGAATATATGGATATCGTTTTACGGAGTCAGACTTCTCTGTCGCCGGAACTTCGGTATGGTACTTCAGAATCACGCAAATCTGTGCTTGCGAGCAGGTGACAATAGAGGACATTACACCAAAATTTTGTCGTAAGAGGATGAAATAGGATAGTATTTAACAGAAAATCAAATGATATTTACAGAAAGCAAATCAAAAGATATGCCTTATTTACAGAAAAAAAGAATCCTTATAAAAGACCTCATTGCACAGCAAAATAGCTACCTCAAATATATAAATCTAAGCAACAATAAAATTTGTGTTTGAAGCGCATTGCTATCGACTTTTGGTTTAAAGTCCGTACTATTTGACTGCATTATTTTAATTTTCAATATAATTAAATTCGGCATGTTTTGAATAGACATACCTAAAGCAATGGCCAGTTTAGTTTCGTTGAACAATTGATTATTTGCGGTGAAATAATTATTTTTTTATTAAATTAATGAATAAAAATTAATGGACGATAAACCATTTGCTGTGAATTTAATTATATCCCGATGTAATATAAATAAACGAGCATTCTGATTTTGTAATTAGCAAACTAGAGAAAATATAAGTAATATTTTTTAAGAAGAGCATACACAAAGTCTAGAACTTTGAATGATACTGTTAATAATACAACAATATACATAATAATAATGATACAAATATAACAGACAGGTACACATATTCCAGCCAGCAGTGTGTGTGCGTTTCTGTAACGTCCGAACCAATAGAATCTTACTCAGCATAAGCCAGGCCCCCTAGAGGACCTGACGCTGGTTTTCAGTGGACCCTACCGAGTGAGGTACACGGGCCAAAATTGACGCCAACCCAACGCTACAAAATATACGACACATAATTTATAACGATATAATAATAATAAACTTTAAATATATAACTTCAGTATAAGTGTGTTATAAGTGTGCGATTTATCGGATATATATCGGACCAAAACGTACAAAAACAATAAAAAATGCATGTAAGTCATTCATCTTATTCATAACATAACATAGCCCACTGCGCATGGCGTACCCACCGCGCTAACAATATCGAATATTAAATATTCGTAACCTTACACGTGACGCCAGAATCATGCTGTCTACTGGTTTTCATTAATTAATCATCCATTATGTATAAGGCAATACAGGACTTACGTAAGAACCGCAAAGCAGAGCAAAGTCGAAATAAATCAAAAACAAAACCTTAATAAAATACTTTTATACATCCTAATTATTTATAGTGTCGACAAACCCAGAATATATGTCACAGAAGCGCAGTCTGAAACAATAGTACCACTAAAATATGATACAGCAGGAACTTAATACCCATATATCATGTTTCTATTTTTCAACAACAAAGAAGTGGAGTGGAAAAGGCGAAAAAGCTAATTTATGATTGCGGTGCACACGTTGCTCCATCAGTGGGTGCAATTAAACTTTTTGCGGGAGAGTGCATGGCACGTACGAGAGTTATGAGCGAGCCGTGACTGGGAGCCGGGCATGTATGCCGAATTACCCAATTTTGCTTTATTTACACTTTGAGAGATGAGATCTGGGCTTCGGGATTGATGTTTCCATATGCTGAAACGATCAGTTTTTAGATTTGTTTGTTATATTGTTGCTTAGTTTAGCATCGAAGTGTTTCGATGCTAAACTAAGCAACAATATAACACACTAGCACACATTAAGTAAACAGAATTAATTGCTCTTAGGTAACATTATTATTATTTTGCTGGTTAAAGGCATTAAAATTAAAATGTTAGCGAAACAGTGTTTTTACTTTTTGTTTGGCCCCTTTATCTTGACATTATAACACCAAATTTTATTAATTCCAATTTATTGCTTATTTACTCTTAATAATTCTACTGACTAATACAATTGCCCAACTCTGAATTACTCAACCAGCATCGGGTATTTAAGGAGCGGCCACGATAAAAGACCCACAAAAAGGGTATCTTTCATTAATAAAACCTCCTTTTACTAATGCAAAGGCAATTCGATATAGCGATCTAACGCTATCGGACATGAATCGGTAGTCTAATTCCGTGTTTCAAATCATGCAGATGCCTATCAAAAGGTATGGGAAAGAAGCACCACAGTTGATGGAGAGACAGTTGGTTTGATGATTCCTTTTAGTACACAGCTATAAACGGTTTGTGATTTTATATTTTTGAATTATTTGTCCACTACTTTTGTTTTGAATATAACGCCTTGATTTAATTGTTTCCAACCATTATAGTAAAAAAACACTTTTCCGATACCTAGTACACACATACAACTGAACCAGTATTCCTGATATAAGATTGTTTAAACCTTTTAATAAACAAAAAGTAAAAAACCGAAGTAACTATAATTATATTATCATCCGAATTAATCTATCGTAAGAACACTGTCATTTGGGATTGCAATATACGTGTACACCTTTTTGTCTGATGTTTTTCATCATCAAGATCAACAGCAACCTGAGAAGTAGTAGGTATAGAAACTCCTAATCAAGGGCCCTACCCCCTAAATCATAATCCCTAATATTCGGCATAGGCTAATTTTAGACCCAAAAGACATTACGGCCGTGCCTTCTGCACCTACCTAACTTTGTATTCTGCGGCCTGATCCTTGGAAGACGATAACTTTTTACGATTTATTAGAAGATTTATCGCTCGTAAACATGCTGTGCTCACTTTATGACTTGTGACGGAAAATATGCGGACGGTAGTTTCATACATATTTTTTAGGAAATGGAGAAGTCGGTTTTACGTACCCATGTTTTTTTTTTCTTTGACGACGTAGTAATTTAATTGTCCGATTGTATTGTAATTTCACGCCGTATAAAGTATAAGGTACATGGTAATTATAATAAAATATTTCTTACGCATGCGTGCTTTTTTTTCTGTAAAACATACGGTTTACATAAAAGAGGCTATCACTGGGAAGGCATATCTTCAACAGTGGACATCCTACCGCTGCTAATGATGACACAAACGAAATGAAATGACTGTTTGACCATATACCTATATAATGTAACATATGATAAATATTATTATTATCATAAAATTACCTACCTATGTAAGCGTCTTCATCGTTTTTGACGAACTTCAACGTCATGTCATCTAAACTATTATGTTTAGTAAGCTAACAAATAATGTTGTTACTACCTTAACAGTATTTTAAAATGCATATGATGAATCAAACAACATAGAACATCGAAAAACAATATTTTAAAACTAAAGGCTGGAGTCAAAACTCATGTCTATTAAAAAAATAAAAAAACGTTCGCAAATTGTTTTCACCTATTCTAAAGTTTATCCCACTTTTGTTTCCGTATTGCCTTTATTGTGTTGTATTGTTTGCTATGATTCTAAAATAGATTACGGACGCTGCTACGGCACACTATAAATCAAACTGTATTTTTAGCCAATTCACAAAAACGTAGAGCAAAAATGTGGGAGTTCAATAAAAAACTATTTGTTGACAATTTGCGTTAAAACAGCAAGGGCATTCATGGTTTTTTTTTATGTTTGGCTGCCATCTGTAGATATTACAAAAATAAGTTCTTTAATTGTGGGAATCAAATAGTAAGTATATTCGATTTAACACATTTATGTATATTTATTTAGTCACAAATCAAGGACATGTATTCTTTATGATACACAACATACATACCTTCCTGGGTATGAATATGGAAATAAAACTATGAGGAAGTTTCTTGCAGTAGGTACCTAACACCTATCCTCTCTCTATAATAATAACGGGGTACGTATTATAATACCGAAAGTTCATAATACCTACAAATATATATATATATGAAATACCTACGCTTGAAACGTCGAAAATCAAAATACCGAACGAATGAAATACCTATACCCGATATACCGAAGCTCAATATGCCGAATTTCAAATAATCGAAAGTTCAAAATCCCGAAAGTTCGTAATCCCGAAAGTTTGAAATACCGAAGGTTCATATCCCGAATGTTTAAAATCCCGAAGATTAGTATACCTACAGTTAGTATACCGAAGTTCAAAATCCCGAAAGTAAGATTAACTTTGCGGTAGGCATGCGGCATGCAGGATGCCGGTAATCAAACAGGCATGCATGTAGCAAGCAGGCATGCAGCATGCAAGCAATCAAGCAGGCATGCAGCATGCAAGCAATCAAGTAGGCATGCAGCATGCAAGCAAACAAGCAGGCATGCAGCATGCAAACAATTAAGCAAGCACGCATGCATGCAAGGCATGCAGCATGCAAGCAATCAAACAGGCATGCATGTAGCAGCAAGCATAGGTTTTGCTCTTCTCCGGCGCTGCGGGAAGTGCAGCCCTTTCGCCCTAGCGTAGCGAATCTCAGGCACCCACGCTCGCCTCCGCAGCTTCGGCTTGCTGGTCGCCTTCGGCGACCAGCCTCAGCCGCTCCAGCTCGCACGGGAGCCTGAGATTTGCTACAGCGGGCGAGGCCTGCTTCCCCTCCGCGCCTCCGGCTTTTGAATTACACTCTAGTATCGGGCAGACTAGTACCACGGCGAAGGACCACGGCGATTCGGGGTCAATCAAAATTTGTTTTTCTTAATGAACCTCAATCTTAATGGTATACAATTTGTTTGGCGTTTCGTTCATAGGTCTTATAAATTCAGTATTTTTAATCTTCGGGTTTTAAATTTTTCGGTATATTAAACTTTCGGTCATATAAACAGTCGGTATATTGAACTTCGGTCATATGAACAGTCGGTATTTTAAAATTCGGCATTTTAGTATTCGGCATTCCAATCATAGGTCTTATAAGATTCGGTATTTTGAATTTTCGGGATTTCAAACTTTCGGTATTTAGAACTTTCGATCATATAAACATTCGGCATTCTAAAATTCGGCCTTCCGTTCGTAGGCCTTATGTAATTCGGTATTTTGAAATTCGGTATTATAATACGTACCCTAATAATGTAACACTAAAAAAAGGTAGCCTTGTACCAAACTTTTCGAAGAAATAATTTGAAAACACTCGCGCTCCAAAGTTGCGCTTGTGCCAAAAAAGTTAAGAACCACGTACCGCTATAGGTACTACCTGTTTATATTAAAACTACAAACTCCTATAACCATCCCTCGTGATTGCCCTAGATGCAACCGCCGGCACTCGTCTTGCAATCGCTGTTGCATTTTATTACTTTTCCATTTCCACTGGGGTTTCAATTTCCTTTCTCATAATTAATAGCCTTTCAACGGGTTGCCTGACGTTTTCTCCCGTAGAAACTTTGCCGTTCAATTTGCGTACCATCCGCTACCCTATTATAGCTTTGTTCCTACCCGCAGGGTTTTAAAAAAATCCAACGACCGTTTCAATGGAGTTATGATTCGTTCGAAATTGTTACGTTCGGTCTGAAATTATTAAGTTTCGCTTTAGTTAGGGATTCGAATTACACTTTGTTTTGTAATAGGTTAACTGCTAAGCGATATAAAACGAAAGTTTTTTGTTAATTGTATTCGTTTTTTTGTAGACATGTACTTAAAACATTTATAGTTGTATTTTGTTTATAAGTATATATACACTTTATTAGTTGTTTAAAGAAAAGTAATTTAATGAATTTGACATCTTAATAAATAAAATTTGAATTTATTAGGTTATATTAATCAAACAGAAACACATATTTTGTAATCAAAGGTTCTGTTTCTAAACGTTTTCTAATATACTTTAACGCTGCTAACTTGAATTGGATCATGTGATGAGGTTGTAAAGTTTTCCTAGAAACCATATTTCAAGTTACTAAATAACTGAACTTTCAAAGTAATAAAAGCCTTGTAGCATTGTCCCATTAAGTTATAAAGGAAATAACGTTCTGTTTTAATGACAAAGAACTTTAAAGATGCTTCGTTATAAAGAAAAATAGCGTCGGAACGCTTAGGGCCGTCATTAGTTTATTTAGCGTACATTTAAGGGGTCGTAGGCATTTTTCATAAGTGTCTAGCTAATTAATGTTGGCACAAATCTTCGACTCGAAACTTTTAATGACGACGAATGAAGTTTACACGCCTCTTAACTTCAACGTCGCGAAATTTTCTTGGCTTCATTAAGAAAGTTGCGTCTCGATGTAAATTGAGTCGACGCTACATTTATTGATGACAATAAGTACTCATTCATAGTCTTAATAAATGATCCAATTAAAAAAAAACTTGCTAGTTCACAAAACTAAAATTGTATTACCTAATGTTTTCTTGTAATAGAGTTTAAAGAAATTTCATTTAATGTCCTTTATCTTTGACTCTTTTACGATGTTAGTAACTAATATTTAGGAACAATTTACTACTTACTCATAATCGCAATCCGCATTTTTACCGACTTCAAAAAAGGAGGTAATCAATTTATTATGTAAGTATGTAATATCATAAGAATTAGATAATTTTTGAATACGTTGATCTAATGAGACTTCCAAACGCGTGTGCTTAATTTTTGTAAGTGTACCTATGTATGTTTGCATATTTGCATGTTTGTCTACGGATTTCTCGATAACAAGGAGCCAAACGATATGATCATCATTATGATTAAATCAGGTATGTTTCAACTAAGGGTACAGTCTAAGTTTCATCAATGGGTCCAATAGTTTTTGAGATATGGGTAATAAGTAAAAAATATAATATAAAAATAAGAATTACTATCCCGCATGATCGCAGTGTATGCATGATCTCAAGCTTACATATATCAATAGTTTTTATATAATCGTATATAAGTAATAGGCAGTATGTTTTTTTATCATCGTATTATAGTAATCTTTATCGCTATCCTCTTCTCTTTTCTTTCCTCTATAACTTGCACCGCCTGTTTATTTTTCTCTAGTAGTAGGTAGAGAATGCTATTGGCATTAAGTCCTACGCAAATCATGCCTCAACTCCAAATGAAATTGTTTCTCATAAACAGAGGGTAAGTGCGTTATGTTGAGCTTTATAGTCAGGTTTTTGAAGGTGGTTAAATTTATATATTTTTAAAAGCTTAGTTACACCATTTATTTTATCACGGGGTATTGTTTAATACTAAATACCACAAAATACTCAAATAACCTAAAAAACACATCAAAAAGCTTTTGAACCGAATTCAATCGGTGGGGCTGAACGATTAGGGTTCCATGAAAAATGATCACAACCTTTTGTCAGCAACAAAATCCGGATTAAGCGCACCAAGCTTTAATTGGACGCCATGCCTGTTTCCAAATAAGTTATGGCATAAAGTAATATATGTTAGAGCAGGTTTATTACATAAGTGGTAAAAACCAACAACGTCAATATACCTAAATGTGGCAACTTTTCGCTGCACCATTGTCATTTATCTGCATATTACATTAGCGAAGCTTTAAAAATTTTCAAGTTGAATTTATACTGTAATGAAGATCTACTTGGCCCACTGCTATTGTAAAACAGTTGGGGTTGATAGCGCAGACGTCACGCTTAATGACGTAGGTATTCATAACAGACCAGAAATTTCGCGCCGTCCTACCGACAGCACAGTAGCTCAATTGAAAGAGCGTTCGGCCCGGTAAGTCAGAAAGTTGCTGGTTCGAGTCCAGCCCATGCACAATTTTTGGTTTCTTATTTCATATTTATGAATAGGTATATTTTAAATTAGGGTACAGTGTAAGTTTCATCAAAATCGGTCCAGTAGTTTTGTGATATGGTTCATAACTAAAAATCATGTGTTTTTTTATTATTATACCGCTTCCATAAAACTGATTACATAGCTCAAAGGAACACATTTGCCTTCTGTTTAGGAGAAACAAATTTAATTGGAGTCAGTGCATGATGTGCGTAGACTATTTTGATTATCGAAATTCAATAATTTACGCTTGAAATTATGTACTGTCTCCAAATGAATTAGTAACTACTAAACAGAGAGCAAATGTGTTATTATGAGCTTTAGTACGTTTTTTTACGGATCTACTTCTTAATTAGCTTATGTATAAAAATAATTAAAAAAACAACCTTTGCCTGCTCATAAGCAGGCTTGTGCTTAAAGGTTTTTCTTGTTTGACGGTCAGTTTTAATAGATCAAACATTAGGTGTTTGATCTATTAAAACTGACCGGTAAATAAGTTACACAGAATAATTTTTACAATGGAATATTTGCTATACATTTTGAATATTTGTTTCAACTTACGAAAGCCAATAATAAACCTGGCTGGTTCCTAGCTCAAAGGATCAGCATAGCTATCAAACGCGGCAACGCAGCCAGCATCATAGCCTCCTTGCCGCAAGGAAATGGTTTCGTTTTTGAATAGGTAGATATTAAGTTATTTTTTTATGTTGCATGTCTTAGTTTATTTTTTTCTTGTTTGTTATTAATAAAGATTACTTACGAAATGGACTCATCTCATAACGGGCATCCTTACCTACATCATCATCATCATCATCATAATCAGCCAAAGGACGTCCACTGCTGAACATAGGCCTCCCCCACGGCTTTCCACAGCGACCGATCACTAGCGGTCTGCATCCAGTTTGATCCTGCGATCTTTTTAAGGTCATCTGTCCATCTTGTTGGTGGACGTCCTACGCTGCGTCTTTGGTCGAAGGGTCTCCAATCTAGAACTTTCCTGCCCCAACGGCCATCAGTTCTTCGCGCTATGTGCCCTGCCCACTGCCACTTAAGCTTACTGATTCTCAAGGCTATGTCCGTTACCTTGGTTCTTCTACGTATCTCTTCGTTTCTGATTCGATCTCGTAGAGAAACACCGAGCATAGCCCGCTCCATCGCTCGTTGTGTAATTTTGAGCTTCATTATAAGGCCCATAGTAAGAGACCACGTTTCGGATCCGTATGTCATCACTGGTAACACACACTGATTGAAGACTTTCGTCTTCAGACACTGAGGTAATTGAGACGAGAAGACGCTCTTGCGCAGTTTCCCGAACGCTGCCCAGCCGAGTTGGATTCGTCGATTGACCTCTTTCTCGAAGTTGGACCTACCCAATTGGATCACTTGTCCCAGGTAGACGTACTCGTCGACAACTTCGAGAGTTGAGTTCCCAATGGATACTGGAGTGGGTACAACAAGGGAACTCGACATAATTTTCGTCTTCTCCATGTTCATTTTAAGACCCACTTGTTGGGATACTCGGTCGAGGTCTTCGAGCATAGTGCCTAGATCATCCAGCGTCTTTGCCACAACGACTATATCATCGGCAAACCGAAGGTGTGTTATGTATTCGCCATTGACGGAGATGCCGAATCCTTCCCATTCCAGGAGCTTGAAGGCGTCTTCCAATGCCGCTGTAAACAGTTTCGGAGATATAACATCGCCCTGTCTTACACCTCTTCGCAATGGAATCGCCCTCGTATTCTGTTCCTGTACTCGGACCGACATGGTGGCGTTGTTATATAGACACTTTAACACCTCTATATACCTATAGTCTATGTGACACCGCTGAAGAGACCGAAGCACCGCCCAAGTTTCGATCGAATCAAAGGCCTTCTCATAGTCCACAAAAGCTAAACATAGAGGCATATTATACTCCTCGGACTTCTGTATAATTTGCCTTAGCGTATGAATGTGGTCTATGGTACTGTAGCCTTTTCGGAATCCGGCTTGTTCGGGAGGCTGGAAGTCATCAAACCTACGTGCGAGACGATTCGTGATGACCCTTGAGAACAGCTTGTAGACATGGCTCAGGAGTGAGATGGGTCTATAGTTCTTCAATAAGGTTTTGTCTCCTTTTTTGAAAAACAACACCACCACACTCCTGTTCCATGCCTCAGGCGTGATGCCCTCTAGCAGAACGGAATTAAAGAGTCTCTGAAGGACTTTAAGTACCGGTGTTCCACCCGCTTTCAGGAGCTCTGCTGTGATTCCGTCCTCGCCAGGTGCCTTATTGTTTTTAAGCTGTTTCAGGGCCATCCTAATCTCGTAGAGGCTGATGTCCGGGATGTCTTCAGTGTAGTGTCGGGTCAGGATAGCTCGTGGGTCTCCGGTCGAGCTATCAACGGGTTTGGCTACTGAGGTGTACAACTGTCCATAAAACCTTTCGATCTCCCTCAAAACCTCTGCTTTCGTCGACGCTACACTGCCGTCCTCCGTCTTAAGCTTCGTCAACAGGCTTTGCCCAATAGACATGTCCCTTGCAAACACTTTGGAGCCTTGGTTTCGCTCTATTGTGTCTTTAACACTAGTCGTGTTAAAGGAACGAATGTCATGTCGCAGAGATTTCATTATTCGTCTATTAAGCTGCCTGTAGGTTTGAGCATTAACGGAGGTCTGCAGTGCCATAGATCGACGTTCTGCCATAAGGTCGAGAGTGTGGACCGAGAGTTTTTGAGGTCTATTTTTACGGCCAGGTCTAAAAAACTTAGATCCGACCGTTTGGACAGTTTCCACAAACCCGTTGTTTATTTCGTCCACTGATACGCAATTCTCTAGGCAATCAAAGCGGTTTGACAACTCGAGTTGAAAGCTCTCGGGATTTTGGATATGGGCACGAGTAGGTCGGAGCGTGGACTTCATCAAGCGGGACCTTTCCAATTTGACATTTATATTCAATATGCCTCGGACCATACGGTGATCACTACCGGTTTTTACCCTGTTGATCACGGAGACATCATTGAATAACCGTCTCTTGGTGGTCATGATGAAGTCTATCTCATTTCTCGTCTTGCCATCCGGACTCAGCCAGGTCCATTTCCTTTGAGGCGGCTTCTGGAAGAAAGAGTTCATCGCAAAGAGTCCCTCCTTCTCCAGAAAGTCGGCCAGCCTATTTCCCCTGGCGTTCCTTTGACCATATCCAAAAGGTCCCACTTTCAACTCATCCTCGCCTCGCTTGCCGAGTTTTGCGTTGAAGTCCCCCATAACAACAGTGAAATAGGTTTTGGAAGTGTGTATGGCTCTACTTACGTCCTCATACATTTCCTCCACCTCTTCATCCGGGTGTTTCGAGGTCGGTGCATATACCTGTATGACCTTCAGCGAATACCTTTCGGTTATTCTGAGTATAAGGTATATCACCCTGTTCGACACACTCTCGATGGTTACGATGTTGTTTACGAGGGACCTGTGGACAAGAAACCCAACACCACCTTGGGACTTTTGGTCACCCTCCCGGTAGAAGAGCAGGTTGCCAGACTTCAGAGTTATCGTGTCCTCGCCCTCTCTACGGACTTCTGATAAACCCACAATGTCCCAATGTAACCTGCTCAATTCTTCCTCCAGCTCGAGCAACTTCTCGTCTGTCCTCAGTGTGCACGCGTTATAAGTTACCAGGGCCAGTTGTCGTTGGGGGTGGTAGCGAGATCGCCTCCGGGGATTCTTAGCACCCCCTGCCCCGCCGTTACCGTGACCGCTACCGGAATCAGGAATAGCCTTACCTACATATCAGGATATATTGACAAATTAGCTTTGGTAAGGTTAAAACATAGATTATTCTTTCAAATAAAGCAGGGTTCCACTTATCTGTCATCAAGTAGCTCCCTTATGAGGTGGATATAAACCCCTACGCTTAAGACTTTATAATCTCATAAACTTTCTTCAGCGGATTGTATTCTTAGGAAACGTTTCAAAGTTCAACATTACAAGCGATCGATTGAACAACCCCAAAACCCTTTAATTGACTAGGAACGTATTACTTTGATTTACCGCCCTTTAAAACAAGTTTAGCCTTAGGGGACGCGCCCACTGAAGCCAACTTTAGTGTTGCGAGTTAGGCCTATCGATATTGAAAATGTGAAGTATGTAGTGTATTATATATGTTTTAGACTGTGTATGTGGACATTTTTATATTTTATTTATTTGTAAATTTTTCTCGAGGTAACGTCTACCTCGTAGCAGAGCTGCTCTTTTGAACAGTTGATATTTTTACAAGTGCAATGGCTATATTACGTTTGTATAGCGACAAAACACTCTTAAATTAAAAAATAAATAAATACATACTTTTGGTGATTGTGCCCTTAAAACCGATTCCCGCCAAACCGAGGGGTTAAATTTAAAATATCCTATTAAATTGCCAAATTACTAAATAATTTTTAAAAATAATATTTTTTATTAAAATCTTATTGCACTGAGAGTTTTAGAACTGACGGACTTATTGCCTTAAGACATACTCTACCAGTTAACCGCTTGGGAACGCAGACAGTTCAATCAGTGGCGGAACATTATCAAAAACTGAGAGTGGTACCAGAAAAAAATTAAAATATGTTAAACCATAATATTATTATAATCATTTCTTACTTGTGTTTACTTCCATTTTAGTACTAGTTCGTAATATTGCTTATTAGTTATAATAATATCACTGGTATAATTCATTTGTGACTTTCTCATGTCAAACGTCGTTTATCCGCATTAATCGCTATCGAAATATAAACAAGACTGACATCACTACCGCAGGCCAATTTAAATTTTAACTTTTAGTGGAACTCCGCCATATCTGCGGGAGATTTGGATTATGGAATAATTGAAGTAAGAAGCTCGCGAAACAGAAACTTAGCGAAAAGTGGATCGAGATTTATAGCCTTTGAGAATAGGTCGGTACAGAGAAATACATGGAGTTTTTCTATAATTTTGTCAAGAAAGACGGGCAAATTAATTGAAGAAGTTTGATACTATTAGTAAAGATAAAATTGTAAGTATTAAATTTCAAGTTTATAACCTTATCTATAGACTAAAACAATGAAATTGGTTAACAAAAAAAAACAAGACAGTCGGGCAAGATAACCGTATAAAATAAAATATGTGGAAAATAGTTTTTTCTCTAGGGTGGAAAGTTATTTAGTTTTAATTGCTACGATCATACATAGAGTTAAATATAATAAAGTCACATCATATTATTAAAATAAAAAAGCTTTGCATATTTTTTGCTTAGCTCAACATTTTAAAACATGTTTAGTAAGATCGTCAATTTAAACTAAATATAAAATTGTTCAAATTCATAGCCATAAAAAATGAACAATTAAAATATTCGGGTCCGCTAAAAAATAGTGACACTTTTTTTTCATTTTAAATTATCTCTTTTTTAATATACAAGTTCAACGTCTTTAGACGAAGTCATACAGACAATTCTTCATAAGTAATTTCAATATTTAAACTTATCAGTATAAAACTTACACTAAACTAGCCCAGTTTAACCCTTAACTACCTACCGGGAGTCTCTCAGACTCTGGCGAATTTGTTTCTTGTCTTAACTTGTCGCATGCGCGTCTTTAGTCTTTAAGCGTTCATGTACCTTCCGCCCTCTACCCGCAGCATCACGTCAGCGCTCGTCGAGGTTACACTTGCGCGCGTTTGCTCTCTAGTGAGTATTTAAAAATTTTTGGAGTCTTAGAGACTCCAGGTAGGTACTTAAAGGATTTTTTCTAATCATGTAGGTTTTATTATTTTAGTGAAAAATGAGATTTAGTGATACAATTATTGAGCGCTGGTTAGAGCAAGAACTTGCTACTGAAGACGATTTACAAAATACAGAATGCAGTGATGAGGATGTGAATTTTGGTCAGGATTTCATGCTGGGCGAACAGTCCGGATCGGATTCGGAAATTGACGGTGAAGAAGTAGCGGATTAAGTGGTAGATACTACCAATTTTGTGCCCCAAAACACGTCTTTAGTTCTTTCTTCATCAGACGAAGCTGACATTTCCTTGGAACAATTGCGATCTTTACCAATAAAAAGAAATTATTTTGGCAAAAACTGATTTCGTTGGTGACTGTGTTGCGACTGGACACAGATACACTTTCTGGTGCTGCAGGAAGTAGTTCAGAACAACCAGAAAGGCTGAAAATCCGCAAATACTGCTCTCAGTGTGGTCTTAAAAAGAAACGGAAATCCCAGTACTTGTGTTGCTATTGCTAAAACCCTTTTTGTCTAGAATGTTCCTATATATTATATGGGCTTTGTCGGCTAAAATTGTAAAAGTTTAGGACTTGCAATTTTGTTTATATTCTGTCATTTCAGTTATAATTTATGAAAACATTTATAAGTTGATTGTTATTTTTTTAATAATTAATGGAGAAAAGTTCCTACTTTTAGTCATTTTTTTTTAAATGGATCTCAATATCATAAAAAGTTATTTTGTTAGTTTTTGAAGTCTCAGTGATGAAGGCATTTTTAAAAATAAATATCTTATATTGTTTACGCCTTAAATACATTTATTTGAAATTAAACTCTATACAAATAATATTTTATGTATTTAAGTACCTTACGATACCCTAGTTTTTTGTTTAGAGTCCCGAGAAGAGAGGAGTCTGAGAGACTCCAGGTAGGTAGTTAACGGACTGAAACAAGGGGTAGGTAGCTAAGGGTTAATGTAACATATTAAAATGCGGGGCTGACTGAAATATTTTTTAGTTTGGTCGATTATTTCACGGATAATAATCTTAATAAAGCAGGCGGAGGATTTTACTCATTCCCACTTTTAGCTGTCACTCATAGCGCTTTCTCACAAGGTAAAATTGAATCTGAGATGGAATTGTGTATAGCATCATGTATGCAATCGTATTCATTTGACTGTTCCAAACGTACGGTATGATTTGTCAAACGCTTTGTTCTTTGCTGTTTGCCAGAATACCGTACGTTTTGAACTGTCAAATGAAGACGATTGATTTACACAATTCTTGCTCTGAATTTTGACATAACTTGTGGTAGTTTTGGTGACAAGGTTGCGTTTTTTATTATTTATTATTGTCTGTGAGAAAAAATCAATCAATATTTTTCGCAAGGATTTGAAGAATTTGATATCGTCCGCGTTTTATGTTCTCAGTTTTCTTTTGCGCCGTTACTGTTCTTCTAATCATGTGTTATATGTTTAACGACAGTAAATAACCTGATATATTGCGCAAACACCTGAAATTTCATTTCTCGCCAAACAACATAATACCTCATCATCACATGAACAATCACACAGCTCAATTTATTTAATTTCCTCGTATTCGAAACGAAAAAAAATGTACGTTTAACACGGGTGAAAGCAACAAACTCTCAAATTATTGGCACTCTCACTCCACTCAAGCGCCAGAAATATGAAATGTCTCACTTTCTCCCCTTGTATCGTAAAACCGGGCACTTTGCAGACAACTTTGCCCAAACATGAAAATTTACTTAATATGCCTATGGACAATTTATTATAGCAAATGGAAACCTTTTGAGGTGTCTAGCAAAAACCTGCATATAGGACATTAATTGTTGCTGCTTTTAATCATGTTTTACTTCAAGTATTCGTCTTAACTAACGACAAAGTGTGTGTTTATGCCATAAACATTTTTAGACAGAGGTTGGCAACATTGCCCAGCTCTAAAATGTTACTAGGGTTGACACTATTGAAAAAAATAAGCAAATATCTGAAAATAATCGTCTGAAGTGTTTTTTTTTTATTACAGCTGACAACTGAAGTTAATAAACCGTGATCAATTAATACCATAACTGTTTAATTATCTTTACACACAAGCCTCTCTAAAGTTTTTTGTTCCTCTTTCAAGTCGTGGTAAAGTACAGATATAATTCAAAATTATCACATAACACCCAAGTTTGAAATATTTAATACTTAGAGCCGTGTCATAGGCAGAATGATACGTTTTTAAATGAATGGAACTTCACATTTAATGGGTTGAGATAAGCACAAGCTTCGAAGTATGTACCTAAATAACAAAACATATCGGTTATATACACATATTAACATCTTTTTAAGCAACTGAATTTAAACCTTTCCACAGCAATATTCAACCTCATGGAATATGAGGTGGAATTGTGTAATGCAATCGTATTCATTTGACAGTTCGAAACGTACGATACGATCTGTCAAACCCTTTGTTCTTTGCCATTTGACAGACCATACCGTACGTTTTGAACTGTCAAACGAATACGATTGCTTTACACAATCGTACCCCTGATACTGTAATGTAATGTAATGTAATGGAAGACCTCCGTGGTGTAGTGGCTAAGCACGCTGATTTTTATGGAACCCTAATCGTTGAGCCCCACCGATTGAATTCGGTTCAAATTTTTTTTTAATGTGTATTTTGAGTTATTTGAGTATTTTTGTGGTATTTAGCAAAAACAAATCCCCGTGATAAAAAATATGTGAAAATAAGCTTTTAAAAGTATATAAATTTTTGACGACCTCCGTGGTGTAGTGACTAAGAACGCTGGTTTCAACGCGCCGCTGCTCCGAGTTCCCGGGTTTGAAACCCGGGCGGGTCAATATAGAAATCAAAATTTTCTCTATTCTGATTTCCATAACACAAGTGCAATTAGCTTCTTTCTTGGGATTAGAGTAATGTATGTGATTGGTGTCCAATATTTATTTATTTATTAAATGATTATAATTTTGGATATGAGAAAATTCTTGAATTGATCTGACACGCAGTGGTATTAATTATATCAAAATAACTGTAATTAGAAACAAGATATTAATTATATTGTTTTCATAGATAGATGAATAGACTTTTTTTGCACCATCAATCATTTTCACTAATATTCAAATCTAACCACTTCTGCTCTGAAACCATACCCCACATCTAAAATCATAAAACATACCCCACGGCCAAAAACATAAAACATAAGCTTAAAGATTACTTTTTAAGCACTATCGACAGTTAATTAAATAAGTAACTTAATAGTTATTGTCAATAATTAGAATTTAATTGTATTGTGCAAACTTCTTAGCTTTAGTTCAAACCTAAGTGGTTTTTTAAAGCTATGTTTGTTAAATTTGTGAATTGGTATTTTTTTTGGTAAATAAAAAAAAAAAACTATATTACTAGTATACGTCTTTTATATCCAGCAAGTTACTTCTTACGTATTTTATTCGATGGCAAACGGCACTTATCAAGTGGTCGCGATCCTGACCCATATAAAACTCGCTCCTATCGCGGCTAGATTTGTTGGCACCGACCCCCGATTTTACTGCTAGTTTGAAAACCCCGGCACCATGACTTGAGGAACTGCTGAAATTCAATTGTTTCTTAACTGCGTTCATCTGATCTAGCAAAGTTGGTTTAGGTGCTACCGAAATAGTATGAAATATAAGTAATTGAAAATTCTAATTGTTGCTGAAAATAACGACAAATTTCAAAACTAGTTGAATAGGTTGATAAGGTTTTGGAATTAGGAAGTCTATTTATTAATAATTTGCATCAATATTACGAGCGATTTTCATCCGAAAATCAATTAAAGGACAAAAGTATGTAGGTAATTGAGATATCTTTTTCTTATAACAGCCGTGTGTATTTCAACTGATTTCCATTCAAAAATCGAACATTAATCGAAGAAAATCACACGCTATATTTACCCGAGGGATTAAAAACTTATAATCTTTTTAGTTTATGTTATGTCACCTAAACGCACGGCATTCAAGCCCTTTTAAAAGACTTTCGGTAAACTTAACATTTTCTTACGTGCGACGAACAAACCAACGAGTGTTTGTGAAATAGAAAATAAAAAGAAGGTGCTTCAGGTTTAGGATGACGACGTCTTTTGATGTCGACTTAAGTGGGGGGGTTTAATAAAAGGTAAATTTAAAGAGAAACATGATATGATAATTCATGCAAAGCAAGAATGCGATTAAGAATTTATTTGATTGTAATCTAATAGTATAGGGTGTAACATTCCTTTATGTAACTTTGCTATATAGAATTCATAAGGGCCGAAACGTTTGATCAAATCGATATCACAAGAGGTTTTCTCCTTTACTGAAAAAAAACCTTGTACTTTCAATCCAAAATAAATTATTTTTAACTTACAGTTGCCGACTCTAGTACTCATAGCCAAGGTCTAGTTTCCAACAAACACTTTTATCAATGCGACCCAATACTCCAAGAGTGTGCACAATCGTTACTCTATATCCGTTATCGAAAATCGAAAAACCTATTCCATTTTCTGGAAACATACACTCGAGGACACGAACCATGTCCCATTCGAAACATGTCACGGTGTGTTTACTACCGAGTGTGAACAGTTAGCGTCGCTTGCCAGTGCACTGTTCCCGAAACTTTTTGCTAGTTTTGTTAGCCGCACCTGTATAAACCATAGGAACATAAAAACAGCCATAACATTTTGATACAAGTGCACTCAAAGGTAAACCAACAAATAAAATAGTTTTGGTATAAATAGACTAATATTTTTGTAAACCCTGGTCATCAGCCGCGATGCCTTACTACAGCATACTATTCTTTCAATTTAAATCCAACAGACAACATCATAGGTATATTGTTCAAACGTTACTGAAGTCCTTCCGATTGATTGTTGAGTGACTAAAATTTTTACCATCTACAAAAAAAAATAGGTAATCAATTCAATGCGTATGTATGTGACTTTTTTGGAATTGTGTAATATCTGAGTATATTGATCTAGTAAGGCTTCCAAACACGTGTGCAAAACTTCGTAAGTGTAGGTATGTTATCGTTATCTGCATATTTGTATGTTGTCCACGGATTTCTCGAAAACGAGCAGTCATAGCGAAATGATTCTTGTTAATTAAGGTAGTTTAATTCCTAGATGACATCCTGTACCTTTCATGCACACAGCGTTCGGACATCGCCAGGAGGTTTTTAGTAGTCCCTTCCTGTACAGACACTTCAGCAACCTATGCCAAGTGACAAAAATGAATAGAGGGAAGCTCAAGGAAACACTTAAGACCCGGCTGAGTGACCTTTCATATGCTGACACTGAACAACTCTTGCACCTACTGCGTTAAAACCTACATATGCACACGCATACACTTCCCCATACACACTTGCACACATTAACACACACACACGCGCTCACACATGCACACACGCTCAGACGCATACACACACACACACACACATACATACACGCATACACGCACACACGCACACACGTGCGCACTCACACACAGTCTCAAAGTAGTGATATCGGTCTTCAACCTAAGCCCTAATGAATAGTAGTATAGTACAATCCAATTATAGCTTTGCTGAGTAGTCTGATCCACACAATGATCATTAGTTAAAAATCCACTATTGGGGTGGAGGGCTGTCATCCTGAGATACAGGATATCTCCTAGTTCAGGTGACAGCCAGCCATATTATTACTAATTTGTTACATGTATTAATTGAAAATTAAGACTGCATGACAAAACCTTCCTTTATTTTCACATTTTTTACCACCTTATTGGATTACCACTATAGCATTTTAATGAAATTTATATTTTTTTAAGAAATGATTAATTTTTTATTCTGTACTAATATTAAGATGTGTTGTATTTTTTTTTCTTTCTTAACTGACTAACTTTTTGATTTGTGTATTTAATATTATATTTAATTTCCATGTTAATTTCCGTGTTACGTATTTCTGCAAAATGAAAAATGTACTTACCTGTAAATGTAATGAAATGGCGAGGAATAAATACTTTACTTTACTTTAAAAAACTTAGGGTACAGTGTAAGTTTCATTAAAATCGGTCTTGTAGTTTTTAAAGTATGGATAATAACTAAAAAGTATGTAATACAAAAATGGTTTTTAAATGGGGTATTTCTTTATGTTATTAGTTTTTCTATGGATTTACACAAAAGCAGCAAAGAATACACCTAATAGTAAGAAAAGGAGACTGATAAATACCTTACACAGAAATAACGCAACGTAAGCTGACGTCATCCACATAGAAACATGTCTTACGCCACTTAATATAGCTCGAAAACGAGGGAACGAATTTCATGAGTTTTACTGTATTGAATTTGTCTATAGTAACCATAAAACGGGGCCGAAGGCGAAACGATTTTTTCTAAGACCGCTTGTTCGTCATAAGCGCATCTATTTGCCCTTCCGACAAATACCTAGTCTTGCCATACGTGGACGGTCAGATCTTTTTCTGTCACAAACAGAGGAGTCCTAATTGTACCTATTGATAGCCCGGACACAATCATTTGACTAATACCAACCGTATGGAGAGTTTTAAAAATTGCAATCGGCTCCATGCCAACTTTGTGTAATGCAATCACAGCGATTCGGTTCTCTTTATCACCCCACTACATTTTAATATCGCAAAATACTATAAAATGTATTGGCGCCAAAATTAGGAAAGGCAATGAGCAAACGTAAAAAAATTACAGATTCCAAATTCAAATGTAATATCTTTCTTATTTTTAATTGTAACATTATTTATGGCCAGACTGTGTAGATAGGTGCATCCCCAGACTCCCAAAATATACTAGCTGTTCTGCCTACACTGTGCAAAAACGCAGCCCAGTGGGCAGTAACTCAGAACCGCCATGACATGCAAACTCGCGGTGCCGCTGAGTAATCACATTTCGTGTTATCCTTTTGTCGGTGTCGCGTAGGCTGGACACAACCTAGTGATTTAGTTCCGCCGCTGAAAATAAAACTCCAGCTGCAAATAACATTTTGGACAATGAAACTTCGTTTTAAGATTTCCCGAGAGCAAGTGTTAAATATATTTTTTACCGTTCAAAAAAAGGAGGTATTCAATGCAATGTGTATGTACGAGTATGTGGTTTTGTGGGAATATTGTTAAAATTTGAGTATTTTGGTCTATAAAGAGTTCCAAACACGTGTGCAAAATTTCGTAAAAGTATTTATGTTTGTATATTGGATTTTTTGCATGTTTGGCCACAGATTTCACGCAAACATATATTCATAGCGATATGATTATTTTTTAATTCTATTAGTATAGGTATATTTTAACTTAGGGTACAATGTTATTTTTATCAAAATTGTTCTAGTAGCTTTTGAGATATGGGTAAATAACAAAAAAGAGTTACATAAAACTGACTAAATATCTTAAACTAAATCATTTTCACTCTAATCAGGAGAAATATATTTATTTGATTTTGAGTCAGTTCATGATATCTCAAGCTTACCTACACCAATAGTCTACACTCATTTTGCATGCACCGACTCCAAATGAATTTGGTTCTCCTAAGTAGAGAGCAAATACGTTATTTTAAGCTCTTAGTCAGTTTTTGAAGGCGGTTTAATTTTTAAAATGTACTTTTCTATGTTTTGAAAAAATCTGAATGTTTCCCTGTGCCCATTACACATCAAACTCTGAATGCAGACGATTTTACTATGTATCTAAAGAAAATGATATAACATGTATGTTTATTTGTTATGATAAAGAATGAAGTATGAGTATTAACAAATTGTGTCATCATTGATGATCATTTTACTGTCACAACAAAACACTCCTAATGAACATAAAATCTCATTCTGAGTAGAGTCATTTCAAATCGGTGTTACTCAATAAACCAATGCAATTTGGAGTGCAGGTTCAGGAAATAGTCGTGATAGAACACAAACTCTTGGATTATCGCCAGTGGCCTGACGTAGATTTGTTACAAGAGTAGAAAATTCAGTGTTCACCCGCCTTGCCTTTCCTTTAGGAAGGGGAATGGAGTGGAGTAGGTGTGAACAACATTTAGTTTATTTTATTTCTTTTTTGGTGCCGATTGTTGAAAAAGAGTTTATTATTTCGCAATATGGGTAACGAAATACAATCAAAAACACTCAATATTTTATTGTGAGCAATATTGCTCATATAAGTTTATTCTTATCTGGACACCAAATAATACATTAATTTGGTCTCGGTGTTTTCTGAGACATACGGTCAAAGCTTAACCAACGCCAAAGATTACTTTAAACGGTTATTATTTTTATTTTTGTTGTTGCGTCAAGAACTCAAGTCTCGTGTCTTCCAGCTTTCGTTATTATCACGTTTAAAAAAATGAAATCAAAATATTAATGGTACATTAAATATAAACGACTCCACACCCTTCCCTGCACCACTATTCGACGTATAGAGGTCCGCATCGCACATACATCGGGAAACCGTCGGATTACGACCGCAGCGGTCGCAAACAAAAACTTTTATCCTCCTCCTTTTTATGTGCTCTGCCATGCCTACATTACCTGCCTACTTGAAAAATTAACCAACTTTGATTTACCATGTGAGCTGCCCTGGAGTATTAAATAATGGCTATGTCTGGACTTTATGGCTTGTGTGACGAGGATTCTGGTGGTCCGACAAAAGATTTGCGTGGCAACATTTGAGTTTCATTTCTAAATAAATGTATCACGTTTTGTGTATGAGCGACAATAGAGTATCAAGTTGACACTTTCAAGCACTCACGTATGCTTTTTAGTATGCTGTATGAAAATACAAGATATGTTCATAAAGATGAAATAAGAAACCAAAAATTTGCGCGCGGGGGGGACTTGAACCAGCAACCTTTTGGCTAACCGAGCCAAAAAATCATATTGCTGTATTCTAAACCATACAGCAATATGATTAAAACGTAACCATGAGACAGGTCCAAGCATATTTCACAAAATTTAACTGACTTTTCCCAGAAGAAAACCAGTACTTAATATGGTTGCATATGTGTTGAAATTACCAAAAAAACATGATAAATGAAAAATTCACAGCAAAATTACAGCACCTGCCAGCATAAATTTAAGGCTCAGCGTTATTTAAAGACAATTAAAATAATAAACCATTACCACAAACTGAAAGGTACTTTTCTGCTCGGCGTGAACGCAAAGGGGTATAATTTCTGTAGTCAAAGTGGTAAAAAGACTTTATAATACGAAAGGGTCATAACACGGCTTTTGAGTGTCGGCACAGGTGGAAAAAAACAACCTCGGAATGAGACGTAGGTAAGTTGACGACTACGCTACAGCCCGAGTAAATCAGACAAGAAAATAAAGTATTTTTGTTGGCTATAGAATTATCCTTTTAATAAATAGTGTTAAGTTCGTAGGTTACTGGCGAATAGTGTTCGTAGTTTGAATCTTTTTAAAAGTTTTTTTTTTTCTTTCCTATAAAATCTTGCACGCGCATCAGTCAATGCTAGCGCGCCCAGTTAAGTAAGGTAATTTGTTTTATTTTTAGTTTCTTTATTGCTCGCTAACACTTGTCGTATTGACGTTATCAAGCTTACGATCTAAAAAATGTCATAAAACATGGCAGCAATTTGCTAACAACTCAACCCATATTTCGGTAGCTGTACTTTGTTAGCTTTGTCGATACTTAGGGTTGTACGTAAACTACTCACAGTAATGCTAGGGTGGCAAAGAATGCTCAATTGGGCATGTTCGCTACTCTTGCACACTGAACTGATTAAGCCCTAGCGTTACAGTCTAGTAGATTTTGGAGCGGCAAACTAATAATACTTACTGATATAGAGTCTGAGTCATTAAGAACTAGTTGACTATTAGACGGTCATAAAATACCTCAAAGAGTGTTATGATCCTGAAGCATAATACTTAGTAGGCTCTAACAGAAATGTCTTTCAAAACATGATTTCGGTATTCAATTTACTTCATGAACTGGAAAGTACTTTAATATACTAAAAAACTCGTAGCTCGTTTTTGAATTCGATTCACTCCACTTTCAGTAGGTAAATTAATGATGCTTTGCGTCACACAAGAAAGTTATTTTACTACAGTGACTTACAAAATAGAACTGCCAAAGGGGTCGATGGGGTGAAGGCAGTAAAATCAAACATTCGATAAAGGTATTTCCAACGGCAGCCCGGTCGTTTTAGTTCATTAGCACAGCTTAAAAGGAATCAGTAATATAAAGTTATATAAAGGAATCAGTAATAATAAAAACTAATTTTCTAAAGCTTTAGTTTGATGAAATTCAATCAAAATTGTTTTAAATCATCAAATCGTTACAAAAAAAAACCGGTCATGTGCGAGTCGAACTCGCGCTTGAAGGGTTCCGTATCTAATATGTTTGTAAACACTTTACTTGCCATAACAATGTTGTGTAAAACATGATTAAGATTGCCTTTCAAGGTTTCATTCCCCTAAAATAACAAAAATAGCCGAAATTAAGACACTAAAAATCGGTTAAATCTTTGTGAATCACTTAAAATTTTATGTTTTACGTCAAAAAAATATAATTAAAACAGTTATTTGATAACAATTGGAGTTTTATATATACGCGTTATGAAGCCTTACATTTTTATCGAAATTGATTTTGGTTTAAGTTTATGGGCTAGTATGCATATCAAATCAAATCAAACATTTACTATTTGCTGAGAATACAGTTTACAAAAAAAAATATCTTATAGATGACTATAAGATATATTTTTTATAGGTAGTGCGTGTATTCCGCCTTCACGCAGACATGCTAACATTAAAACTTATTGTTATTCTAATACAAATGTCAAATACAATGTCATAATATCATTATTAATATTCTAATTCCATTCAAAATAATCTTTAAGGATGCAGAATCAGAACGTCCATAGCTAATTAACTAACTTTATTTCAAACAATATTCCGCCAAGTAATTTCGATTCGTTTTTAATTTAATATTAAAATTAATTTCGATGAACATATAACATATATTATTCCTATTAATATCCTTATGGCTAAGAGGTTGATACAATAGGTTCTTAAATTTCTCCCTTTTTTGACGAGGTATTACATCGCTCCGTTTTCTTAAGAATTTTGGGGTAAGTTTTTACAAAAAGACAAACGTCTCTGATGTGCTTATATGGAAGAGGCAATGCCTTACATTTCCTGTAGAGAGGTTTACAGTTTAAATAGCCGTGATAGTTTGAAGTCTAAATTAATCATATGTTCTAGTTCTGTGATTTTCTTCACGTGTTCCTACCGTTTCGGACTCTAACAAAATTTTGAAATCGGCCACTGTATCAAAAATAATGTTAGCAAACTCATAATCATTTAAAAGACCTATTCAAGTATACCCCACATGATGGGTTTGGCAAGAGATAAAAAACCTCCCCACGTTACTTGTATGAGAGGTACCCCAAAAAGAGTATTTTTTTCATTATTTTATTTAACCACTTTGGTGGGGAGACTAAAATACATACCCAAGCCAAATAACAGTTTGCCAGCATCTCAGGTCTCTGCGCTGAACTGCGGACAGAGACGGACAGGCGGATATCGCCAAACTACCTGATCCTTGTTTGACTACGGAACCCTAAAAAATAGTTTGGCTCCGTCCCTAAGTAAATAATGATGACAATGACGTGAAGTGGCTAATGTTCTTATAATTTCGCGACTGAGATTTAACTTCTGGTGTGTTATGGCGCATTATTAATTTATTTAAACAACTGAAAGTATATTCTGGAAATAAATCACTATCTCTAAGTATTTGAGTAATTAGCGTCTGGTCTCGGTCTTAGTCAGGAGCGAATCCATTCCATAAAAATTTAAATATATTTTTAGAAGTAGGTTAAGGTTCTAGGAAATGTGATTATTATGTTTTAATCAGTCCTGTCATTAGATGATATCTGAAATTAAGAAAGCAGTATGAGAGTTACGCGTCGAACGAGGCCTAGCTTTACAAGCTGGCATACGCCATACAACTTATCAGTCCTATTGCAGACATTTTCATTCATAACAAGCCAGGTATATGCCAGAGAGGGCACCTGCCGCTAACTACTTTAATTACGCTACCCATTTATCTGAGCCAGAACCAGAAGCTGCGGACAGAGACGAATCGGGCTGCTCTCAATATTTTACCGTGACATATGGACGCGAATAATTTGAATAATACGCTACCTATATTCATCACTGTAAAGGTCATGGCACACTATACTGGCACGGCACCTGCCCCTCAATTCAGAACCATTCAGTTACGGATTCGGTTACGATTCGACAACTTTAACTTATTAATGAAATTATAATAACGTGGACTTATCCGATCTCTGATACAACTTTTTTTTGTTTTTGAAGTGAAAACTTCTTTAGCGGTGTTGAGCACTTTTGTGGGATGGGGGAAAAATGTGAAACTCGCGTCAGGACACGTGGGTTGATCGAAGAACCGTAAGACGGTTGGCGAAATTATGGATGTAAGTTGATTTTCCTGAGAGATAAACTTTTTAATGTAATTTAATATAATATAAATTGTAATGTTTGTGTACGATAGCGCAATAAATAAATATTGTATTCTATAAAAATATTATATCATTATTATTATTATTCTTATTATTATTATTATTATTATTATTATTATTATTATTATTATTATTCTTATTATTATTGTATTCTATCACAAAAATGATAGTACTTTTATATTGATAATAACTATTCCAAAAAATCAAAAATGCACAACGTTGTTATTCAAGTTTTCACTTCTGCCGGCACTCCCGGAG
This sequence comes from Pyrausta purpuralis, assembly GCA_963924145.1. Taxonomy (NCBI): domain Eukaryota; kingdom Metazoa; phylum Arthropoda; class Insecta; order Lepidoptera; family Crambidae; genus Pyrausta; species Pyrausta purpuralis. Next base: position 12,804,552 of record OZ001664.1, read on the forward strand.
TGCATTTTTTTTTTATTATATTTGTTACCAAACTGATATGTTAACATTCGTTCAAACTACGACATTAATTTAGATATGAATAGAAAATCTAGCCGAAACCCAAGCCGAAAGGCTTAACGAACGTTCTAAATCGCCCTGTGGCTGCGCCTTAACCCAGCATTAATTTGCCATTCAAATTAGATCAACAATAAATAATAATAATAGAATTTATTTATTTCTCTACACATGAAGTTGTGAGTTGTACAACATATTTTGTAATATTAATATGAAAAAGCCAACGGCTAAAAGTCAGCGTGCTCACCGCTTTTATACAACTCTCCTAGCAGCTCGCGTCCTTACTGAGCGATTACCTCGTCCTAAGGCTTCAGCTTCGAATTTTGCGGGCAGCGGGACGGCAGCGGCGACGGCGCTCGATGCTCGCCGACACGCCGCTGTGTGCGAGTACCTGTCCATTTGATTTTAAGCATAAGATCCGCCGCCGCTAAATTAGATGTAGAGGCCTTACAGCGCGCTTACGGCGTGCTTACAGCGAGCCGGCAGCGTGGTTACTACGTGCCGACTCCGAGTCGCCAGTATAACAACAACGTAACGTCACCCGCGTCGTCGTCGTAGCATTAACTTGGACCATGTTGCCGACGCGCAGACTGTGGGCTTCCACCTCGGGGCCGGCGCGTGGTCTGTGAGTTTGTACTAGCCGTAGCCTATCATTTTCATTTTCAACCGTTGCCAGTATCTTTTATTATTCAATAGTTTCAACTTTTTGGATCGTTATATGTCAAAAACGGTGGCTCTTAGGAAGAAAAGTATTTAGACATTTTTTGTAGATATTTATCTGCTCTACAATTTTTGTCTGGCTAATTTTATGATAAAACTTACCGTTTTGCTGAAAATCGCGAAAAACCCGTTTTTGTGACATTTGACCCCGAGTAACTTTTTTTCCAGGTATCAGATTGATGGGGACTTTCTACGTTTCATTTATGATGGTGTTTTAAACAATCCTACCAATTTTCAGCCAGGTGGGAATTTTTGTAACCTTACCACTATTTTTATGTCTAATCTGACCGGACTAAAAGTCAATTTTCCTTATTGTTAATCACATATTATCACTAATTTTAATTATTTAACATACTCGTATCTCTCTCATATTCTCGCAATATCAATCTTTTATTAATTACTCTATCAATTGAATTAAAGACAATTACGACTAACAAAGTAAAAATCGTAAGAGTTGGTTCATCCGTTATCGAGTTATAAATGATGTCACTTTGTTTCATACCGCACCTGTTAGCTTACGAACCTCTTCACGCAGACTGGTTAAACAAATGTACTAAATCATGATGAGAAGATACAAAACCGGCCAAGTGCGTGTCGGATTCGCGCACTGAGGGTTCCGTGCCAACTTTAACTGAATAAGGGAATCCACTTACTTCTACGTAGTAAAATACCACAATATTTTGTTGACTGCAAATATAACTTTGTTTTTCATAGTGTTTGTATGAAGTTCAAAGTTATGTTTGCGGTTGTTAAAAATGTGCTATATCTCAAAAACTACTCGTTCGATCCCGTCCGAAACAATTTTCGTTGAAAGTATTTGTTAAGTTTTACATTATATATATTTTTCAAAATTTACACTTACTTGGTTTAGAAATTAGATAGGGGGGACGCCCGTTTTCCCACTTTGGAAGCGTCTAGCTATGAAACGATAGACTTTAAAAGAAAATGGTTTTAGGAACCTTCATGTCATTTTAAAAGACCTATTTATGGACACCCCACACGCATATGTTCGACAAAAAATGTTTTTTTTTTGGTTTTAGTTTCATGTATTCCCCATGATTCATTCATCATTCATTTTTCACCAAAAAAAAATTGCCCCCCCCCCCTTAACTGTCATTATTTTTTGTATGAGAATCGGTAAGCGGTTAACAAGATACATCTTCCTACTAAATTTCAATTGTGTAATGCTTATAGTTTTAGAATAAAATGACTGTGACGGACGGACGGACAGACAGATAGACAGACTTGACGAAACTAGAAGGGTTCCGTTTTTTGCCATTCGGCTACGGAACCCTAAAAATTGAGTTTCAATCTATAGCTGCGACTTTAAAATCTTTCTACTGTTCCTATAAAATGATTTATTCATAACTAACTTTACCTATATGACAAAAGTTACCCCAAAATTGGGTCCGTGAATGCCGATGCTGCAAAAAAGCGGGCGAACTTGATAATATGTTGATTGTATCCTTATTTTATATTATCGATACCTATAAGGTTATCCAAAAAAACATTAAACGAGATGAAACCTGGGTTTATTATTATGACCCAGAGACCAAGCAAGAGTCAAGGTAGAATAAAGGGTTAGCTCGTATGACTCTGTGCCTTTGCGGAAATTTAAAACAATGCCTTCGACGAAGAAGGACATGACAAGTATATTTTGAGATTATCGGAGGATATCGTACTTAAATGATATGAATAAATGTGTTATTATCAGGAATATATATATTTTTTATATTGCAAGGCAATGTTACGGCGATATAACAGATAATAAGTATTTCTTCTGAATGAGAATGTTTAAGGTCACACTGCCCAGTGCCCATATTGGGAACGGTACCTCATTCGACTTCTGGTTGGAAATCGAAAACCATTTATAATGTTCAGAATAGTTCAGATTTGACGTTTTATGCTTACTTTCCACTCTGAAACTTGACAAAGAACATTGTGTGATGATTTTTGTATTTAGATTCAATCAGTAGCCCTGTTGTAATCTTAACTCATTATAATAAGAGTTGACGTTATTTATGTAAAAACGAGTATTGTTACTTTATCGAATAACGTTATCGCTATCGCTATTTAAAAATGGCAACACTGGCTGCCCCTTCCCTTCTTATTTTCTGACTTGCGGAGTGCACTCGAAAGGCGAGCCAGTCTAGTGCTGACCGCCGAAGCGAAAGGTTGAGGGAAGGAACCTATGTTAAATTGTAGTTATAATTATTAATGTGGCTAGAGGTAGTGATTTGTATCATAGATAAGTGTGTTGATGGAATAAAGAACTTTATAAACTCAACCGAGTTTGATTCACGACACGTCAGAAGTGGGATAGGAAACCTTCAGCTCACAAAGGGTATGTATGTACTATTATTTTCAAATGATAAGAGCAAGTAATATAATTTAATAAAATTTTCTTGAAGATAACGCCATAAATACCACGATAGGATAGCATTGGTTGGGATAATATTCTGCTGCGGTTGAACTGTAGCAATATTATCCTGATTTAATCGTGTTAAGTTTCCAATTGATCGTTTGGTCAAGGCTACTCCTTGATAATGATCTGAGGTGATTAATACGAGTATGCTCATAAGCAAAGTAGGTAGGTAACAAATTGTCGGGCTAGCCCTAGGTTGTTCAGGGTAAGACGACGCGATTAGAGCTCGCTTCACCATAATTCTCACTTTAACTTCATTGTTTTCTTCAAAGGCACGAATTATCATGGCAATTCCACCGCACAATCACAATAATTGACCCAAAAAAAACAATTTCTAAAATGAAGAAATATGGTCCGTCCTTCCCTTTTCGTTTCCCGCGCAAAACTCCCACACACATTGTCATTTATGGCCATAGAGTAAGGTAATATGGCGCCTCGCTGCGTTTCATTTCATGCTATGCATGAATAATGAAATTTTAATTATTGATCTACCGTTATTCTATTTTTAACAATATGTATAGTTTTGTGAATATGGTCATCAAAATAAACAAATAAATAGATTTATTGTCTTATTTCACATTTTTTTTTTGATGGACTTAAATTTACTTTATTTCGGCGTTTTTAAAAACGCCCGTACGATCTCTGCAATGGAACGTTGAAATAAAATTCGAACGTGAAATGTTCTATCGGTGCATGAGAATAGCAGTTTTATGTATCACTCGAACTTTTACAATAGAATTGTGAACTTCGTATACGAATTACCACACGGAAAAAGTACTACTTCACGAGAATTGGCCCCCAGGTACTTAATATGGTTGCATATATGCTAAAATTAAAAAAAAACATTCTAAATGAAAATTTCTCAGCAAAATTACAGCACCAGCCAGCATAAATTTAAGGATAAGCGTTATTTGAAGACAATTAAAATAATAAACCATTAGCACAAACTGAAAGGTACTTTTCTGCTCGGCGTGAACGCAAAGGGGAATAATTTCTGTAGTCAAAGTGGTAAAAAGACTTTATAATACGAAAGGGTCATAACACGGCTTTTGAGTGTCGGCACAGGTGGAAAAAAACAACCTCGGAATGAGACGTAGGTAAGTTGACGACTACGCTACAGCCCGAGTAAATCAGACAAGAAAATAGAGTTATTTTAGTTGGCTATGAAATAATTCTTTAAATAAATAGTGTTAAGTACGTAGGTTGATAGCGAATAGTGTTCGTAGTTTGAATCTTATCAAAAGTTTATTTTTTCTTTCTTATAAAAACTTTCACCCGCATCAGTCTATCCTAGCGCGCCCAGTTAAATAAGGTAATTTGTTTTATTGTTTGTTTCTTTATTGCTCGCTCACTTGTCGTATTGACGTTGTCAAGCTTACGATCTAAAAAGTGTCATAAAACATGGCAGCAATTTGCTAACAACTCAACCCAAATTTCGGTAGCTGTTCTTTTTTAGCTTTGTCGATACTTAGGGTTGTACGTAAACTACTCACAGTAATGCTAGGGTGGCAAAGAATGCTCAATTGGGCATGTTCGCTACTCTTGCACACTGAACTGATTAAGCCCTAGCGTTACAGTCTAGTAGATTTTGGAGCGGCAAACTAATAATACTTACTGATATAGAGTCTGAGTCATTAAGAACTAGTTGACTATTAGACGGTCATAAAATACCTCAAAGAGTGTTATGATCCTGAAGCATAATACTTAGTAGGCTCTAACAGAAATGTCTTTCAAAACATGATTTCGGTATTCAATTTACTTCATGAACTGGAAAGTACTTTAATATACTAAAAAACTCGTAGCTCGTTTTTGAATTCGATTCACTCCACTTTCAGTAGGTAAATTAATGATGCTTTGCGTCACACAAGAAAGTTATTTTACTACAGTGACTTACAAAATAGAACTGCCAAAGGGGTCGATGGGGTGAAGGCAGTAAAATCAAACATTCGATAAAGGTATTTCCAACGGCAGCCCGGTCGTTTTAGTTCATTAGCACAGCTTAAAAGGAATCAGTAATATAAAGTTATATAAAGGAATCAGTAATAATAAAAACTAATTTTCTAAAGCTTTAGTTTGATGAAATTCAATCAAAATTGTTTTAAATCATCAAATCGTTACAAAAAAAAACCGGTCATGTGCGAGTCGAACTCGCGCTTGAAGGGTTCCGTATCTAATATGTTTGTAAACACTTTACTTGCCATAACAATGTTGTGTAAAACATGATTAAGATTGCCTTTCAAGGTTTCATTCCCCTAAAATAACAAAAATAGCCGAAATTAAGACACTAAAAATCGGTTAAATCTTTGTGAATCACTTAAAATTTTATGTTTTACGTCAAAAAAATATAATTAAAACAGTTATTTGATAACAATTGGAGTTTTATATATACGCGTTATGAAGCCTTACATTTTTATCGAAATTGATTTTGGTTTAAGTTTATGGGCTAGTATGCATATCAAATCAAATCAAACATTTACTATTTGCTGAGAATACAGTTTACAAAAAAAAATATCTTATAGATGACTATAAGATATATTTTTTATAGGTAGTGCGTGTATTCCGCCTTCACGCAGACATGCTAACATTAAAACTTATTGTTATTCTAATACAAATGTCAAATACAATGTCATAATATCATTATTAATATTCTAATTCCATTCAAAATAATCTTTAAGGATGCAGAATCAGAACGTCCATAGCTAATTAACTAACTTTATTTCAAACAATATTCCGCCAAGTAATTTCGATTCGTTTTTAATTTAATATTAAAATTAATTTCGATGAACATATAACATATATTATTCCTATTAATATCCTTATGGCTAAGAGGTTGATACAATAGGTTCTTAAATTTCTCCCTTTTTTGACGAGGTATTACATCGCTCCGTTTTCTTAAGAATTTTGGGGTAAGTTTTTACAAAAAGACAAACGTCTCTGATGTGCTTATATGGAAGAGGCAATGCCTTACATTTCCTGTAGAGAGGTTTACAGTTTAAATAGCCGTGATAGTTTGAAGTCTAAATTAATCATATGTTCTAGTTCTGTGATTTTCTTCACGTGTTCCTACCGTTTCGGACTCTAACAAAATTTTGAAATCGGCCACTGTATCAAAAATAATGTTAGCAAACTCATAATCATTTAAAAGACCTATTCAAGTATACCCCACATGATGGGTTTGGCAAGAGATAAAAAACCTCCCCACGTTACTTGTATGAGAGGTACCCCAAAAAGAGTATTTTTTTCATTATTTTATTTAACCACTTTGGTGGGGAGACTAAAATACATACCCAAGCCAAATAACAGTTTGCCAGCATCTCAGGTCTCTGCGCTGAACTGCGGACAGAGACGGACAGGCGGATATCGCCAAACTACCTGATCCTTGTTTGACTACGGAACCCTAAAAAATAGTTTGGCTCCGTCCCTAAGTAAATAATGATGACAATGACGTGAAGTGGCTAATGTTCTTATAATTTCGCGACTGAGATTTAACTTCTGGTGTGTTATGGCGCATTATTAATTTATTTAAACAACTGAAAGTATATTCTGGAAATAAATCACTATCTCTAAGTATTTGAGTAATTAGCGTCTGGTCTCGGTCTTAGTCAGGAGCGAATCCATTCCATAAAAATTTAAATATATTTTTAGAAGTAGGTTAAGGTTCTAGGAAATGTGATTATTATGTTTTAATCAGTCCTGTCATTAGATGATATCTGAAATTAAGAAAGCAGTATGAGAGTTACGCGTCGAACGAGGCCTAGCTTTACAAGCTGGCATACGCCATACAACTTATCAGTCCTATTGCAGACATTTTCATTCATAACAAGCCAGGTATATGCCAGAGAGGGCACCTGCCGCTAACTACTTTAATTACGCTACCCATTTATCTGAGCCAGAACCAGAAGCTGCGGACAGAGACGAATCGGGCTGCTCTCAATATTTTACCGTGACATATGGACGCGAATAATTTGAATAATACGCTACCTATATTCATCACTGTAAAGGTCATGGCACACTATACTGGCACGGCACCTGCCCCTCAATTCAGAACCATTCAGTTACGGATTCGGTTACGATTCGACAACTTTAACTTATTAATGAAATTATAATAACGTGGACTTATCCGATCTCTGATACAACTTTTTTTTGTTTTTGAAGTGAAAACTTCTTTAGCGGTGTTGAGCACTTTTGTGGGATGGGGGAAAAATGTGAAACTCGCGTCAGGACACGTGGGTTGATCGAAGAACCGTAAGACGGTTGGCGAAATTATGGATGTAAGTTGATTTTCCTGAGAGATAAACTTTTTAATGTAATTTAATATAATATAAATTGTAATGTTTGTGTACGATAGCGCAATAAATAAATATTGTATTCTATAAAAATATTATATCATTATTATTATTATTCTTATTATTATTATTATTATTATTATTCTTATTATTATTGTATTCTATCACAAAAATGATAGTACTTTTATATTGATAATAACTATTCCAAAAAATCAAAAATGCACAACGTTGTTATTCAAGTTTTCACTTCTGCCGGCACTCCCGGAGTGCATTTTTTTTTTTATTATATTTGTTACCAAACTGATATGTTAACATTCGTTCAAACTACGACATTAATTTAGATATGAATAGAAAATCTAGCCGAAACCCAAGCCGAAAGGCTTAACGAACGTTCTAAATCGCCCTGTGGCTGCGCCTTAACCCAGCATTAATTTGCCATTCAAATTAGATCAACAATAAATAATAATAATAGAATTTATTTATTTCTCTACACATGAAGTTGTGAGTTGTACAACATATTTTGTAATATTAATATGAAAAAGCCAACGGCTAAAAGTCAGCGTGCTCACCGCTTTTATACAACTCTCCTAGCAGCTCGCGTCCTTACTGAGCGATTACCTCGTCCTAAGGCTTCAGCTTCGAATTTTGCGGGCAGCGGGACGGCAGCGGCGACGGCGCTCGATGCTCGCCGACACGCCGCTGTGTGCGAGTACCTGTCCATTTGATTTTAAGCATAAGATCCTGCCACTGCGCCGCCGCCCCGCTGCCCGCTAAATTAGATGTAGAGGCCTTACAGCGCGCTTACGGCGTGCTTACAGCGAGCCGGCAGCGTGGTTACTACGTGCCGACTCCGAGTCGCCAGTATAACAACAACGTAACGTCACCCGCGTCGTCGTCGTAGCATTAACTTGGACCATGTTGCCGACGCGCAGACTGTGGGCTTCCACCTCGGGGCCGGCGCGTGGTCTGTGAGTTTGTACTAGCCGTAGCCTATCATTTTCATTTTCAACCGTTGCCAGTATCTTTTATTATTCAATAGTTTCAACTTTTTGGATCGTTATATGTCAAAAACGGTGGCTCTTAGGAAGAAAAGTATTTAGACATTTTTTGTAGATATTTATCTGCTCTACAATTTTTGTCTGGCTAATTTTATGATAAAACTTACCGTTTTGCTGAAAATCGCGAAAAACCCGTTTTTGTGACATTTGACCCCGAGTAACTTTTTTTCCAGGTATCAGATTGATGGGGACTTTCTACATTTCATTTATGATGGTGTTTTAAACAATCCTACCAATTTTCAGCCAGGTGGGAATTTTTGTAACCTTACCACTATTTTTATGTCTAATTTGACCGGACTAAAAGTCAATTTTCCTTATTGTTAATCACATATTATCACTAATTTTAATTATTTAACATACTCGTATCTCTCTCATATTCTCGCAATATCAATCTTTTATTAATTACTCTATCAATTGAATTAAAGACAATTACGACTAACAAAGTAAAAATCGTAAGAGTTGGTTCATCCGTTATCGAGTTATAAATGATGTCACTTTGTTTCATACCGCACCTGTTAGCTTACGAACCTCTTCACGCAGACTGGTTAAACAAATGTACTAAATCATGATGAGAAGATACAAAACCGGCCAAGTGCGTGTCGGATTCGCGCACTGAGGGTTCCGTGCCAACTTTAACTGAATAAGGGAATCCACTTACTTCTACGTAGTAAAATACCACAATATTTTGTTGACTGCAAATATAACTTTGTTTTTCATAGTGTTTGTATGAAGTTCAAAGTTATGTTTGCGGTTGTTAAAAATGTGCTATATCTCAAAAACTACTCGTTCGATCCCGTCCGAAACAATTTTCGTTGAAAGTATTTGTTAAGATTTACATTATATATATTTTTCAAAATTTACACTTACTTGGTTTAGAAATTAGATAGGGGGGACGCCCGTTTTCCCACTTTGGAAGCGTCTAGCTATGAAACGATAGACTTTAAAAGAAAATGGTTTTAGGAACCTTCATGTCATTTTAAAAGACCTATTTATGGACACCCCACACGCATATGTTCGACAAAAAATGTTTTTTTTTTGGTTTTAGTTTCATGTATTCCCCATGATTCATTCATCATTCATTTTTCACCAAAAAAAAATTGCCCCCCCCCCCCCCTTAACTGTCATTATTTTTTGTATGAGAATCGGTAAGCGGTTAACAAGATACATCTTCCTACTAAATTTCAATTGTGTAATGCTTATAGTTTTAGAATAAAATGACTGTGACGGACGGACGGACAGACAGATAGACAGACTTGACGAAACTAGAAGGGTTCCGTTTTTTGCCATTCGACTACGGAACCCTAAAAATTGAGTTTCAATCTATAGCTGCGACTTTAAAATCTTTCTACTGTTCCTATAAAATGATTTATTCATAACTAACTTTACCTATATGACAAAAGTTACCCCAAAATTGGGTCCGTGAATGCCGATGCTGCAAAAAAGCGGGCGAACTTGATAATATGTTGATTGTATCCTTGTTTTATATTATCGATACCTATAAGGTTATCCAAAAAAACATTAAACGAGATGAAACCTGGGTTTATTATTATGACCCAGAGACCAAGCAAGAGTCAAGGTAGAATAAAGGGTTAGCTCGTATGACTCTGTGCCTTTGCGGAAATTTAAAACAATGCCTTCGACGAAGAAGGACATGACAAGTATATTTTGAGATTATCGGAGGATATCGTACTTAAATGATATGAATAAATGTGTTATTATCAGGAATATATATATTTTTTATATTGCAAGGCAATGTTACGGCGATATAACAGATAATAAGTATTTCTTCTGAATGAGAATGTTTAAGGTCACACTGCCCAGTGCCCATATTGGGAACGGTACCTCATTCGACTTCTGGTTGGAAATCGAAAACCATTTATAATGTTCAGAATAGTTCAGATTTGACGTTTTATGCTTACTTTCCACTCTGAAACTTGACAAAGAACATTGTGTGATGATTTTTGTATTTAGATTCAATCAGTAGCCCTGTTGTAATCTTAACTCATTATAATAAGAGTTGACGTTATTTATGTAAAAACGAGTATTGTTACTTTATCGAATAACGTTATCGCTATCGCTATTTAAAAATGGCAACACTGGCTGCCCCTTCCCTTCTTATTTTCTGACTTGCGGAGTGCACTCGAAAGGCGAGCCAGTCTAGTGCTGACCGCCGAAGCGAAAGGTTGAGGGAAGGAACCTATGTTAAATTGTAGTTATAATTATTAATGTGGCTAGAGGTAGTGATTTGTATCATAGATAAGTGTGTTGATGGAATAAAGAACTTTATAAACTCAACCGAGTTTGATTCACGACACGTCAGAAGTGGGATAGGAAACCTTCAGCTCACAAAGGGTATGTATGTACTATTATTTTCAAATGATAAGAGCAAGTAATATAATTTAATAAAATTTTCTTGAAGATAACGCCATAAATACCACGATAGGATAGCATTGGTTGGGATAATATTCTGCTGCGGTTGAACTGTAGCAATATTATCCTGATTTAATCGTGTTAAGTTTCCAATTGATCGTTTGGTCAAGGCTACTCCTTGATAATGATCTGAGGTGATTAATACGAGTATGCTCATAAGCAAAGTAGGTAGGTAACAAATTGTCGGGCTAGCCCTAGGTTGTTCTTAATATGAACTGGGTCTATGCTAACTCGACGCAGTCGTGCTAAGCTATCATCAAATCATTTGGGCAAGGCTACCCTTTGCTAATGGTATGTGAAAGCTAAATGCGCGATTTATTAAATTGGGTCAACTACGTAGGCATGTTTAACAAAATATTATAATTTTTTTTCTCATAATTATCGGGGTAGTGTTAGGTTGCATTGGTTGGGATAATATTTTGCTGCGGTTAAGCTGTTGCACTATTATCCTGACTAAATTGTGTTACGTTTCTAACTGGCCATTTGGTCAAGGCTACTCCTTGATAATGTTCAGTGGATACGAGACACGAGTACGTGCAACTAAATAGCTAAATATAATAAATGACCTCAGTAGTTCCTTCATCCTAATAGGAAATACGAAAAGAAATAGGTATTAAATATTATCATGTCACTGCCTATTGTAGCTAGCTATGTTTAGTTGATTGAGAATAACCGTTCAACCTGCAGCTGTTCTAGGGCTAATATTTTTGTGTTCATAAATAATTATACCTACAATAAATAAATAAAACTTTATTTCAGACTTTGCATTCATAATTTGTTAACAGACTTATAAACTATGTTAGTGAGTTCAACAATTGTGTGTTTTTAATCAATTGTGTTAAATTTCAACCAATTCAATCCAATTTAATTATAAACATTCGAATCATTTCTTATTTCAATTCAATTTCGTTTGTTATGACTTGAATTGAGTGCCCTTTAGGGTATATAATTTGTTAATACACCCATTGATTATGTAAGTGAGTTAAATAATACTGAGTTTTTTATATTTATTAAACTGAGTGCAATTTAAACCAACTTAAGTAAATTAAATTAGAATCATTTTACTTTTACTTCAATTCCATTTGATATGACTTGATATAAAGGCTTTTTAGGTAAATGACTTATTGCCAATTCAACCCAATTAAAATTCATATACATTTTTATTTTAAATTCGAATTCATTCAATATATAACTTGAAATAAAGGCCATAGTGTCAGATTTTACAAAGTAGTTTTAGCGGCCAGGTGTGTCGCGTGGACCAAATGTGTCCTTAAGTAGCGGCCAGGTCTGTCGCATGGGCCAAGTGTGTCCTTATGTAGCGACCAGGTGTGTCGCATGGACCAAGTGTGTCCTCAAATAGCGGCCAGGTGTGTCGCGTGGACCAAGTGTGTCCTTAAATAGCGGCCAGGTGTGTCGCGTGGACCAAGTGTGTTCTCAAATAGCGGCCAGGTGTGTCGCGTGGACCAAGTGTGTCCTCAAATAGCGGCCAGGTGTGTCGCGTGGACCAAGTGTGTCCTTAGGTAGCGGCCAAGAGTGTCGCTTGGGCCTAGTGTGTCCATAGTTCTGTACATTTAATTATTCAAAAGCAGCAGAAGTGACCAAGTCAGTCAATCAATCAACAAAATTCATTTATTTTGTAATACATGTACATTAGTTATGTACATGTAAGTTATGTATAGTAGCTATGTATTTTCCTCGATTAGATCGGGCCATTTGTGCCATGAAAGAGCTATGCATGTTTTACAAAAGGTCAAGTCTAACTGTGAATTCTTTTACTAGAAATTTTCATTAGCAACGGTCATGTAAGCCATATAGGCGCTCTTACTTGCGTTCAGGATTATTTGCTACATTATTCCTTTACTAAAATTATGCTCTAATAAATGAATAGACTCCATAGTAATTAGATTTAAAGATATTTATTCTCATAAATACATACAGTTCATTTACAAAGATAATTATTGAAACCATAACTTAGTAAATAAATACCATATCCAAAATATGATTTTGTTGATAACAACACTAATGCTGGTATTCTTTTTCTTCCGAGGTGATGAGACTGAAGAGCACGAGACCAAACCAGGCTGGTTGGGCCTAAAAAGACGAAAGAGCTCGCGATCGAGGTTGAGGAAATCGACATCTTCTAAAGGAAGTCACAAATCAAAAGTACCCTTTCGGCGTCACCAACGCTCGAAACCGTCGAGTCACCTGAAATTACCGTTTCACACAATCCGAAGTGACTGTTTGGCTTCGATCACAAAATGAAAAAAAGAACAACTTCTATGTTTTAATTGTAATATATTCATTCATTGAATAAGTCTTTGTACACACAATTCTGATATTTTTCGCAGAGGTTTATCTTGATTCCCGTCGTTTTAGAACCATTGCAGCGTTCGTGGTCGCGGGTAGGCTAGGATGTTATTTATCCAAAAGAAAATAATATCATTACTTCTTCTTAGTAGAATGGGTTATTTTGTTGCGATTGAGTACAGAATTTTGAATATATGTACAGTCCGACAGCACATCAAATTACCCACTTTTGTTGCAAACTTAACCTTATTGCAATTGCATAAGATACCGCACGTTTTACCTTTACGTGCTGTTTTCCGTAAAACTGATAATTTTGGTAAATGTATAATCGCTCCCACAGACCTAATATACTAAGTTGACTTTGCGAAAAATACCGCGCATTTATCACGATCATGAGAAAAATATACCTATTGAAACACGATGTCAGTAAATTCTTACTTGAATTAACGTTGTGACTTAATTATTTCAAAACAAAGATTTAATTAATTCATTGACGCGGTGATTTTATTGTCGGCTAACTTAAACGCCATTAAAGTCGCGTAACGCGTTATAATGCAGTTCGTTTACATTCATAGAAAATACCCTTACTTCCTCTACATAAATTGTTCTGTCGTTTTAACCATACTAGAACTATAAAGGGTAGCAGATTCCGTTGCAATTTTGATAGCGCAGTTAACCGCTAAACTTGTAAGACATAAAATTTATATAAAAAGTTTTTAAATTATCATTTATTTAATGAAAGAAATACACAGAAGATAAATAATTAATTACAAACTTAACATCGCTCGCTACATGTAAGTAAAACAATTTTATAGGTAAGTTTTACCTGTTCATAAACTGTGGAGTAATTACATTAATTTTGGGACAGATGGTCCTAAACTTATACATATTAATATTAATTTATGACTTCTATAAATATTTATGTAATATTTTCATAAATATTTATACATATTTCTGTAATACTGCACAAACAATAAAAAAATAAATAATTGAAATTATACATCAATAACGAGCTTCGGTAGGTATACTTTACTTATTATATAACCATCTTATAAGTATTCCTGACTAGTAGACAGTCAGTTATACATAAATTAATGTATCCTCAATGTCTACATAAATTTGTTTTAAATTACATTGTTTATCTATAAATCATTACTCCGACAATTTGTAAAAACATTTGTTTTGTAATATTATTTTTATACTTATTGTCTTTTAGCACTTTTATTATATACGTCTGTCTAGTTTTCGCTCAATCTAGTACTTACGTAAGAGACGAAAGGCATTGTCGCGGGACAGAGTGCCCTTAAAGAATAATATCTTTTTTTGTTAGAAAAAAATAAAATCATATGCGGGCCAGTTTTGTCAAAAATGAGTCCTCTTTCTATGTTATTGTTTGATGCTCTGTTAAAATATTATCACTTAAAACGAGGTGACCTTACATAATATACTAATCATTGACTTCAAAAGAAATATATTTTCATATATGAATTTTATATTGACGCCAAACACGACGTTTGCTCTGCAATATGCTTGGGTTTGGAATAACTAAAGACGCGTTGTAATACATTTAAATGGGGACTAGGGACGTCTACACGCCAAAACGTAAATAGGAGACCGTGATCTCATAGGTCAATTAATAAATAATTATGCACAAAGACTTTATTTCAAAACTGGTTTTTATTCTAGTTCCCTACTTTGATATTTTTCTGTATTTTTGGCAATATCATGCCGTTTATTATTATTTTTTACATGTAACAGCATAATATCGTTGAGTTTACTTTGCTGAGTAAATTGTATTTGTAGTAGGGCTTAATTATTAATGTCATTTGACTATTAAATCTAACCTCAATTCTATTTAAATTATTTGTATAATGATTAATAAAGTGAAGTAAGTACTTGTTCCTACTACTAAATAAAAACCACATCACATGTACTGTTCGTATATAATTAACAAATATGTAGTAATATGGGCCCTTAAATATTGAATTTTTCTCATACGGACACACATATTAGGGAAAGTTAAACTACAAAGTAATATTTTATGGTAACAATAAATTGAAAGATCATAAGAGATTATATAAGTCACTCAGATAATATGATAATAATCATGATCCCTTAAATGACTGTATCTCTGTAAACAGTCTTTATAAGAGATTGAGATTCCATTCAATTGCAATAAAAAACAAACAACGATTTATTAATAATATACATAATAGCTTAATTCTACTTGTATGACTTTAAGTGCTAAGATTCATAACTTTCATTATTGATATGTGCCACGCAAATTACGAAATTTAACTTTAAAAAAAAAGTTATCTAAGTAGCTTCAATAATTCTTGATTATGTTCTCCCCGATTAACAAGTGACGTTTATTATGGATGCTTTACTGATTTTCTTAATATCTATCTCAATACATAGGTTTATATCCTAATACATTACTTAATATGAAAAATTCAAATCATGAGACTGTGTTTCAGAAAGAAACTTTATTGTTTTCTCCTTATTATTTTATTTACTTTATACTTATTATCATTATACAAATTGTGAACCATTATCATATTGCTGAATGCACCGTTCAGTCATTCCTTTAAGTTATTCAAAAATTGAATTAGATGCTAAAAAATGACGATAAAAGAAATTAAAGACTCGAAAACATATTGTAATGATGTTATTTGTAGAAACGAGGTATTAATTTGACAACCTCCGTGGTGTAGTGGCTAGGCACGCTTGTTTCAAGGCGTCGCCGCTCTTAGTTCCCGGGTTCGATTCCCGGTCGGGTCAATATAGATATCAAAATTTTCTATATTATCTTAGGTCTGGGTGTTGTGGTACCAACTTTGTGTCTGATTTTCATAACACTGAACAATGTATGTGATTGGTGTCCAATAATTTGTTTTTTACTATGTATGTAGATAAGGTCTCTTTAAAGTTAGGATCTTAAAACTACAAAAAGTTACCAATAAATTTCATTCATTCATCAATTTAAAAGTCAATTAAGTTAAAGATTCTTTCCATTTTGTTATCTTAAAATCAGATGGTTTTTTTTAAATTCCTATTAAATATATAAGAACATAATAGATTGTTAATAAATAAAATGGCTTCGATAAATGACCCTTTGTCATTCATAGACAGGAGTAAAAAAAAAAACATTAGTTTCATTAATAATTACGATTGCAATCATAATTATAATAACATAACCATACTTAACCTTTTAGCCTTTAAAACGAAATAACCATGAAATTATAGGTACATAATAGGTTATGAACCCGGTAACATAAAAGATATAAGATGTATAAAATGTTCGTTGCCGCAAGTCTTACAAGACACTGGATTAATACTTCACCCTTGATAAAGCATAATCAATAAAGATTCAATAGATCAATCGATATTGGTCAAGTAAACCAAAAAAAATTTAAAATGATAAAAAGTACTAGAAATGTGATAATTGCTATTAATAAGAATATTTTGTAATTATGTATTACTGAGTGAGCTCAACAGTATAATTTTAGCATAATCTTTATTTCTTGTTAGACTTAAATGCCGAATGTGATGATTTTATAATGTGTACTCAACAGCTTAATTTTGGCATAATCTTTATTGCTTGTAATATGATAAATGTAGTATGCTGTAGTAGTATTGATATAAATGGGCCATTGTAAATATTTTATAAAATGCACCAGGAGGTGCATTAGGTCGGATGGCCGAATGTGATGATTTTTGTATTTAGATTCAATCAGTAGCCCTGTTGTAATCTTAACTCATTATAATAAGAGTTGACGTTATTTATGTAAAAACGAGTATTGTTACTTTATCGAATAACGTTATCGCTATCGCTATTTAAAAATGGCAACACTGGCTGCCCCTTCCCTTCTTATTTTCTGACTTGCGGAGTGCACTCGAAAGGCGAGCCAGTCTAGTGCTGACCGCCGAAGCGAAAGGTTGAGGGAAGGAACCTATGTTAAATTGTAGTTATAATTATTAATGTGGCTAGAGGTAGTGATTTGTATCATAGATAAGTGTGTTGATGGAATAAAGAACTTTATAAACTCAACCGAGTTTGATTCACGACAATTGGAAAAAAAGTATTTTGAGAGTGAAAGTGTAAGGGTCACTTTACCTTAGCACTTCAATACGGCTTATCGAAAATATTTATCGACCGTTCGTTTTAGAAAAAAATTTTTTTTTGTCATATTATATTTTTTATTTCAATTGATTTACGTTGGTTGTATTAATTTGTTTACTTGTGCTCAGATTTCGCGTGCCTAAAAGACGAACAAAGCACACCAGTCTTTTTCTGAACCACTGGGTCGTACGAACTATGCTCAAAACTCGGTAATATGCTATTAACTCAGAACTTAAAATAAATAGTTTAGTTCTATTGACATATTTCACCTGGGTAAATCGGCATTCAGAAATTTAGTTATAAAAATGTTAAGGGAATAAAACGAGAACCTGATAAGTCGGTACACTTTACGTTGCATTTTCGTTTCAAATTTTCTATTTGCTTTATTGCGGGTGCATGTAATGTGTGGATGGCTTGATCTTTATAAGTAAAAGGTTTAATATATAAAATGTTAACTGTATGTTTTAAACTTTTTGCGTTTCGCTATTTAATGTTTCTCTTGGTATTTTTTTTCTTTGTTCTTTAACTGTAGTTAATAAGAGTTATATACGTTTATATACGTCTTATTATTGTATCTTTATCTTTCACAACCATTCGCTGTAATTAATTTAAATGAGCAATTTGTAAAATGACAATTTTTTATTGGCTGTAGGTAATATATACAAATATTTTAATTTTTTTAGTCTTAAGGGTTGTGGATTGATATAAAGTAAGTAATTAAACAATTACATAAAAAAAGGCTTTCAAAACATCGTACTCTCATATTTAAAACTATAATTGTGTCACTTGATGTAATTTTAAAACCACCATTTAAAAAATTCCAATCATTCTCAAAAAAAAAATATGATTCATGGACACAATTCACTACCTCATTTGTTGGGTTTAGATTTTATCATATAAGTAGTGAAAGATTAACACACAGGAAATAACAATGTGTTACATTGTTATGTTTATTTTATAACCATATTTATCTAATATAGCGGTTTCCCGTAATTCGTTTGCTGCCCTTCCGTCGCAGCTTGATGTTTTAGCATAAAGCCTTCGTCGATAAATAAGCTATCTAACACAAAAAATATTCATAACGGTTCAGTAGTTCCTAAGATTAGTGCGTTAAAACAAAGAAACTCTTCAGCTTTTAATTATTAGTATAGATATCTAGTTATGTAAAATTATAGTCTCGAAAAATGACGAGAAATATAGTTTAATCTTTACTTCTCTTGTTCGATTTAAGCATAAAATTATTATCCCTTTGGAATAGAACGACAAAAGCGAGATGTCACTAGCAGCAAACTGTGTGATAAAAAGAGATGGGTAGCAGAACCATTTTTGGCAGATGTCAAACAGTTCGGAGGCTTATGAAAGCTTGCTGAGAATTTCTCTCATTTGAGTTTTTGAAAATTTATGTGAAATTGTGTATAATTTGAAAAAATATTTCTGTTGAAACATGGTGACTTGATCGGTGATTGATTGTTGTTCATTACAGCGGAATAACCCAACAAATAATCATTCAACAGGTAAATTAGTCCAAAGCGAAGCCTCTTAATATACGACTTATATTTACCAATGCGCTTCAAATTTAAAGTACGCAGTTTGATTATTCTATTCTTCAAACGTTAATTTACGTAAAAAGTAAAGACAGAATAACACAGGGAATGTATATATGAATATTTTATATAATGAAATAATATTTAGTTTTACACTAGAGCTGCATGTTCAATATTTTGTGTCGGCTGTTTATCATGCAGTAAACTAATATGTTTATCTTAGGAACATTGTTTTTAATCACCTGATCGAAAGGTTATCTCATTTAAAGCTCTTAATGTTACTTACTTATGTTAGTTACTGACATCTTATATCGGTTTCGTTTGACAGCTTTTACTTGTCCTTCTATTCCGATAGGAATATTAATTTTATGGATTTAAGTCAACCATTACTGTCATTTCCGTCAACAATTCAAGAAAAAACTCGAGCGGTTAAAAGATTACGCTCAGAACCTAATTTCAGACCGTTAAAACCAACCAATATCTAGCTTCTAGAACTCCAAGGTTCCCTGTTTCAGCAATCAGAAACTAATTAGTGCGCACTCACGAGCGCCAGCTAGTTGGCGTACATTATAAATGACACTTAGAATAGCTTCCACAATTCCTCTCCGAACCACCGCCATTTCCAACATCATGGTGCATCAAAAACTATGTAGGTACTAAGGGACCGTGTTATCTATTAAAGAGTTTTTATCGATTGCGTCGTAATCGATAGTCGTCATAAAGTCGTAAATACAGCTTACGCAATGCTAGAATGTTGGATCACGCCCCCAGAACTCTTTTTATTTAAAAACTTTATTGCACAAATAAAAGTGTACAAGAGGTGAACTTAATGCTAAAGCATTCTCTCCCAGTCATACCTTTAGATCATGCAGAGAGATTGTTATGGGTGCAGGAGAATATTGTAAATAGATATTAAAATTGCAACAAATACTATTGTGTAAAATAATAATATTATATACATACCATAATTAATATAATTATACATAAACTAAATATACAGTATAAAAGAGTTTAGATACAAACTCTTTCATCGGAATGCTACATTGACCAGAATACTATACAAGAAATCAATAAAGGTATCAAACTTTCTCAATAATGTTTTTCCTTCGAATATTTTTATGATAATCCAAGTGGTTCTGAATAACTTATCTTGTTGTTAAGTAAGCATCATGCATGAATGAAAAAAACAATACCAATAATTATAACGTTGAGTACTTATCTTATCATTTACCTTCAATATTCATACTTAACGCATTAAGTTATAATCAATATTAATCTTAATACAATTAATAATCATACCATTTATCATTATTAAATTCGGAAAACCCACTGACTTAAGATAATATAATAAGCCTATTAATTTGAACGGTTTAATATTATAATAATACAACGTGAAATGCTAAATGCGCAATGAAATATATTATATTGGAATAACGAGCAAAATTAAAACACTTTTTAACATGGGTCACTTTTAAAAAAAATCTTCATTAAAATGTTGTCCTGTCTATTTACTAATAAGACAAACCATCACGTGCGCAAACTCGCCAAAATACGTAAAGCAATGGTTAGTTCTTAATGATAATGGGCGGATACAACGTTTAATGTTAAATGCGCAAAACCTCAGACACCACAAATGTTTTTTTTTTTTTTCAAATGACCTGATTCAGACAGGGCAACATTTTAATGAATTTTTTAAAAAAAAATGTGACCTTAATTAAAAAGCGGTTAAATTGCTCGTTATTGAAATCAACCTGTTTTCAGGTTTTGTGCATTCAAAGTTACAAGTTGAATAGTAATAATAATAATGTCAGCACGACTCTGCAGCCCGCTGAAATAACTACCTACCGACTCCTCTCTCAACAGAGCGCAGAGTAAGAAACGATCTGAAGTACCAATAAAACTAAATCACCAGATAAAACCTTAAAGGACTTTTGAATTATTATTTTTCTCTTTCAGAATTAAGTCAATAGAATTGAAAATCATTTGGGGTGTCTGAGCTTTTGCACATTTGACATCACACGTTGTACGAGTTTTTATTGTAAATATTTAGGTGTGAGTCATAGTTTCAGTTGATATTTTGCTATTTATTTTGTATTTTTAGGTATCATACTGGGAACCATTAGATGTTTAATGGTTTCATGTAATAACTCCAATGTTTTTATCACAGTTTTAAATAAAAAAATACATATCTGATCATATATATTTTTTATTCTTAGAAAGAAACCACTGAAATACTATCAGATATGAATATAAACTCAACTCAAACAAATGGTCAAAAGGATCAATTACCACATAATAAGATCATGTTTAGATAGACTGGATCCATTGCAAGAAGGAGGTGACCCGCGCATACGCAGCAGGGAAGCCGTGCTGGCAGCCCTGTGCGGAGCCGAAGGAAGTAATACCGACCTGTAAAAGAAAGAAATCAAATAAGCAAGGTCATTTCTTATCATTTTGAGAAACGTTTAAATCTTATAAAAGTAAAATTTGTGCTTATATTTTTATTCTGAAAATACTGTCTTGCTTCAAAAGTAGTTGTCCACGCGCTAAAAAAAAGATGGTTAAAGTTGTCTGAATTTTATAAAGGGCAGATTTTAATTGGATGAACATGAGTACCTTTTAATCTGTTGTTATTTTCGCCAAAAATAATTCGTGTACATGATGCACCTGTTTACAATACCCAATGCAATTTTTTTAAGTGTTTTGGATTTCTTTAGTTAAGTGACTTGATAGTCCTTTAGATAGTTAAATTATTGAACCTCAAATAAAATAAAAACGAGCTCTTGGATGGCTATGAACAGTGTCTTTTTGTTTTATATTCTTACTTATCTTATTACAAGCGCTTAGTCATTGGTCAGGCAAATTGCGGAATAATTTATATTTTTCCTTACCAAGACCCTTGATGCAATGTTGTTCCCAGTCTGGACAGCAAGAGGGCCACCAGAGTCACCTTGGCAGGTGCTCATACCACCAGCCCCGCTGGTGCAGATGTTGCTGGCTTGCACGAACGGCCCAAAGACAGATTGGCATTGAGCATTGGTGATGATTTGCAGATTGACCCAGCTGACGACCTGGTTGGTCGGGATGCTAGATTGAGCTGTGAAGCAAAGTTTTGTATTTATATCTTGAGCTCTATTTTTGAATCACTAGCGCCAAAATGGCGTGTGATGTTCATTTATTAAGGTCCGATTATCGAATTAAAAACCGTTTCATTTCACACAGGAAAAAATATTACTCAATATTGTAAGTTTGGGGTTTATGTTACGAAAACCAAAATCACACGCCATATCCAAGCTAGTGATTCAAAATAGAGCTCCTAATCTACTGGCTGAATATGCAACGGAAAAAAACGATGAATTTTTGTTAAACCTTACCATCAGATGTACGACCAAATCCAGAAGCAATAGCAGTTTGGCCAGCAAAATTGTTGTTCACTTGATTGCCGCTGGGCAGAGAAATAGGCTGGATATTGGCTGAAAAATTAATAGTTTAATTAAACCTTTATTTTTATCCGAAAAACAAAGCACAGAATTTAAGTGACAGAAATGTTAAGGCAAAATATTGTTTTTTTCGTAAATCTCGTTTGAAGAGACATTTTAGTCGACCTCCGTGGTGTAGTGGCTAAGCACGCTAGTTTCAAGACGTCGCCGCTCCGAGGTCCCGGGTCTGGGTGTTGTGGTACCACCGTTGTCTGATTTCCATAACACAAGTGCAATTAGCTACTTACTTTGGGATCAAAGCAATGTAGGTATGTGATTGGCGTCCAATATTTATATTATATTTCGCCGATATTTCGTAGTTATTTACTAAAAGTAAAGGTAGATTTTTAAGACGTACGGGAAACTGAAGATGTATACTCACTAAGGTGCACTTATATCAAAGATTTGACATAGGTACTGTGCCTTTCTTATTACCGTTGAAAGTTACGGGGTTGATAGTGATAACAGCAACGTCGTTGGCTACGGTGTTAGGGTTCCAGCCTGGATGCACTGCGATACTGTTTGAGGTCTGACGGTTGCCTCCGCTGAAGATGGTGTTGGAGCCAAGTACCACGGTGTGAGACTGGGCGGTGAAGACACCGTCGTGGTGGCAGTGAGCCGCTGTGACCACGCGATTGTTGGAAATCAGGGAGCCACCGCAAACGGAGGTCATGACCCACATAATTTGAATGACGAGACCAGCCTACGGATAACAAATTGTATCACAAATTACAAATAAAAAGTAAAAACCGTCTTTAAAAACAAAATACGCTATAAATCTTAAATAAAGTCTTGAAAGTACTCCAAGGATGAATGAATTTATTTTAGATTCTGTGCCCTTATAGATGATGCTTGAAATGGCCAATGCGATGACACCGACTCCAATAGAAATGGTTTGCCTAAAAATGGAGTCCTTCAAGAGTTATCTAAATCTATTTAGTGCATTTTGTTTTTGAAGTCGGTTATAAAAGTTAACTTTATTTGAAATTATTCTGTGATTTATAGGAGGGGGATTAAGAGGGTTTCACCTTTTGACTCTGTTCCTTAGTAAGCAACAAAGTACCTCACAAAAGTTCTGCCGTGATAATCACTGAAATCCTAGGCGTTAAAGAGTTCCACCATCAGCTCAGTGCCACAAAATGTGACTATCAAACGTTAAGACATGAAAATTTTAGGGGTTTTCTCCATTACACCAAGATTCCATCTTCTGATCCCGAGTTAGCAACAATGGGACTAACTAGGAGGTAAACCCTTTAAGTAGGAGTTATTTTTATCTAAATCGGTCTACAAATGACTGACATATGAGGTTACATAGCCATAAAAATACAGTTGAATTAATAACCTCCTTTTTTTGAAGTCGGCTAAAAGCTTTTCTATATAAGTCAGAGATATTGATATCTGTTAGTAAGCCCTGCCATTAGTCTTTAATTTACTTTACTTCTACGATTGGGTATTACACCTTTGACCTTAAACGTTTCTAAAGCGGTATTATTAGAGGGTTTTCGTATCATATAGGGTGTTCAAAAATCATTAAAAATTAAACTTTAGTGTAATACCAGCTCTTAGTTAGCCATAATATGGCTAAACGGCTTACCTGGTACGGAATTTGTGAGATTTGAACAGGGGATCCACCAACAATCCTCTCTTGTGCGGCAGCATTTTCTTCGATCCTCCTTATTTCAGCGGCCCTCGCAAAACCAAACTTTTTATGGTAGCCGTAAGTTGGAGGTTCCAACGCGTACGTAGCCGCGATGACCAAAACTAAAACCAGCGATCCTACTAGAACCCTCATGATTGTATAACAGAGTAATTAAATCAGTTACTTTACTATGAGGGTTTTATACTATCACATAAATGTCTTTAATCTTATCTCTAAATTAAAGGAGCAAAGGGCTACTTGTTGCTGGAGTCATTTGTGAATAACATCATAAACTTTTTTGTCTAAAACTATATTAAATATTGATTGAAGGTTTTTCTTGTACCCATGCCCCGTAGGAGTACCTACGCCCCCTTAAAATGACTTTTTCAAATGAACCCGAAATGTATTTTAAAAATATAAATTATTTGCAAGTTTTTTTTATGTTTTTATGTACTATTGATTTCTCAATTTATTATTTCTATTCATCAGAATAACTGTTCTTAGGTATTTTTTATAACAGAATTTGTGAAATTTATCGCTGAATCCCTCTTGTAGCAGTTTCAACCCACTGTGTGGCGCGAGCGGCTGAGATACGAGGTAGCAAAGCTGAAATTCGAAAAGAACACATCTAAATCTATAAGGTAGCTCATTTTCAAAAGTCCCAGAAAACATTACAGGTGGCCTAAGGGGGTAACACCCAAATGATCATGTTATTATGCAAAACAAAATCTAATTTTATTTGCTTAGAATGTCAAGTACCTACATTTACGAGTAGATACATCCAAGATCTTGTTTTATTGTATTTCTTACAAATTAGCTAAATACTAACTATACACATATTAAATCTATACTAATATTATAAAGCTGAAGAGTTTGTTTGTTTGTTTGTTTGTTTGTTTGAACGCGCTAATCTCAAAAACTACTGGCCCGATTTGAAAAATTATTTTTACGTTGGATAGTCCATTTATCGAGGAAGGCTTTAGGCTATATAACATAAAGATACGACTCATAAGACCACAGCAGCAATGAAAAATGTTGCGAAAACGGGAGAAAGATATTCCTTTTGAGAGCTTCCGCTGCATACGCTGCGGAAACCGCTTAAGTTACACAAAAATCATATATGACAGGATTGTTCAGCATTAAGAGTTCTATAATAAAGTCCGCGACAGCATATGTCTATCTTTTATGGTTGACTTACTACAACCTTTTTTATGTTAATAAAGTTGTAAAAAAATAATGCATTATTTTTAGAGGTGTATTATACACACAGGTATTTATTCTTATCAAAATAAATACATTCATTATCACGAGCATTTCATTTAGAACCAAGTTGCACTTTAAATCATTTGATTTCAATAAATATCTTAGGAGCTATCACAGTTTTAACATAACTCCGCACCAAAATAATGTTCGCAGCTTAAGTACAACGTGCGCTTGCGCTAATATATGATAAAGCTGAAGAGTTTGTTTATCTCAGGAACTGCTGGACCGATTTGAAAACATATTTCTGTGTTGGATAGCTTATTTATCGAGAAAGGCTTTAGGATGCATGCATATGACGCTGCGACGGGAGGGGAGGGAGCACACTCAAAACGCGCGGACGAAGTCGCGGGGGACCGCTAGTATTAAATAAATCGAAAAAACCTTCTTTTGTTTCAACCTTCAGTTCCCGTACTCGTACTTACTAATTGCTGTAATAGTAGTATTGGTTATGACATTATCCTACCGGGCGTTATATTTAATATTTTTTCGGGTTTTCCTGATAATACGTTTTTTTCGTATTTTTACGGAGAAGTCGTTGACATATCCCACACAAATTAAAAAAAAAACATAATAATCCTAGATAAGAAATAGTTTCAGGAGCATCTGGGTACAAGCTATAAAGGATGCATTTACTTGCAGTGTTTATAAACTTAGAAGTATAAAAAAAATATTATTCTAAATTAATAATATTTTTTTTTATATTCTCACAACAAATGATAATCTAAATGAATTTTGAAAAAAAATGGTATATGGAACACTGACTTCTTTTTTCATGCAGGGGATTCAACTAAGACGAACATACTCTAATCAACATAATTAGTTTTACGTGATAGGTAATCACAATTAAAAGGCCTTCTAAAATCCGCTCTATGAATTTACCTACGCAGATACTAGAAAATTACGTTTGTTAATAATTAAAAGGTGCGCAACCTTTAAATTATGAACAAACGTATTATTTTTATAAGTAATTGGGGAATTACGATGAGTGATCACAAAGTGCTAAACGACATACGCAACCAAGCAGAAGCGTCTTAGCGTTAAGTACACAGAATATTTAGTTGTATACGTTCCATTTAAAGGACATGGAATCGTTTCTATGGGAAAAATGCCAATACCTTAATAATACAAAAATAATTTGTTTTGCATAAAATGGATTCCTTTCCTTGCAAAGGTTAAGAGTTTATTTAAGACTTTTTAGTGCATTTTGGTTTTGAAGTCGGTTTTGACTTTTTTTAAAAGTTAATTTTATTTCTTCATTTTTAGAGATTACAAGAGAGGGGGCGGGGGGAGTAGCACCTTATGACTCTGTTCTTTAAGAAGCTACAAACTACCTATCATAAGTTCTGTCATTATAAATACTGAACTCCTAAGCGTTAAGGAATTCTACTATCAGCTCTGCCCCACAAGATATTGACTATCAGACGTAACAGCACGCCGACATTAAGATTCTAGTAAAAAACACACTATACGTGCCTTAAAAGTTTGAGGGTTTCCCTCGATTACACCAAGATCTCATCATCAGATCCCAATTGGGACAATGGGACCAACTAGAAGGTAGACTCTCTAGGTAGGTGAAAGAATTTTTCGAATCGGTCGACAAACGACTGAGAAATGAGGTAACATACATACAAAAAAAAAACATACAGTCGACTTGATAACCTCCTCCTTTTTTTAAGTCGGTTAAAAATAAGTTTATTTATTTATTTTCATTCACAAAAAATAGGCATTTCATGTTTAATATTGGTTTGAAACTTTAAAAGGTATGAACAGTCACGAGTAAAACGTAATCCTAGATCTTGTGAGGGACTGATGCCTAAAATAGGTTTTGGGAAAACCTGTTCTACAGGTCACCAGGCCACCCTCGCAGACCTTTACAATTTAAGTTAGGAAAAGCGAATAACACTTATGGAAAAAGTTCTTTGAAAACTTACACTAATATATATAAATAATAACAAAAAGTAGTCACATAATGAATGGTGATTTTTTAAGTGTGTAGTAGAAGTGAGTTTGAGCAGTATAGTGTTTAAAAGAGAGTG
Organism: Pyrausta purpuralis; assembly: GCA_963924145.1. NCBI lineage: Eukaryota > Metazoa > Arthropoda > Insecta > Lepidoptera > Crambidae > Pyrausta > Pyrausta purpuralis. The sequence continues at coordinate 12,831,916 of OZ001664.1, forward strand.
TGTTGTTTAAGTATGTGTGTGTTTGATGTAATTGTGAGGGAATGACGCGACGAAGAGTAAGAATTATGTGGACGAGCCTACGAAAATACCGTGAGAGTTAAAAGTGGAATACTTCATTTTTTTATTATTACACAAGATTAGGAATCATACAAGAGGGCATAACAACTGTTCGATTTCGTCATAGTTCAGGGATTTAAGGTAATTGGTGAAGTGACTAGTTTTTTACATTTGTATCTAGTACAGGGGTAGATGTTCATTTAATTAATTGTATAGTTGAGGACCTAAAACACAGAAGAAATTGCGTGCGAATGCCATTCGCAGTAAAGTTTTAGGGCAAACAGATCCAGCACGCCTTTTACCTTTCATCATTTGGGGTCATAATTCACTTGGGAGTGTTTTTTTAAGACAACCCTAAGGATAAAAGATTGCCTAGCAGTAAGCACAGCCCATTCTTTGTACAGATCCTCTGTTGAATAAAGTATAGGAAGTCCGGCTGCGACCTTGAGAGGGGCACGTTGTGCCCGTTCTACACGCATGATATGAGTCTTATCTGCACCACCCCAGACAGAAATGCAGTACTCCAGTAGTGAGTGGCTCAGAGCGTAATAAACCGTCAAAATGACCCGTCGACTGGCAACGTGTTTGAGTGTTTTAAACACAAATATGAGTTTACGTAGTCTTGAAGCAAGTAACTTAAAAATAAAAATAAAATTCAAACTTAAGTAATTTTCGAGTTTTGGACTTTTGAAAAAATATCATAAAATTGATACCTTGTATTGATTTGTCGACTACTGTGACTACAGATATTACGTTTTTCAGTTTTTTTCTTTCATTTGTATTGTAAGCCTGAATTAGCTGTTCTCTCAACGTTAGTTCAAAATTTGGACTAACGTTGTGTGTTGTGAGCAGATCCTTAATAAGTTACATCACAGTGAGTTAAAGTTGACCTTTGAAATAAGATTGAATTCTTGGTTGGACTTAATGGTGTCGCGGCAAAAAAATCGCGGTGTCTTAACAAAAATTCAACTTATTCCAAGGCCCAATTTAACTCGCCGTACCGAAAAATAAAGTACAAAGGCTTCATAAAGATGAAATAAGCAACCGATAATTTGCGCACGGGTGGGACTTGAACCAGCAACTTTTTGGCTAACCGGGCCAAACGCTCTACCAATTGAGATACCGTGCTCTCAGTTGGCTTGGCCGTTGCATAGACGGACCGGTGGATGGCGCCAAACGTCACGCATAATGACGTATCCATAAGAGACCAAAAATTTCGCATGGTCGGACTGACAGCACGGTAGCTCAATTGGTAGAGCGTTTGGCCCGGTTAACCAGAAAGTTGCTGGTTCAAGTCCCGCCCGTGCGCAAATTTTTGGTTTCTTATTTCATCTTTATGAATATAAAATATGACACTGTGAGTGTTGAAAATATTCTAAACTATTAAGTACAGAGGCTACTAAGACAACATACTGTAAAAGATGGCGCACTTGTTCCAAATTCTCAAATGATATTGTTGCACTTGCTAGTTCAATTAATAAAAAAGACGTTTATTTTATTTTTGTTGGTAACCTGCTGGTTGCCTATTTAGTATGTTGCCGTAGTAGCAACTACGGCAATTTTTTTTTTCAGTACAGCGAGTTAACGTTAGGCCTTGCAATAAGTTTGAATTTGTGGTTGGACTTAAGTGTCTATGAAAAAAAAATGGAGGTACCTGTGTTAACACTTTAAAATTACCTTGATAGAACAACTATTTGACTAGTGAGGGACGTAAGGGAGCTTGACCAAGACCTAAAGCTCCAAGCCAACCTCACCTTCACGTGGTGCGTCCTGTTTATACAGACGAGGCTCTGGCGACCGACCGATGGCGGTATAACCATCCAATATAAGGCGCAGCTAAATGTTGGACTGTGACGGGCAGCAGCGTCACAGCTGCAAGGGGCTGCGTCTTTGCGCTCGCCAACCCGCCTGCCAAGCCATTCCACAGCGGAGAGGTGTGAGACAGGGAGATGTTATATCTCCGAAACTGTTCACAGCGGCATTGGAAGACGCCTTCAAACTTCTGGAATGGGAAAGAATCGGCATCAATGTCAATGGCGAATACATCACACACCTCCGATTTGCCGATGATATAGTCGTTGTGGCAAAAACGCTGGACGATCTTGGCACTATGCTCGAAGACCTTGACCGAGTCTCCCAACAAGTGTATCCATTGGGAACTCATTTCTCGAAGTTGTCGACGAGTACTGAGACAAGTGATCCAATTGGGTAGGTCCAACTTCGAGAAAGAGGTCAATCGACGAATCCAACTCGGCTGGGCAGCGTTCGGGAAAGTACGCAAGAGTGTTTTCTCATCTCATTTACCTCAGTGTCTGAAGACGAAAGTCTTCAACCAGTGTGTGTTACCAGTGATAACACACGGAACCGAAACATGGTCTCTAACTATGGGCCTTATAAGGAAGCTCAAAGTCACACAACGAGCGATGGAGAGGGCTATGCTGGGTGTTTCTCTACGTGATCGAATCAGAAATGAGGAGATACGTAGAAGAACTAAGGTAACGGACATAGCCTTGAGAATCAGTAAGCTCAAGTGGCAATGCGCAGGGCACATAGCGCAAAGAACTGATGGCCGTTGGGGCAGGAAAGTTCTAGATTGGAGACCCTTCGACCAAAGATGCAGCGTAGGACGTCCGCCAACAAGATGGACAGACGACCTTATAAATATTGCAGGATCAAACTGGATGCAGACCGCTAGTAATCGGTCGCTGTGGAAAGCCGTGGGGGAGGCCTATGTTCAGCAGTGGACGTCCTTTGGCTGATAATGATGATGATGAACAACTATTTGGGCTTACAATGCAAAAAAAAACATATAATCTTCATGTCTTTAGCCACAGTCGATAATCCAATACAAGGTGTTTTTACATTTTCCTATCACCCATTTTCGGATTGACTTTGACTTTCTGGGCAACCTGTAGAAAACTGACAGTTTTTTGCTCCGCTACATTTAAATTAGTACAAAAAATTGGGGTTATCAGTAGCCTTAACTTGTTATATTTGCTAGGCAAAAGTAAAAAAAACTTAAGTTCCCAAATTTTTCCATGATAATTTGTAATTCATGGTAAATTATTATTGAATCAATACGATACATAGCCTAAACCGCTGAAACTTGGAGGGTGTGTACTTTACGTAAGGATTCTATACGAAGGGGTGAAAATAGTGTGTATGGGACAATGTGAGTCCTTCGTCCAATGTACTTAAAGTTTTGCACAAATATCCTTTAACAGATTTCAGGGCAGATTTGATCTATTAAAATTTATCTCCTAAGGGCGAAATAAGGGGTAGGAAGTTATTTAGGAGGTGACTTGCTTTGAAGTTGATATCAATAGTCTTTGTCTAATGATTAAAATTTATTTTGTTTTATTTTTGTAACTGATATTTTTTAATTATTTAAAACACTTCATGCACAAACAAAAGGTACATATGGCAGACTTAATACTAAAAGTATTCTCTACCAGTCAACCATACGTCTAGAAAAAAAGCTGGCGGCGCGAAGGAAGTGATAAATAAATAAGTATCCTTTGGACATTCCCACACATCGCCATCTAGTCCCAAAGTAAGCTACTCAAAGCTTGTGTTATAGGAGCTAGACAACGGATATAATACTTAAATACTTTTTGTTTATAAATACATACATGATATACATAGAAAACACCCAGACCAATACAAACAGACATGTTCATGCACACAAAGGTTTGTATTGTGCGGGGATCGAACCTGCAACCCGCTGCGTAGTAGGCGATTTCTCGACCACTACACCAGACGGGTCGTGTGACCAGTGATGATGTTTTGATGTTGCTCTCAAGGAGAGAGTTGGTTTATTTCTTAGGATAGAATAAAATCATTTATTTGTATTGCTTTAGAATGTTTTTAACACTCACAGTGTCATATTTTATATTCATAAAGATGAAATAAGAAACCAAAAATTTGCGCACGGGCGGGACTTGAACCAGCAACCTTTTGGCAAACCGGGCCAAACGCTCTTACCAATTGAGCTACCGCGCTGTCAGTCCGACCCGGCCAAATTTGTGGTTTCTTATGAAAATGACAATTGCGTGACGCTTAGCGCCATCTAGCCGTCTGTTTATGAAACGAATGGTTGCTGGTTCAAGTCCCGCTCGTGCGCAAATTTTTGGTTTCTTATTTCATCTTTATGAAGCATTTATTTGTGTTTGAACAGGGTAGTTACACAGGTATTGTCCATAGTTTTTTTCAGCGACCGGTCGCAAGCGGTATAATGAAGTGAAATCCTGGGATGATTATCAGGTCGTTTGTTTATCTTGTCGGTGGGCATCCTATACGCTGCTACTGTGGTCGAAGTGTCTCCAATCTAGAACTTATCTGCAAACTTTTGTGAGGGAAGTGTTGTGGCCTGAACTACGGTGGATGCGTTAGTTTAGAGTAAAAGAGAGAGTTTATGTTTAAAAGAGTTATATTGAAAGGTAAAGCTTAAGAGTTAGGATGACAAATGAGTTATGATGTGTTTGAGCGCATCCGAGCGATGGAGCGTCTAAATATGCACTAAATATTAGAAGACAATTAAATTGACGGCCGCGGTAAACGACCTAATTACCGGCGCGTGCGTCATAAGGTGTTCGGTTGCAATGCACCGAACATATTCCCGGGCGCGAGAGAAAAGCATGATACAAAATAAGATGAGGGTTAGTAGATGCGACAAGGTGAGCAACAATGGTTTACTTAAAATTAATGATAGTGTTAAACAATTTATGATTGATGGCGAAATTCTTAATCTACCTAACATACAAATAATCCGCGTTAACGACACTATTATTCACTCCGCACTAAATTGTAGCTTTTTAGGGGCCGACACTTTTAACACACTTTCACTATTAACTTTTCGCACACGCGCACTTTTACACTCACTTAAATCACTGAGTTGGCACATGCTGATGGACCTGGCGACGGGGGTGGGCGCCTCGGGCCCGGCAGCCAGCTCCGCCGACGCCGGTGACTCGCCTGCCACAGGGGACGGCGACGCAAGCGCATCTCTACGCGCGCGCGCTCGCCGACAGACGATTATGATTCCTATCACTGTTGCAGCTCCCAGTATCGAGTAGATTAGTGTATAATGATGTACGTCGTGATAGGACACCGCAACGGATTCTTCTGCGAGGTTGACTTGTTTCAACTCGTTTATCTTTCTCTCAATTTCGTTCGATAGCGATGACTGGTTAGGAAAGTTGATTTCTTCTGTCGAGTAATGTTCTAAGCTTATGTTGATAATGTGATTTATCGGAGCGATTAAGTTGATGTATGAATCGTCCTTGACCTTCTGCGTACTGTTTGAGTTTCTATGAGCGAACACGGTAAAGTTGTCCGTTTTGATTATGCAATCATTATCTATTTTTATCAAGCTCGAGCTCGTCAGCTGATGTGCGGTAACAAGATCTCCGCATATTACACGAACTTGACACTGGGCGTAACATATGTACAAGTATGTGTTTACGTTAGAGAGGCTATACCACTTCGGGCACGCGGCGATGCTCGTCTGGCACATATTAATATTTGCTTCACTTTTCACACATAAGTCCTGGTCATTTACCATCTTGTATATCGGAGTTTGTAAGTGACAGATAAGACTTGATGAATCTTTCTGAACGCAATCTTGAAATATCTCTTGAGATAAGGGTATGTATGAATCTTTGTGTAAATTGATAGCTATTAAGTTGGAGATAGGTATTAAGTTGACCAATTTATTTCCGATTTTCTGTGGTAGTGGTATGATTTTATATATATCGTAACTATCTCTAGTAATCAATGGAATCTGAATTTCGAAGATAAAATAATCAATATTCATTCTCGCCCGAACTTTTAACAATTTGTATATATTTCTTGTCTCAGCTCTAATGTTTTGAACAGGAAGTGTGACATCATTTGATAATAAACCTGAGATAGTGCTCAGTTCCGTTTGCAGTTGTTCTGGTGTTAGTAGATGCAGGTTGAAGTGACCTTGAAATATATCTGTGATGGTTTCCAATAAAGTTGACTGTATGTCACTCATGGTTTGTAGCAGGCTTAGGGTTGATAACGCTGATACAGTAAAATCTTCATTGGTCGACAGTTTGTTTAGCTCTTTTTCTGTGGCTCTAATAGATATATCGAGACTGTTGAGATGTTTGTTAATGCTTTTGTGTTGCTTAGAGATCATATCTTCGGTTCTTTTAAGCATGTTGAACTCTGACTCCACAACTGACGTCTGATCTTTCCACAATTTGTTTACATGTGCTTGATTCTGTTTAATTGCGTCAATGTCCCTTGCATATTGTTCCGCGAAGCGCTGATCTAATACTCCGAAGAGCGAGTTCGCGAGGTATCCCACTCCGTTGATAAGACCCCGACGCTGTCTAGCGTGATCGTCAAACTGCTGATTTAGCAACAGCTGATCGTAGTATTGTAAGTTGTTACGCCGGTGTTCTATTTGTGTTGTGATCATGTTACACTGATGATAAGCGCCGAGTTTATTACATGTTATGTCGAGATAGTTATAAAGTTTTTCGAGTGTTTCATGACCTTCCCAGTAAGGTGACATGTCATAATATACGACTAGTGTCCATTTATCTTTAGACAGTTGCATCTTTGTTAATGGATCAAAAAATAATGCTTGTTTCTTGTTTAGCTCCGTTATAGTATTAGCTCCAAACGTCATTGTAAATAGGGTTATGAAATAGAATATAGTCATACAAATCGAGGATAGTGTTACTGAATTTCTTTGCGTTCTTTTCGTGTCCGGTTTAGAGGCATCTTTCAAAGTTTTACCGTCTGTTTCCATGTCGTTGTTGTGATTTACTGGTAAAACTGAGAGTTTTAGTACTGGCCTTTTTATATATCCATTCTTTGTTTTTAGCGTCACTACACGCACATAGCCGTCTGTTCCTGGGTGAGTCTCGGAAACTCTACCCATTGCCCATTTTCCTGCAGGGACGTTGTCTTCATGGATAACTACAACATCGCCTACTTTGATGTTTTGTTGCGGCTGCGTCCACTTTCTACGTGCTGATAATTGAGTGAGATACTCAGCTTTCCACCTTTTCCATATTTCTTGGAATATTTTATTTGTAAGGTGCCATCGAGTTCTAGCGTCTTCTGGTGTTTCTATAACTGTTACATCGGCTCGTCCTGTTAGAAAGTGTGCAGGCGTTAAAAAATCAAGATCATCGATACTTTCCGTCATAGCACACAGAGGTCTCGAGTTTAAGCATGCTTCTAACTGCGCTAATATTGTCGAATACTCCTCGAACGTGAGTTTTTGCTCGCCAACTACTCGTTTTAAGTGATGTTTCAGGCTCCTGACGGCTCTCTCCCACAGGCCGCCTGCGCTAGGCCAAGATGGCGCGTTGAAGTGCCACTCTATCTTCATCTCGGTCACTTCTTTCATAAAACTATCGCTAAAAATTGATTGGAGTTGTTGATGCTCTTCTTGAAGAATGTTGTTGGCTCCACGGAAATTCGTACCATTATCACTGTATACGTGTGCAGGTGTTCCACGTCTTGCAGCCATCCTTCGTAATGCTGATAGAAATGCAGAGCTGGTAAGATCGGATACGATTTCAAGGTGTACAGCTTTTGTCACCATGCAGATAAATACGGCTACGTAGCCTTTCGTCGTCTTTGCTCCACGACCCTTGTTCATCTTGACGTCCATGAAACCCGTGTAGTCGACACCGGTGTGGTAGAAAGGCGGTGCAGGGTTTACACGTGCTTCAGGAAGGTCGCCCATGAGTTGATATTGCTTTCTTGAGTCTCTTTTTCGGCAAACGACGCAGTTACGTAGATGTTTTTTGACAGTCTTCATCCCACCAATAATCCAGTATTCCTGCCTGAGGCGGGCTAAAGTTAGCCGTGGACCTCCGTGGAAAGTTGACTGATGAGCTTCGTTTATCAACAACGCCGTCAGTGGGCTGTTCTGTGGTATTATTTTTGGGTGCTTCATATTAAAAGGTAGTTCTGCTTGAGATAATCTTCCACCGACTAGTAATAAGTTATTTTGAGTTATGATTGGATTTAACTGTAATAATTTGCTTTTTGAGTTGATTTTTTCATGTTTACGCAAAGTCTGAATTTCCGTCCCAAATTCGATTTCCTGCACACGTTTCGTAATCGCTAATTTCGCATTGTTCATTTCTTGCAACGTGATATAGCTTGGCAACTGCTTACGCTGCGGGTTCAACGCTCGGAGTAGCCACGCGACGATACGGCTGATTTTAGTAATTGAGCTATGTTTGTTAAGTAGGTCAGTAATTACATCGTTATTGCAATCTTTTTGTACGATGTTCGTCTGTTTATTTATTTTTGATCTCACTTCTAAATCTGTCGTGTATATTTTTTGATCTTTGTCATCCGAGCTGTTCTTGAGCCATGATGGACCTTGCCACCAGAGAGTGTGTTCTTTTAATTCTGGTACATACATACCTCTACTTGCGGCATCTGCTGGGTTTTCTTTTGATTGTACGTAGCGCCAACAAGTGGCCGGCATAATTTCAACGATTTTTTGGACCCTGTTCGCTACAAATGGCTTCCATCGGTTTGGTTCGCCTTGAATCCAGCCCAAAACAGCCATTGAGTCAGTCCAGCCATAAATGATGAACTGATGTTGAATAAATGCTTCTTTTATTTTATTCATAAGTTGTGTTAATAATAATGCGCCACTTAATTCTATTCTGGGCAGTGTTAAGGCTTTTTTATGCGGTACAAGTTTGCTTTTGCCCGCAACTATGATGGTTTTGGGGTTGTTTTGTATCTGCGCGTACACAACGCAGGCGTATGCTTCTTCGGAGGCGTCACAGAATCCATGGAGGATAATGACGTCCCCTGCGTTACTTAAGATCCATCTTGGTATTTCTATAGAGCCAATGAGTTTAAGGTCATTCTCTATTTTCGACCATTCTTTCAAAATGTTTTCTGGAACCACGTCGTCCCATGTTAACTTTAAATTCCACAGCTTTTGAAAAATGATTTTCAGTTTGGTTGAAATCGGTGTTAACCAGCCGAGGGGATCAAATAATTTAGATATTTCTGATAACAAGGTGCGTTTTGTAAGTTTGTTTGTAGAAGCTATTTTGCATTGAAATGAAAATGTGTCTTTCGTAGGGTTCCATGACAGGCCTAGAGTTTTGGTTGTGTTGTCTGATTTAAAATTAAAGATGTCATTTGCAGAGTTGTTTTCTTTCTGTTGTATGTAACAAAGCAATTCCTTTTGATTAGATGTCCATTTTCTGAGATTCATCCCTCCTGATTTCAAAAGCGTTGTAAGGTCAGCAATTAGTTTTTGACCTTCGGTTTTTGAGTACGTGCCGTGAACCAAGTCATCCATGTAGAATGCTGACTCAAGCACCTGACTTGCGTCTGGAAAGAGTTCACGCTCATCTGCCGCTAACCTTTTCAGAGTCATCATGGCTAAGAATGGGGCTGGCTTGGTTCCGTATGTAACGGTTGTTAACTTATAGGTTTTAAGTTGTTGATTGCACGATTCTCGCCAGATGATTTTTTGCAGGTTCTGATCTTGTTCATTTACCATTATTTGTCTGTACATTTTTTCAATGTCAGCGGTAAAAGCATATGGATATTGTCGCCATTTTAAAATTAATGTTAGTAAATCCTGTTGAAGGTTAGGGCCTGTGCACATTAAATCATTAATACTATGACCGGTTGATGTTTTAGCGGACGCGTTAAATACCACTCGGCACTTCGTGGTGGTAGATTCCTCTCGTTGCACACCATGATGGGGTAAAAAGCACTCTAGCTTTGTGTTATTATCGTAGTCGATTTTCATATGACCTAGTTGTTCGTATTCAGCCATGAAGGCTTTGTAATCTTTGGCGAGTTGATGATGACGTTCAAATTTCTTCTCTAAATTTCGAAATTGTGCTGTTGCTATTTGTTTTGATGATCCGAGTTTCTCCTTTACATCTTGTTTAAAAGGTATCCTTACTTCATAGCGGCCATCTTCTTTTCTTACTGTAGTGTCTGTGTAAAATTGAATGCATTTTTGGTCTTCCATGGACAAATTTGATTGTTCATGTATATCTTCTATATTCCAGAATCTTTCGATATCTTTTAAGTTGTTTACGATGACGTTGCATTGATAGGAGGGGTTAGTCGCGTTTCCACATAACAGCCATCCTAGCTGTGTTTGTTGAGCTATGGGTTGCGTGCAGTTTTCACCTTTAATTATTCCCGTCATTATTATGTTTGCGTAAATGTCCGCACCAAATAGTATGTCTACAGGGCGGCTGTGATAAAACTCTGGGTCAGCAAGGTTTATGTTTGTTATAAAGTCCCAAGTGGGTTTGTTAAAGGTTTTGTTAGGTAGGCTTTTGGTTAGATGGTTCATGATGAGAACTTCTGTGTTGAATGTAAAGTTGTTGTAAAGCGAAGTACATTCAATGTTCAGCATGCCCTTACACGGGTTTTCTTTTTCTCCTACTCCAAAAATAGATCCCTTGCATTTGTTTCTCGGAAGACGTAGTTGTTGAGCTGCATTTTCTGTGATTAATGAGATTTGTGAGCCTTGATCAATCAAAACTCGCATGTTAAGAAGAGTTCCATCCACTGATTTGACCTTAATTACAGCTGTAGCTAATAAAATTTCTGAGTAATTGTTTTGTGTCACATGAGAGCTATTTGCTGCGTTTTCATTTTGTTTGTTCGCAGTCAACGAACCTGATGATGCAATTCGAGTTGGTTTGACCTGAACGCACGCGTCATGCAATAACGTGCTATGCATTTCCGGGCATCGGCGACAAGTTTTAGTGGAAAAACACGATTTACCATTATGGCTAAATAAACAGTTTATGCATAACTTTAAATTATTTACTGTTTTCAGCTTTCTTTCAGATCCCATCTCCAAAAATTGTTTGCAGTGATATAATACGTGATCCTGATTACATAAAGGGCACTTGATAGTTGATGAGGCAAAAAATGACCTTGCTGGTTTGATGTTTCTCTGGTCGTTAGGGTTGTGTTTCGATTGATTAAAATACGAAGGTTGATTATATCCACTTGGGTTATTTCGTTGTAAGTTGGGTTTATTTGATGTATTTCCTTTGTTAAAGAATCCAGTAGCTGTCTTCACGTAACTGTTATCTTGTTTGCGGCGTGATGCTTCTAAGGCCGTAAATTTTCCTTCTAGGAAGTTGAGAAAGTCTTGTAGGTTTGGTAGGTCTCTAGGGTTCTTAAGCGATTGTATGTAGTCGGAATGTGTTTCAGAGTCTAACTTCTGTGATAAGAGATGTACAAGTATTGGGTCCCACGTTGAGACGTCGATTTGTAGGTTTTTAATAGCGTTAAGAGTTTCGATGGTTACGTCATGCATGCGTTTTATATGGCCTATAGATTGTTGTTGAACATTAGGAAGCCCTAATAGAGTGTTCATATGCGAGGTAAAAATAAGCTTTTTGTTGTTAAATCTGTTGTTTAGTATATCCCAGCACGCCATATAGTTCTCAGAGCTAATTTGAAGGTGTTGAATTAAGCGCTCGGCGTCTCCCCGAACCTTGCTTTTCAAGAACTGCATCTTCTGACTATTTGAAAGTGTTGGATTGTTGTGTATAGTTTCCTGGTACAGATCTTTAAATGATGTCCACTGGTTATAGTTTCCATAAAAGGTTGGTATGTCTAGTTGTGGAGTGCTCTTTTCACGGTGTATAACTGAGAACATTTTAGTGTGGATAAGTTTCTTCGTGTTATTATATTCGCTTTCGTAAAAATCATACTTGGCTTCATAAATCACGTTTTCTGCGTTTTGAGATACGATTTCCCAGTGTAAGGCGTCTACTGCTGACCAACGATTCTGAAGAGTTCTTAAAGCGTCTTCCCACTCCCATTTTTCCGTCATAGTTTGGGTGTTTATGTTTCCTAGAGTTCTTTTAAGAGCCATAAAATTAGCGTCTTGTTTTCTTAATTTTTCGTTAGGCAAAGTAGTGTTCTCCTCCCTTGGTGTTTGTATAATAGATTTACTTATTTTATGATGAGTTTCAGCCTGCTTATTCATCTCCATTTCTGGTTTAGTGTCTAAATCCATACTTGTTCCCGTTTGATCTTTTTGCGTTGTAGTGCCCATGTTGATTTTACTTCCTTGTTCCAGCTGAGCTGTTTCAATAGTTTTTAAATATTGTTCTAAGTAATTTCGCGTGTCGCTATAGAATTGAATCGTCTGTTGATAATAATCTTCACTAAAGTACGCATATGATTGTTTTTCAGTAATTTCCTGTAGTTTGACATGATTTTCCTGAAATTCTAACCAGTACGCTTCTAGAGTTTGTAGCCGCCTATTAATGTTGGAGGGAGTTTTCCGATCTGACGAATCCTTCTTAAAATTCGTCAGGAGCTTATCCATTGCAGTCATAAGCTCGCTTTGAGTTTCAATGATAGCTTGAAATTCTGCCATCTCGCCGAGTTAGTGTAGTGTAAAAAATGAACGATCTTACTTGTGTTTGATGAGTTACTCCTTAGTCAACCTGTCCTGCTGCTGTCAGAACGGTCGACTGCTGCGTTGTACTGCTGCTGCTCGTCGAGTTGCGTTGTAGTTAGGTACCGTGCTGTTGGTACCCACTGGATACTGTTGTTGTTTGTCCACCAAATCCAAGCTCACACTGTTCACCACTGAGTTACTGAGTTCTTTCACCTCAAATCACGTTTCACTTCACACGCGCGCGAGGCGTAGCTCGAAGGACCATTTGTTGTGGCCTGAACTACGGTGGATGCGTTAGTTTAGAGTAAAAGAGAGAGTTTATGTTTAAAAGAGTTATATTGAAAGGTAAAGCTTAAGAGTTAGGATGACAAATGAGTTATGATGTGTTTGAGCGCATCCGAGCGATGGAGCGTCTAAATATGCACTAAATATTAGAAGACAATTAAATTGACGGCCGCGGTAAACGACCTAATTACCGGCGCGTGCGTCATAAGGTGTTCGGTTGCAATGCACCGAACAGGAAGTCTCCCTATTTTTTAACAAAAGAAACGTAGGGGCACATGTTTGTTTCAAGCCGTCAAAACAGCCTGAAGTTGAAATATGACCACATATTTCAAGTTCAAGTCCCAAACAAGTGAGAGCGAAAGCGCACGAATGTGAGAGCGAGAGAACACAAATTAATATACATGTCCAAAAATTCAGCGGATTTTTGGGATACAAACTAATGCGAGTAATATAGTTGTTTAAAAAATTATGAACCTATGACTGTGTAAATATAATATCTTATCTAACTTCCTTAATCAGCCTTTAAAAGGTTTGTATTTTAATACAGTGGTGTGTGTTGTCAATTTTATTTGCATAAAACATGGTAAAAATTAATGTTTGGTGGTGTTTATAAATACACTATGGTTCAGCATATTTTGTCTCGGTAAGACGTGCAAGGTGTTTATTTTGTTGGGCATGCTAGACAATAATTTATCAATGATATTGATTTCTACAAAATATATGTGGTCACATGACCGTGGATGCCTATCAGTGAAAGTGACTGATGTTGGTGCCATGACATTTCAAGCATTCACGAGACCTATCAAATTACATTTTTTTATCACTATATAGTATTATTAATGTTAAATATATTTAAAAAAACAAAATGTTTTTTATTTATTATTGTACTACTATGTTAAATATTTATAAAATAAAATGTTAATTATTTATTATTATATTACTAAGTTTAATTATTAACTCATTTTTAAAATTAGGACAATTAGCCTCCTAAGCTATAGCTACTTAACGACTCTGTTCCCAGAATGATGTCTGACGTGATGGATGTCAATCCATTGACAGTCATTAATCAGACGGTGCCATATTTGTGTACTCTTTTAGATACAATATCATTGTAATACAATACAATGACAACAATATGGATTTAATAAAGATAAATTGTTCAGTTTTAGAATAAATATTAAAGATGTCAAAGTATTTCTTTAAAAGTAAGTAAGTTTTAAGTATTTATTCGCACATAAGCGAGTGATCTGCATGAATGGGGTTGTTTACGCGCAAACGCAGCTAGTTCGCACACCGTGTCGCATATGCAACCGGTACAATCAATGCGTCGAGTAGATCGATGTGCGCGTTCACTTAATAGCAGACGTACTCGCAGATATGCAGTCGTTTTGTTGAACACTTGTGTGACTAAAATAATCTATAGTTATTTTGTACTTTGTATTAATTTTTATTCATTAATGATTTTTATTGCTATACGAATACTCGTACTATCCATACGGATGCTCAACGATCACTGAGAACACTAGTATCTAGACAAACCTGTAATAGGCTTTAAGATACTATTAATTAAGCTAATATGTGTATATTTTTCTTATGATGATAGTAATAATAAAAAAATAATAATAAAAAAATGGTAGAGCGTTTGGCCCGGTTAGCCAGAAAGTTGCTGGATCAAGTCCTGCCCGTGCGCAAATCTTTGGTTTCTTATTTCATCTTTATGAATATAAAATATGACACTGTGAGTGTTATAAATATCTCTTAACCATTAGATAGCGAAGCGTCATCAATTTCCAAGTTGAATTTATTCTGTAAAGAATAACTGCTTGGCCGTTGCATAGACGGACGGATGGATGGCGCTAAACGTCACGCATAATGACGTATCCATAAGAGAACACAAATTTCGCATGGTCGGACTGACCGCACGGTAGCTCAATTGGTAGAGCGTTTGGCCCGATTAACCAGAAAGTTGCTGGTTCAAGTCTCGCCCGTGCGCAAATTTTTGGTTTCTTATTTCATCTTTATGAACATATTATGACACTGAGTGTTGAAAATATTCTAAACTATTAAGTACAGAGGCTACTAAGACAACATACCGTAAAAGATGGCACACTTGTTCCAAATTCTCAAATGATATTGTTGCACTTGCTAGTTTAATTAATAAAAAATACGTTTATTTTATTTTTGTTGGTAACCTGCTGGTTGCCTATTTAGTATGTTGCCGTAGTAGCCCCTGTACATATTTTTTTTCAGTACAGCGAGTTAACGTTAGGCCTTGCAATAAGTTTGAATTTGTGGTTGGACTTAAGTGTCTATGAAAAAAAAATGGAGGTACCTGTGTTTACACTTTAAAATTACCTTGATTGAACAAATATTTGGGCTTACAATGCAAAAAAAAACATATAATCTTAATGTCTTTAGCCACAGTCGATAATCCAATACAAGGTGTTTTTAATTTTTTTTTATCAAAAGTCTATAAAGTGAAAAGGACATAAGTTTAGATTTTCATTTCATTTTTCTAGTGACTGTCATAGCCTAGCCTATCACCCATTTTCGGATTGACTTTGACTTTCTGGGCAACCTGTAGAAAACTAACAGTTTTTTGCTCCGCTACATTTAAATAAGTACAAAAAAATTGGGGTTATCAGTAGCCTTAACTTGTTATATTTGCTAGGCAAAAGTAAAAAAAACTTAAGTTCCCAAATTTTCCGTGAAAATTTGTAATTCATGGTAAATTATTATTGAATCAATACGATACATAGCCTTAACCGCTGAAACTTGGAGGGTGTGTACTTTACGTAAGGATTCGATACGAAGGGGTGAAAAGGGGGTATAGTGTGTATGGGACAATGTGAGTCCTTCGTCCAATCTACATAAAGTTTTGCATAAATATCCTGTAACAGATTTCAGGGCAGATTTGATCTATTAAAATTTATCTCCTAAGGGCGGAATAAGGGGTAGGAAGTTATTCTGGAGGTGACTTGCTTTGAAGTTGATATCAATAGTCTTTGTCTAATGATTAAAATTTTTTTGTTTTATTTTTACTAGTGTTTTGTAACTGATATTTTTTTATTATTTAAAACACTTCATGCAAAAACAAAAGGTACATATGGCAGACTTAATACTAAAAGCATTCTCTACCAGTCAACCATAGGTCTAGAGAAAAAGCTGGCGGCGCGAAGGAAGTGATAAATAAATAAGTATCCTTTGGACATTCCCACACATCGCCATCTAGTAAAAAGTAAGCCAAAAGTAAGCTACTCAAAGCTGTTATGGGAGCCAGACAACGGATATAATACTTAAATACTTTTGTTTGTAAAATACATACATGATATGCATAGAAAACACCCAGACCAATACAAACAGACATGTTCATGCACGCAAATGTTTGTATTGTGCGCGATTTCTCGACCACTACACCAGACGGGTCGTGTGACCAGTGATGATGTTTTGATGTTGCTCTCAAGGAGAGAGTTGGTTTATTTCTTAGGATAGAATAAAATCATTTATTTGTGTTTAAACAGGGTAGTTACACAGGTATTGTCCATAGTTTTTTTCAGCGACCGGTCGCAAGCGGTATAATGAAGTGAAATCCTGGGATGATTATCAGGTCGTTTGTTTGTCTTGTCGGTGGGCATCCTATACGCTGCTACTGTGGTCGAAGTGTCTTCAATCTAGAATTTATCTGCAAACTTTTGTGGGGGAGGTCTTCCTATTTTTTAACAAAAGAAACGTAGGGGCACATGTTTGTTTCAAGCCTTTCAAAACAGCCTGAAGTTGAAATATGACCACATATTTCAAGTTCAAGTCCCAAACAAGTGAGAGCGAAAGCACACGAATGTGAGAGCGAGAGAACACAATTAATATACATGTCCAAAAATTCAGCGGATTTTTGGGATACAAACTAATGCGAGTAATATAGTTGTTTATAAAAATTATGAACCTATGACTGTGTTAATATAATATCTTATCTGACTTCCTTAATCAGTTTTTAAAAGGTTTGTATTTTAATACAGTGGTGTGTGTTTTCAATTTTATTTGCATAAAACATGGTAAAAATTAATGTTTGGTGGTTAAGACGGGCAAGGTGTTTATTTTCTTGGGCATGCTAGACAATAATTTATCAATGACATTGATTGCTACAAAATATATGTGGTCACGTGACCGTGGATGCCTATCAGTGAAAGTGACTGATGTTGGTGCCATGTCATTTCAAGCATTCACGAGACCTATCAAATTACATTTTTTTATCATTATATAGTATTATTAATGTTACATATATTTAAAAAAACAAAATGTTATTTATTTATTACTATACTACTATGTTAAATATTTATAAAATAAAATGTTAATTATTTATTATTATACTACTAAGTTTAATTATTAACTCATTTTTAAAATTAGGTCAATTAGCCTCCTAAGCTATAGCTACTCTACGACTCTGTTCCCAGAATGATGTCTGACGTGATGGATGTCAATCCATTGACAGTCATTAATCAGACGGTGCCATATTTGTGTACTCTTTTATATACAACATCATTGTAATACAATACAAAATCAACAATATTGATTTAATAAAGATAAATTGTCCAGTTTTAGACTAAATATTAGAGATGTCAAAGTATTTCATTCAGTATAATACTAAATTTATATTACACTATGAGGGTTTATCGTTTATTAATTTAATGTTAAAGTTTGAACATTTTAATGTAGTAGTATAATACCAAAAAAGGCTCCCAGTAAATTTTCATTTTAAAAGACTCGTCCGTGCACACTTTCTACATATGTATATTGGAAGCATCCACAAAGCTTAATCCATAAACCTTTACTATATCGACATAATATATAATTATTTTAGTATATACAAGTAACATGTATTTATTTTATCGCTTGAGTTACGTACTCGTAGGTATATGTAATAATTTGTTAGATCATATTGTATTTATTGTAAATTGTATTCATTTTGTTTTTTTGTTTTATATTATATGGTTTGTACCTATGTATTTTTTTATGTGAGAAATTTAACTTTTATTTCTTTAAATAGAAACTCATTTTCTTATTGTCTGTTGCACCGCCCACAATCATTTCTGCTTAGCCCAAAGGTATGACTGGTAGAGAATGTCATATGGCGTTAAGTCCACTTTTTGTACAAATTTTTTGTTGTGCAATAAATACAATATTGCACAACCAAAAATTTGTACAAAAGGTAGTGGTATAAATAAATAAATAAAATAGCATTTACCAGTTTTTTTTTAATTAACCTATTTCATCCCACTGCTGGGCATAGGTCTACCCCAACACGTTCCATTGGTCTCTGTCAGCATCCAATGTCATCCGATCTCCCGCAAAGCTGGTCAAGTCGTCACACCACCTCTTTGTTGGTAGCCGTCTTGTGGTATCCATCGCTTGACATCTTGGGCCCATTTGTCTGGGTGCATTCTGCACACGTGCCCTGCCCACTCCTACTTCAGCTTTGCTGTCTTCTAATATTATTTTTTAAAGATTCTTATAATAGTTTTTTCTTAATAACATGTTGTGTAGCTCTTTAAAAGATAAAGGTAATTTGTTATAAATGTTAGGCGCTATGCTGAATATATTATTTCTCATAAGAGCTGTTCTGAAAAAGGGTGTGCTCAGACGAGTGCTGTCCTGCCGATTACGGGAGACAATAACTGCCAACCGCTGAAATAGGTGTGAATTGTATTTGACAAATAAAGAAACCTCTAGTATGTACTAGATATATGTGTGTTTTCACACTTCCGTCTATGTATGTACATAGACGGAAGTGTGAAAATTTTAAATCTTTAAAAACAGTTTACAGTTATCTGTTTTTTAAAAAAACATAGCCCTGATGGATTGTTTTTGTTTTTTAAAAGTGTTTATCTTATTGGCTGCGTTTCCCCAAAAGATAACACCGTATCTAAGGTTAGACGCTACCAAACTATGAAGCTGTGAGTAGAGCATTCGAGTTGGGTAGACGAGCCAGAGAGATCGTTTTAATAAGGTTCACTGTATGAGCTTTCCAGACAATATTCGGTTTGATCGGCTCTGCTGAATGCAGCATCATAAACTAGAAAAAAAATGTGGAAAATAAAAACATGTTTATCATGTCGATATTCAAAAGTTGATCGACCCATCTATTGTACGGTTGACTGAAAATACAAAAGCAATTTAATCACTTTATTCTTGGATCAGTGGTATAATGCATAATAAATAATTCAAACTAGTTATTTCGAAAGTTGCATTTAAAAAAAATAGTAACGCAATTTTTAGACGGACTGAATCCATTGCACGAATGAAGTGACACGTGCGTATACAGCAGGGAAGCCAGCCTGGCAGTTTGCAGCGCCGAAGGAAGTGATACCAACCTGCAAAAATCAGAACATGTGTTAAAAAATAATCGTCAACCGGTTACCTAAGTATCTCAAAACATAAACCATCGACCCCAGCGATGCCAAATTAAATTTGTTAATTGCGTGAGTCGCGATTCTTAAGCACGTTTTAAAAACGCGCTACTGCTTCGATGCTAAAAGTAGCAGTGTGTAAGGAGTCTTCAAGTTAGACTTCCAAGGAGTGTTTGACGTATTATGACTGACGACCTGCCTAATTCGGGCAGAAATCTTGTTACGGACACGTGTCAAAAGATACGCTTGTTTTCAACAGATCAAAAGTAGGTTACTTTCGTCCCAGCCCCAATTTTTTGGCACTTACCTCTCATCGATTTTTGTAAAACATGGACGACGATTAACTCATTTATTACTCCAAAAAATGCTAATTTAAAAGATTGACAGCTTGATACCACTTTATTTTCCTTACCAAGATCCTAGATCCAATATTGTTCCCAGTCTGAACAGCAAGAGGGCCACCGGAGTCACCCTGGCAAGTGCTCATGCCACCGGCACCGCTGGTGCAGATGTTGCTGCCTTGCACGAAGGAGCCGAAGACAGCTTGGCACAGTGGGTTCTGGATGATTTGAAGATTCACCCAGCTAACTACTTGGTTATTAGGTATACCTTGCTGAGCTGTGAATAGATTATATACCGTATTTTTTCCATTAATCATATTTTTTATGACAGAATATAGGTTAAAATCTATACTAATATTATAAAGCTGAAGAGTTTGTTTGGTTGAACGCGCTAACCTCAAAAACTACTGGTTTTACTACTTTTTTTTCAACCTTAGATAGCCCATTTATCAAGGAAGGCTTTATGCTATATAGCATCAAGATACGACTCATAAGTGCAGCGCCGCATTGAAAAATATTGCTAAAACGGGGGAAAAAAGCCCGCGACAGCATATGTATATCTTATATCGTTTACTCACTACAACCTTTTTGAGGGTTCCGTAGCCGAATGGCAAAAACCGGAACCCTTATAGTTTCGTCAAGTCTATCTGTCTGTCTGTCTATATTTAAGGGAGGCTTTCATATGTGTAACTAAAACCGTTTTTTTTTAAAGTCAAACCTATGCGTGTGGGGTGTTTATAGATAGGTCTTTTAAACTAACATAAGGATTCCTAAAACTATTTCCTTTTATAGTCTAACGTTCGATAGATTGAGAGACGCTTCCAAAGTTGTAAAATGGGCGCCCCCCCCCCCCCCCCCCATCTAACTTCTAAACTAAGCGAGTGTAAATTTTGAAAGAAATACATAATGTAGATTCTAACAAATACTTTCAACGAAAATTTGGTTTGGATGGGATGGAACAAGTAGTTTTTGAGATATAGCACATTTTCAACAATCACAAACATAACTTTGTTCTTCATACAAACACCATGAAAAACAAAATTATATTTGCTGTCAACAAAATATTGTGGTAAAAGCTAAGTGGAAGTAAATGGATTTCCAAATTAAGTTAAAATTGACACGGAACCCTCAGTGCGCGACTCCGACTCGCACTTGGCCGGTTTTTTCTTTACTAATATTTTAAACTGAAGAGTTTGTATGTTTGATTAAACGTGCTAATCTCAGGAACTACTGGACCGATTCGAAAAAATATTTTTGTGTTAAACAGCTTATTTATCGAGGAAGGTTATATGCTGTAAAACATCACGCTGCGACGGGAAGGGAGGGAGCAAACCCAAAACGAGCAGAAGCAGCCGCGGTGGACCGCTATATTGAATAAATGCAAAGGTAGATATATTAGGATTATTGTAAGTCGTATTTATTGCTATTAACCGACTTCATCACTTGACCATCAATCATAAACTATCACAGCACCAAAACTCCAAAAAGAAATTGTTTGCCTAAAATGGGTTCCTCTCCTTTCAATAGTCAAGAGTTTATTTAAGACTTTTTAGTGCATTTTTGTTTTAAAGTCGGTTTTTCCATTTTTTAAAGTAAATTTTCTGATAACTTTTGGTTTGTAAAGTGGTTTTCTCGTGTTTCAGTTGCATGAATTATTTTTTGAATTGCTATTAAATTTTGTGTTGCAAAATAATAATGAGCTCCGCTTCTGATTGCTTAAAATACAGTAAGAAGCTCTCAAAAAATACCGAAACGAATAGAAAGCGAAGCATGAGCCCTAGAAATACTACAATAAGAAAATTGGGCTTAACTTTGTGATTTGTCGATGGTATAAGAGGCTCTTAAACAAATACAAGTTATTTATAGACCTTACCATCAGAAGTGAGACCGAATCCAGAAGCAATACCAGTTTGTCCAGCAAAGTTGTTGTTCAATTGATTGCCACTGGGCAGAGCAATAGGCTGGATATTGGCTGAAATATAAAACATCGGTTCAAACATTTACTATTGTCTATTGTCATAGCAACTGTAAATAATAGTGGACGGCGTACGAACCAATTTTAAGGCAAAACCGCAAATCGATGTACAGATTT
Source organism: Pyrausta purpuralis (assembly GCA_963924145.1). NCBI lineage: Eukaryota > Metazoa > Arthropoda > Insecta > Lepidoptera > Crambidae > Pyrausta > Pyrausta purpuralis. Next base: position 12,853,519 of record OZ001664.1, read on the forward strand.
GCCGTTTGGCACTCGCAGAGTAGAGGCCAAAACAATTTTTTGACCCAAAGTACCAAAAATCATCAGTAAGCGTTGGGTCATCACATATTTTGTATGAGAAAATGTTTTTTAACGATTCGTAAATATAGCAAACTATTACATTTAGCCATTTTTATTTAATTAAACCAAAAATAATTTTCAAACTTTACAAAGTTTGGCTCCTCCTGTAACAAAATGTTTTGTTTGTACAATTTACTACAAACGATAATTAATATATCCCTAATATTATCAAATTCAAACGTTATAGCATTCATGCATACAGATCGAATCTATAACCTCCTTTGTTGAGGACGGTTAACAAAGTGACACAAAGTTGAAAGAAAGATATTTAGGGACGAGCGGGGGGCCGGGAAGACAAAAAAATATATATATTTATTTCGCGGGTATCTGCAATACGGTTACAGAATTCTCGCTAAGTAAGCGCTAAATAAAAACTGTCCCTGTAAGTTTTAAAATATTGCGAATAAAAACAAAACGTTATTTTTAAAATTACTTTCTTGAGGTAATAAATGAGGATATTACGTATCGCTTGTGGTATATTCCAAAAACAAAACATCAGCTATATCGTATCAAAGGAAGACCAAACTTTGTATGGTTAGAAAATTATTTTTGGTACAAATAAATAAAAATGGCTGAAATATGATGATGTGCTATATTTTCGGAAGCGCATTAAAAAGCTCTATTAAATGATATCACACAAGATTCAGACCGAAGAATTTCTTTGGTACTTCGGATCAAAAAAAAAACTTTAAACCTGAGTATCCGTATGCCAAACGTCTCAACTGTACATCGATTTTCTTTTTTTTACGTACAGCTACGACTACAAATGTAATGTCAACCAACTGCATATATAGTATCATGCATACAGAAAACTAGTAATTTGTTGCCAAAAACTCAATTTAGCTCATAAGGTCTAGTTAAGTATACTATATTGTTTATTAATTGTAACCTGTTATGCGTCTTTATCCAATACAAAAAAAAATGATGCACGTAATGATTTGATTTGGTATTCACCTGTGAACCCAACGTGGTTAATGATGATGACAGCAACGTCGTTGGCTATAGTGTTGGAGTTCCAGCCAGGATGCACGACCACGTTGTTAGAGGTCTGACGGTTGCCGCCAGTGAAAATGGTATTGGAGCCGAGTACCACGGTGTGGGAATTAGCTGTGCTCTGACCATCGGAATGGCAGTGAGCGGCTGTAACCACGCGTGTGTTGGAAATCAGAGACCCACCGCAAATAGTGGTCCCAAACGACAAATGGTTGAGGAGACCAGCCTGTGGATATAGAATTGTAAAATAAACATAGAATGGAATAAAAAGTTGGATATAGCAATAATTACAGTAAATTTGCTTTACTAAAATCTGTTTTAGGATAATCAGGGTTAACAAACAATTTATAATAAGATACAACTTATAAACCACATTAACAAAAGCAATATATACATAATATATATAAAGCAATATAAAGCAATATGTATGAAAAAATGTTCTTGTGATTTATGAATTTCCACATTTTTCTATCACCTAAGCTTACACAAATTTTTAGTACATTTCTTTATCTTACCTGGTAAGGAATTTGAGAGATTTGAACAGGGGATCCACCAACAATTCTCTGAGCCTTTATAGCTTCTTCTTCGATCCTCTTTATTTCAGCGGCCCTTGCTAAGCCAAACTTTCTATGGAAGTTGAACACAGGGGATTCCGCAAACGCAGCCCCGACAACCACAACTAACAACAGCAATCCAACTAGAACTCTCATGGTGATTAAAGCGAAATGATTAAAGAGTTCACTCTACTATTTGAGTTTTATACTGCGAGTATCACACGGACACACATAATCTTATCTCTCAATTTAAGGAGCTGCGGGCAGATTGCTGCTTGGGAATGTTTAATAAATAGTAAAACGTGAACTTCTTAGTCCCAAAATTAAACTGTTATTTTTTTAAAACTTTCTACCTAGTACTTGTGCTGAAGTGAACTTGTATTTGGTTATTATTACAATACATTTTAAACGTATTTATGATTTTTTTATTTGTGACGTTTCGTCCCATACTGTTGCTTTAAACATTTAAATCTGAAGCTATTTTGTTAAAAAAAACAGGAAAAAAACTGACTTACCTAGATTTGAGCCAGGGTACGAATTTCGGAAAAATACATAAATCCAAGGTATCTTATCTTAATGCTTAAAGCATGAGTCCACCTGTGTACACTAAATTCAGTGTGCAATCAATCAATCAAATATATGTATATTTATTAAGCACAAAACATAACAGTAAGGAATATACAAATCGATTACCGCCTACACTAGATAAAACCTGTATCGTAGGCCATTAATTTCTTCCAGTGTCATAAATTGGACTGCATTACAAAAAAAATTACAAGAACGTTAAAAATAAGGGAAATTTGTATTACATTATCTAAAATAAAATTTCTGTGGTAAATCTTAATTAATATGCCATGTTAATTAAAAATGATTAAAGACTATAAAAAAACATATTATACCTAAAGGAGTTCAATCATGCCTAATATACTCTCATCATTAGAATTATATTGGTTTTTACGTGGTTATTAGATAGGTAATCAAAATTAAAACCTTCTGTAAAATCCGTTTTTATATTCGACTTAAAGATTTGACTGTTTGGAGATTCTCCAATTTTACCTTTTTTTTGTGTATGTGTATGATGTGATATGTTGACCTTCAATTGTTTCCGGGGATCAAACAATTTCGATAATCTACACAACTCGTAGCTATGGGTATGATGAAAATATTATGTAAAACAAAAAGGTGCTATATATATACATAGGTAATTTGCTGATAAACCGTGTTTTGTTTTCAACCTTAAAGAAAATGATTAAGATTATGCGAGTCTTATCTTGTGGCCCAGGGGCTTAAATACAATGCTGTTAAGAGTGGATTCATGATCTTTAGACCGGACCATAAGCGATATAATAATGTACCACATCTTCAGCTTTGTAGGACCCTCTTATAAAAGGTTGAGACCTTTCAGTACCTGGGTTACTGAGTTACAGAAGACCTGAAAGATAGCCAGGACATTGAGAGGGTGTGGAGGTCCCTGTCTGTCCGCTGTTATATGTTGACCCACACGAGAATCAAAAAGTGTGGTGATGCCACTTAAGTGTCTTGGCAAGCCGCGCTTGATATATCTGCGGTCATGTCAGCTATTAGGAATTGTTAGAATTTGTTTGAACATATATTTTTTGACTTTGTAATTTCCAGGGTATCATGGCTCTAAATATAATCACGATATATTTCCAATTATTGAACTGCCGAAATACATTATCCGTCTTGCCACTAAACTGTAATATTATACTATCCCTTTTTGGGAGTTTTTAAGCTGCGTAATTTTTTTATAGTTTTTATTCATTGGCCATATCTCAAAAACTACTAAACCGATTAAGATGAAACTAACACTGTTTGCTTAGTTCAAACCAATTGAATAAAATATCAAATATCTCGACATGAAATCGAGTTTCTGAAAAACCCATATACTAAGAAATAAAAGTGGAGTCAGATGCGATGAGCTGTAACTCAAATACCATAAGCTCTATTGCAAAGTTTAAGACGTCATATTGTAGCTCTATATGTATATAAGGTAGGTATGTAATCATTTCACGATATTTTATCATAAACATTGACATTGTAGAAGAAACAGACATTTCTCAGCGTGCTTCCATACCAAAAATTAAGTATACCTAGTCTTGTCATAAATATTGTCATAAAGAAAAAAAAAGCAAATAATATTTATTTCTTTTACAGTGTGTTAATTTTATACATAAATATAAAACAATTTAAAATAAAAAAAGCTTATTCGAAGTGGTCTCCATTGGCTGCAATACAGTTCTTTAAACGTTGAGGCCAGTTATCAATAGAAACACGCACTCTTTTCATGGGAAAATTTTTCACTGCCAATCGTATGGATTGTTTTAGGGACTCCAAATTATCATGGCGTTTAGAGCAAGCCGTACTCTCTAACTGACCATAAATCATAATCCAGCGGATTTTAAGATCGGGACTAGACAACGGCCAGTCTTCAGCTCTGATGAAGTCCGAAACGTTCGCTTCTAACTAAGACTGCGTGGACCGAGCTTTATGACCCGGCGCCGAGTCTTGTTGGAAACCCTTGACCTTGCTTGGTTATTGAACATAGTGTTGTTAAGGGGCTTAACTACCTTCTCAAGAATGGTATCTTGATACACTTGTGCTGATGTTTTGATACCTTTTTCACAAAAATATGGCTATAGTCACTCCTTCATAGCTAACACCCCGCCAAACCATCAATGAAGTCGGGTAATGCCCACGTTGCACTCTGCCGACTAATTGGGAAGCTTCCTTAGAAGTTTGAGCATAAATACGGTCATTTTTTTGTTAAAATGTTGCTCAATTGTAAAGATTTTTTCATCCGTAAACATTTTTTTTCTGTGACCTCCTTTTGCATACCGCTTCAGTAGTTGTTTCGATTTTACCACCCTATTCTTTTTTAAATTATCAGTTAAAATATGACCAATGCGTCTCTTATAGGCTGCAAGTCCTAAGTCATCTTTTCAAATACGCGACATGGTTCTGGGTGCTATCTTCATCTCCCGAGATAAAATCTTTTGCTTTCGGACAGGATTTCTGCGAATTCTTTCCCTTACTGCTTAGACCACCTTTTTCGAACGAACACTACGTGGACGGCCAGATCTTTTTCTGCCACAAACGGAGGAAGTCTCATTGTACCTATTGATAGCCCGGTACACAAACATTTGACTAATACCAAGCGTATGGAGAGTTTTAAAAATTGCATTTGGCTCTATACCAACTTTGTGTAATGCAATCACATTATTATAAAATGTATTGGCTCCAAAATTAGAAATTACAATGAGCAATCGTATAAAATGACCGATTCCAAATTCAAATGTAATGTCTTCTTATTTTTAATTTATACAGTATTTATGGCCATACTGTGTGCATACAAAAACTATAATCGTGCCAAGTTTCATGCTTTCTTCCGGATGGGACCATAAAACAGATTTTTGTTAAGAGCAGGAACCGTACTTACACCGTACTTACACTTTTGTAAATAAGGCAATTATTGCGGTTATTTTCATACTAAAGAAAAAGAGTATAGTTTGATTGAGTAGGTTATTCATATGTAGAACGTGACGCTTCGGCCAGATTTCGTGATCGGTAGTAGATAATGGTTAAATGTGGTTACCAGCAATTTAATGTTACAATTGTGTGGTTCTGGTCTGCTTTCGAAGTAGGCATTTTCTCCCTAGTGTAACGTATACCAGATAACGATCATGTTACTCGTACATCTATGATTTAACTGGTTCGATCAACTTTCAGGGAAGGGGGAGAAACAGTAATTTCTCAGCATGGTTCCATATCGGAAGTAAAAATACGAAAGCTACAATTGTGCCAAGATTAATGCTTTCTCCCAAATAGGACCATATTTCATGCTAAGGACGTACTATGTATGGTTATTTGACTCTTGAAACTTCTGAGCACACCTCAAAATGCATAATTATTTTAACTTCTTTATTCTTAATATCACACATTCAATTTTATATAGAATCGAATTATCCACACAAACTATATTTTATTGTAAATCTTTCAATAGTAAAATCAGATGGATTGGATCCATTGCAGATAGGAGGTGACACGCGCGAACGCAGCAGGGAACCCAAGCTGGCAGCCGTCTGCGGCACCAAAGGAAGTCACACCGACCTGCAAAAATTTAAACTTTAATCACGAACTCCAAAAACCACATGTTTTTTCTTCATAGTGGACCAGCGTTTTTTTTTTACTTAAGGCCTATTTATGGTATGAATAACATCGATAGCTCAGTTTAGTTCAATACTATCGTCATAAAAACATCGCGGTATTACAGATGATTTTGAGGTCAAGCATTCAATCCAAGTTTGATCGATCGATCCATTTGATCCAAGGTTAATATGTCTTTAGATCCTTTGTTTTTTGCGCTTAAAAAATATTTCTCTGTATATGAAGGGGCCGATCAGGTTAACTTTTTCCTTACCAAAATCCTAGTGTTTCCAGTCTGGACAGCAAGCGGGCCTCCGGAGTCACCCTGGCAGGTACTCGTGCCGCCGGCACCGCTGGTGCAAATGTTGGTAGGATGCACGAAAGGCCCGAAAACAGCAGCGCACTGGGCATTTGTGATGATCTGCAGAGTCACCCAGCTGACTACTTGGTTGGTCGGGATGGTAGTTTGAGCTGTTAAACAAAATCTTTGATTATTCTCAGGTATATTTACCGGCGAGAGACGAAATATGTTAAGCCGAAAAATTTATTAAGATAAAAATAATGTCTTCTTCTAAAGATTGCCACTTGGATAGCTAAATTGCAATCTTATAATGGTCGTTACCGTAATGGACATTGCGATGTATAAATAAATATTATAGAAATCCTGATATAAAAGTTGACAAAGTAAATAAAAAAATACCGCACAATGATTTTTCTTTAAAATCTTACCTCTTTGACGACCTCCATGGTCGAGTGGCTAGAACGCTGGCTTCAAGCGTCACCATCTCGTGAGGTTCCGGGTTCAATTCCCGGTCGGGTCAATGTAGAAAACGATCTTTTCTATATTGTCTCGGGTCTGGGTATTGTGGTACCACCGTTGTGTCTGATTTCCATAACACAAGTGCATTGCCTACTTACTTTGGGATCAGAGCAATGTATGTGATTGGTGTCCAATATTTATTTATTATTATTAATTTATTTACCATCAGAAGTAAGACCAAATCCGGAAGCAATAGCAGTTTGGCCGGCGAAATTGTTATTCACTTGATTGCCGGTGGGCAGAGCAATAGGCTGGATATTGGCTGAAACAAAAAATATGAGTTATAAACAATGGCTTTGGGTGTTCTGTGTTAAATTTTTGCGGTGCAACATCCCAAAGTAAATATACCAAGAAATTGGGATCTAAAAGTACAGAGAAAATGTCAGAGAATTTACAGAAAAAATCTGGCGGTTACAGTATAACAACAGGTGATACGATAATTGAAAGTCTTGTTGTTTACCTGTGAATGGGACTGGGTTAATGGTGATGACAGCAATGTCGTTAGCTGCGGTATTCGGGTTCCAGTTTGGATGTAAGGCAATGCTGTTGGAGGTCTGTCGAGAGCCGCCAGTAAAGATAGTGTTGGAGCCAAGAACCACAGTGTGGGATTGAGCGGTGAAGACACCATCATGGTGGCAGTGAGCCGCGGTGACTACGCGACTGCTGGAGATCAGAGAACCACCACAAACGGAGGTCAGGACCCACAAAATTTGGATGACGAGACCAGCCTGTGGATATAAGTTTTTATATTGATTTAAGTGGATAATTCACTAAAAACTGCTTATAGATGGTCATGAATTCATCTAATGTAACCTACGTCAGGTTTTGCAGCAACAAATACATACATATGTTATATTTGGTTCTGAAGTTTACGCGAATACTATTAAAATTTTATGCCTTACGTTTTGAATGCTTTACATTATCCGAGTTCACAGGCAAGACTATCCACCGACCATGGATGCTGTAAAGCATTCGAAATGTCAGGCATAAAATTTCAATAAAATGTGCGCGAAATAAACCGTAGTCTTTTATTTCAATATGTAATATTGCTTACCTGGTACGGAATTTGCGAGATGTGCACAGGGGAGCCACCAACGATCCTCTGGGCAGCATTTTCTTCAGCTTGTTTTATTTGAGCTGCTCTCGCAAAACCAAACTTGTTGTGATAGTTGTAAGTTGGCGGTTCAACCGCGTACGCAGTTGCGACGGCCAAAACTAGAACCAGAGATCCTTTCAGAACCTTCATTATTGCAGACGATTAGCGAAGTCAATTCTAGAAAATCCATTATGCATTTTATACTGTCACGTTAATAACCATTATCTTATCTGGCTCGATTTAAGGAGGCTTAGGGTGAATGTTGCTGTAATGTTAATAAGTATAACGCACACTTTGGCCTTAATATTTGGCTTTGGTTATTTGAGAGCTATTTTCTGTCTTCACTAATCCCTATTGCAGGATGCCTCGAATTGAATACGGTATTATGTTCATTTTGCTATTATATCTCAGTGTCTGATGCACCTTGAGTTGAGGATAGGAACACGGTTAGCGTCCCAGGCACTTGCCCTTGTTTTTTTTTCGGAACCTTACCTATAGCTGTGGTTTGAAAACGCGCACGATATCTATACTAAACATTAGGAAAAAAAAACGGCATTAAAAGTAGCATGTTTACAAATTTCGGAACCATCGGACATGAGGAAGTCAATCAGATCCCTTCATCAACTAGAAAACAGCTGATAATCTTCAAACATCCAAACAGTTTTTCATGAAACAAAGATAAGAAGAACACCTGGGATAAAATTATCTATACCACAAAAAAACTTAACGAAAATCACTTCATCTGTCTGGGAGTTACGATACACAGATAACCACGTTAAACTGCTATTAAAACACCCCTTTTTTCGGTCGTGCTCGGGGTTTAAAAATTATACAAAAATATAAAAAGATCGGTATTGTTTTGTCATCTTTTATACGCTTAATAGAGTTCAATTTTGCCAGATATACTCTAATCCAAAATTGATTAGCTGTAACGTAGTAATTAAAGGGTAGGTAATTTATTTTTAGAATGTGTTTCATTACACACTGTATATCACAATTTATGAGCTGGGCTTCTTTTTAAACTGATTTGATTAAAAAAAATCGTGCCTACAAATCAAGTATTTCCTTCCCATAACACGAGCCTTTTGCCTACGATCATATACATTTTGAATTTGGAACCAAACCGTCAAAAGTTGGAAATAAGCAAGGTAACTCAGTTTTATTTAGATGACTAAATACATAGAGAAGACCGGGACAATTGTAGCATTTTATATTTGACACTTAATTCTGGCTTCATTTATACTTTCACGATATTAGTGTATGTGTATATTGATACTTAGTTTCCTTGGCATTAAGTCAGCACATCTTTAGATGTGTAGAAACAATAAAAGTTGAAACATTTTGCATATTTGTGTGCATAACAATTTATCACTAGACAAGCTCTTTATTAATCTAGCAACAAATCAAATTTCCTAAAGTAACTGAATGAAATCAATATCCATAAAACGTAACTTTCTTAGATTTATTTTTTTAGTTTTTATGCCTGTGGAAATCATGGAAGCGGTTATTATTGATTACCTATCAAGTTTTAACTAAGTATTGCTAATAGTTTCTGAATAAAGTATCTGTGAGTTGACTTGCAAACAGACTGGACGAAACTATAAGGGTTCCGTTTTTTGCCATTCGGCTACGGAACCCTTAAAAGGTATGTGTGCTTGTTTTGAAAACCAGCAACCGATAGGACATACACTAGTTTTTGATCGACAATATCGAATAACAATTAGCTGATTTTCATACATACTTTTTATAGGTAATCTTGTTTAAAACATTTTGAACGCGATACAGAGAAATGTAGTAAGACCTATTACTAAAACAAGGAAAATTATTTCTGCTATTGTTTAAGATGGACGCTGGATCGTACTAGTTAGTTTATTTATATTTTAAACTTACTCATCAAATTAAGTATTTAAAGTTTTTTTTTTTTAATATTATATTTTTTGTCCTAAGTAAATTATATCCATCAGTTAAACGACTCGAATTAGCGTACAATAAAGAACTATAGATTATAGAACTTAGAACAACACATCATTATTAAACTTCTTAGATTTTTTGGAGGCAAAACATGTTTTGCATGGCAAAATATTTTTAATTCGGCCGTATTCGTGTCTACTCGAGACTGGAGTTGCAAAGTCTCACAGTCACAAAAGAATCCGACCCTTTTTGCATAACACTTTACAAGCTGTGAAAAAATCTTCATGAAAGTCTGCAAAATTTTTGTACGGGCAATGAGCCTTTATAAAATATACATTATTAAAGCTATAGGTACCTATTAGGACAAAAACGAATGATGGATAGTGGTAACAATTGCCGATTTTAGCATAACATTTCAGAAGTACAAGGAAATACTTTGAGGTACCTTTCATCATATTCTGATACCTTGTTTTCTAATAGACAAATTAATTAACTTCGTATAACATCAATTAACAACTATAGTTATCACAAAAGTTAAAACACGATTTTAATCTCGGCAAAACAATGGTGACTTGGAGTCGGGAATATCCAAATTAAACAAGCTAAAAACTCTAAAAAGCTTACAAAAGCTGTAGAAAGCTAATGCCTAGAACAATGCGTGATTACGTGATATATGCACGCTGGGTGCTTCGTGTTATTCACGCTGGGGACATAAGTCGGAGTGCACGAGAGCATTTGTTTTTTAAATCCGCTCATTGTTTTTTGCGAAAGAAAAATCAAGGAGGAGATAATCCAAAACGCCGGCGGACGAGTGCCGCACCGTGGCGGAGCCCGTGCTAGCCCGACTAGCAAATGCGTAGAGTAGGTTAAACGTTTTTTTTTATAGTGAAATCTTAGTGAAGGTTTACACTGTTCTAATAGAAAAACATTTTCACTGAGGTTACTTTCTCGCTTAGCTTTTCTATTTAAATTAACTTCGAAAAAATGAGGTAATCAATTCGACCTGTATGTATGTGATATCGTCAGAAATTGGATAAAATTTTAGTATAGCTGATCTATTTATTAAGGTTTCCTAACACGTGATCAAAATTTTGTAAGTGATTTCTTAGGTTTTGTCGAAAACGAGAAGCCAAAGCGAGATGATTCTTTTTAGCTTCTTCAGGTGTAGTTCAACTTAAGGCGCAGTAAAAGTTTTATAAAAATTATGAAATAAAAAAAAACAACTTAAAAATTAAACCGTCAAAAAGTGACTTTAAAGCCTTAACTATTTCGTCAACTATTTATATTCGTCTTCTATTTAGGAAAAATAAATTCTTTTGTCGGTGCATGATGTCAAGCTCATCTAAACTGAACTGAAAGACGAATATATATTTTTAAGCTTTTCGTCAGTCTTTGAAGGCGGTTTAATATACAAAAGCGTGTAACTTATTTATGCCGTCTGCAAATCTACAACTTTTAAAATAATCTGTCGAGGATTT